>CM028689.1:10133448-10318606 GCA_016771965.1 Brassica carinata | reverse complement strand
TACGGCCACCTTAAAGCTCGTCGTGAGCATTTTAGCATCTTCGCCGACCATGGCAGTTTCTGACAAATACTTAGTATGGCCCAAGCTCTTATTGTCATGTGAATCCAGACAATCAGCAGAGGGATGAACCACTCCATAACCAAACCCTTCAGCTGAGTTACAATATGCTTCTACTTTTCCATCATTGCCTTCCAAGTTGACGTTGTTGAGGACAATGTGGCTGCAAGGACTGCGTCACTACACGCAAACTTGATAGCGTTTTTGCTTTTTGTGGTTCCTGTTATATTTCTGTACATTATCTCCGTTATACTGCACATGTGATGATGAAGTTGAGGTAAATGGAGGAAACAATCTAGAGAAGAAGAGGACTTTGAGCAAAGTGTTTGCTCTATGGAGAAAAGGAAAGATTCAATGAGAAGGAAGAAGAGTGGAAATGGAGAAGCTAGCACTGGATATGAAGGCACGTTTTATAAAGGTGGAAAGGACTTTGGCAACGATTAGAAACTGGAAAACCAGAAGAAACCATTACCAAACTGGAGTTTCTGCTTAAGCTAATTGTGTATATAAGCCTCTTATAATCTGAAAAGAAACAATGTCACGTATTAATCTTTTTCTCTTCTGCATAATCTAGTGACTTGTAACTTTACCACGAAGATCAAACGTAATCATGTAGAGTCAAATCATAAAATCACACCAAAGCAACATCTTATATACAATGAAATCATAAAATCCAGCCACCCCTAAAAAGATTCATCACCAAGAAGAATCATATACAATGAAATCATAAAATCTAGCCAAAGCATATACAACAACAATGTAACCCTAAAAAGACCAGAGAAAAGTGATTTTGTTTGTCAGTCATCACCAAGAAGAGTCTTCTCCAGCTTGTTTAAGGCCAAGGTTGCCAAGATTAGTTCCACGATCAATTCTTGCTCCTGCATCAAGATGCTTCCAAATTTGCTGATGCATTGCGCACACGTCTCCAGAATTTACCAAGGTTACTGACTCGAGGACCATGATCTTCACTAGTAGCACGTACAATCAAGCTTTTATTCTTCTTCGCGATCAGAACATCATGTGTAAGCGAGACGCTCTGCTTCTTGAATCGAGAGGAGGAGGGAAATGATACGATCCCACAGTTTACGGGAGTGACGATGGCGACCATTGAAAGCGACTGCATAGTGATGTTTTGAGGAGTTAGAGATGATGAAGACGATCTCTCTTTCTCTCTCGATTCTCTCTGTTATTTTGGTTAAAGAAGAAGAAGAAGATGTGTAACCGCTTTTATAACGGTTTATTTCGCTCGAAAATTAGTTTTAAAAACATCTAAAATTCAGAAAATATTATTTTCAAAACTGAAAACTCCATATAAACTAAAATATTTGTTTAAAATTTTATAAACTATAAGAAACCTATAAATTTTTTACTTAATTAAAAGAAACTATCAAAATTTAGAAATTACAAATGTAAACATTTCAATATGAAAATTAAGAAGATTTTCTCAAAAATTCAAAATTTTAAAATAAGTGATAAAATTATTTTCCCATATATACTTAAACATATTGATGATGCCAATGGGAATTTTGAATAAAATATATATATATTTTCACATTTTGAAGTTTTCATTATAATTTTATATTTTAATAATTTTCTAGTTTTTATTTTTATAATTAATAATATTTAGATTTTTTTTGCATTTTGTGATGTCTTACATTTTTACCTCTTTTTAGCATCTTTCATTCAAAATTATTCTATTTAGATTGTATTTAGAAACATATATTACATTTGCATTTTTATTTGTGTATTATAAAGTTTGAGAGCAACTATATTAGATTTTCGAACTTAAAAGAACTATTGAAGCTAATTTGAGCAAAATATTGTAGGGGATAAACCGTAAATATCTCATAGCAAAATGCCTTGAAGAAACGGACACGCTAAATTTAAGAACACAAGAAAAAATCCAAATTACAACATACCATTCAAAAACAATTTTTTCTTGAAGTCTATACTACAAAACCGAAAGATTTTGCCTCATGCAAAATCTCGTGAAAATGAATCTCAATATACTGCAACACTTACGTGAAGTTGTAAAGATTAGAATTATCACCTTTAATCTGGAACCTCGTTTCCATTTAGCTAGTTCTTTATGATAATTTGATATTACGTTTCCATGCAGAAGAATTTTTTTCTTCTTTTTTTTTGCTAAAATGATGTATGAAGAACATATTCCCGAATGCATATGTTCCAACCAAGTCAAAGACCTTCATAGGTTTTAATGCAATCTCAAAATTTCTAGCATACCAAAAAATATATGTGAAAGTATGTTTAAAAGCTGCTCTTGAGGGTAAATTGTTTGTCTATAAGTCTATAACATCCCTGAAATTTTGGATCATGTAAACCATTTATTAAGAATTTTAATAAATAAAAAAATTTATGAATTTGAATACTTATGTTTATATAATTTTTTTCAAAAAATTTAGATACCAGAAACAAATGTTTTATTCGACTTTGTCCATCCATAATCAGTCTAAGCTAAATTCAATAGTCATTCACCAAACAATTGCACATATATATGAATCTTCTCCCATAAAACCTTAACCCTTGAGGACTCTGTTAACCACCGTCTACAAGTTTATCATCTTCGCCGTCAAAAAGTAAAAACAAAAAAAAAATCCTAATCTGCCAATAAAGTAGACTCCAGCTGATCTTTTTACTTGCGACACAAGATAATATAATATAGCTAATTATTCAGAACCTACCTTGCCTCGCAAACAAAGACAGAAAGCCAACCTACCTTGCCTGTAAGCCATTCTATAAATTGCTGTGTTTGGCGGCGTTGGGGAAAATAGTGTAATTGAGATTTGACTGATTTTGCACAAGTAAGATAACATGTTTAATTAAGATGATATGGCAATTTGATTGGTTGTGATATATTTTAGTTGATGTTTAGAATCGGTCTAATCATAATTAATTAAGATCCGATCCGGATCCGCTCCGAAAATAGGATACCCGGGGTGTCCGGATCCGGATCCGGATAGTAAAATGTCGGATCCGTCGAATCCGGATCCGAATCCGGATATCTGGATTTTTAGGTTCGGATTCCGGATCCGGATCCGATTTTTTATAAATATATTAAATTTAAAAATTTATTAATAATTATAGTTACTTTATTAATATTTATACATAAAATTAGTCTTATAATATTATATTTTAATTTTAATAATATTATATGTATAAATATATTTATAAATTTTGTAAAAATATTTAATTTATGTAATATTTATGGATTTTTTGTATTTTAAATTTTTTTTTTTTTTAATTATTTTAACGGATCCGGATCCGAATCCGGATACTCGCGGATATCCGAACTCCGGATATTCGGAAGGCACGGATCCGGATCTGGATACTAAAATTACGGATCCGACGGATACGGATCCGGATCCGGGTACTCCCGAATATCCCGGATATCCGGATCCGTCCCAGGCCTAATAGAAGCTAAGAAATTAGTGCCTTTTATAAATTGGAGATAATATATGGAAAAGTTCTATTTTATTGTTTTTGTTACACCCTAAAGCTGATGGAAGCCAATATCATGAGATCGTTGATGGGTTGTACCTCCTTCACGCCGTCGGTTCTCATCCAAAAAGGAGCCATCATCCCCCGCCGATGCATCCGCCATCTCTGCTTAAGGACAGCTGTGTCCGCCCGTGGCTCCTCTTGTAAGAACTTTTAACACTTTTCTTTTTAATTGGCGCAAATTCCAATTATCCTAATAAGTTTTTTTTTTTTTTTATTTTTTTTATGGTCAGCTGATGCAGCTATGGTAATTGATAAAAAGAAGGTTGCAGTAGACATCTTACATGAGATCAGAACGGAAGTCTCAAGAATGAAGGAATCAATTGGCATGGTTCCTGGATTAGCAGTACTCCATGTTGGGGACACAAAACTCTCCAAACCTTATTCGGCACCTTGTGGATTTGTTGGCATCAGATCATTTGTAGTTCATCTAGCCGAAGATACGACAGAAGAGAAGACGTTGGAATGTGTCTCAAGCTTCAACGATGATCCTTGTGTCCATGGCATCCTTGTTGAGTTGCCTCTACCAACGGTATATATTGCTCTCTCGACCATTCACATTAGTAGACAAGTATAGTGATATGGGTTTTAATTATATGTATACCGCAGCATATGGATGAGCACAAGATATTAAATGCGGTTAGTATAGAGAAAGACATCAAGGGATTTCATCCATTAAATATTGGACTGCTTGCTATGCGCGGAAGAGAACCCTTTTTCCTTCCACAGACTCCAAAAGCATGCATCGAGCTGTTACACCGGAACAACATTGAGATCAAAGGAAAGAGAGCTGTTGTTATCGGCAGGAGTAACACTTTCGGTATGCCAGCTGCTCTATTACTGCAGGTAATATTATTGTCCTTTTGAAATGATAGTTTTGGATGGTCTTTCTGATTATTTTGTGTATGGCTATAGAGAGAAGACGCAACTGTTACCATTATCCATTCAAAAACCAAGAATCCTCAAGACATTACAAGACAAGCTGACATCATAATCTCTGCCGTTGGTAAACCAAACATGATCAGAGGAAGCTGGATAAAACCGGGAGCAGTCATCGTCGATGTTGGAATTAGTTTTGTTCGAGTAAGCTTTTTTCGTAGAAAATGTACTCATATTGATTTGAGTCACAATTATGAGACATTCATATATACTATGAACTGCAGGACCGAAATGCTCCTCATGGCTTTCGATGTGTCGGAGACATTTGCTATGAGGAGGCTTGCGAAGTTGCATCAGCTATCATAACTGATGTTAGTGGCGACGGACTACTGGAATCAGACATGCTTCTATCGAACACTTTGACATCAGCCAAGAGAATTTACAACTTCCTGTGACCTTAAAATTCATGCATAATTTCTTTTCAGTTTTGTTAAATCTTAGGTTTTCTTCTGGTCGTCTGACATTGCAGATTATCTTATGTTCTAGTGTGTTTTTGTTGAAGTTATCTCATAACTTACTGTGACCTTAAATTCATGCATTATTTCTTTTCAGTTTTGTGGTTTCCAGATTAAATTTTATCTAAAACTCAACCTCCCTTCTAAAGAGATACAAAAGAAAGATACAAATGTAAGGAAGAAGATAATAGTTTGGGCAGGAGAATATAGAAGACACACGGGAAAGAGAGAAAGTAGACATAGTTGTTGACAATCAAAAACTCTCACAGAGACAAATAAGCACAACCCTTAACCATACGACATATTGTTTTCAACAAAGAATAGTATACCAACATAACTTATACATGACCAAGTCATTCATCACCAAGAAGAATCATATACAATGAAATCATAAAATCTAGCCAAAGCATATACAACAACAATGTAACCCTAAAAAGACCCGAGAAAAGTGATTTCGTTTGTCATTCATCACCAAGAAGAGTCTCAACTAAATATTAATTATGAACCTGGTAGATTTATCTAGTATGATCCATCTTTTGGTAAAAAAGAAGAAGATAATCAGTTAAAATTTAATTAAAGGAAACAAGGTAAGAAATGTTTAGATTCAAGACTCTCCATAAATAACCTAAAAAGGAAATATATCAACTATCAAATATATTAATTATGCCTCTCAAGTCTCAACTAAATATTAATTATGAACCTGGTAGATTTATCTAGTATGATCCATCTTTTGTAAAAAAAGAAGAAGATAATCAGTTAAAATTTAATTAAAGGAAACAAGGTAAGAAATGTTTAGATTCAAGACTCTCCATAAATAACCTAAAAAGGAAATATATCAACTATCAAATATATTAATTATGCCTCTCAAGTCTCAACTAAATATTAATTATGAACCTGGTAGATTTATCTAGTATGCCTCTCAAGTCTCAACTAAATATTAATTATGCCTCTCAAGTCTCAACTAAATATTAATTATGCCTCTCAAGTCTCAACTAAATATTAATTATGCCTCTCAAGTCTCAACTAAATATTAATTATGAACCTGGTAGATTTATCTAGTATGATCCATCTTTTGGTAAAAAAGAAGAAGATAATCAGTTAAAATTTAATTAAAGGAAACAAGGTAAGAAATGTTTAGATTCAAGACTCTCCATAAATAACCTAAAAAGGAAATATATCAACTATCAAATATATTAATTATGCCTCTCAAGTCTCAACTAAATATTAATTATGAACCTGGTAGATTTATCTAGTATGATCCATCTTTTGTAAAAAAAGAAGAAGATAATCAGTTAAAATTTAATTAAAGGAAACAAGGTAAGAAATGTTTAGATTCAAGACTCTCCATAAATAACCTAAAAAGGAAATATATCAACTATCAAATATATTAATTATGCCTCTCAAGTCTCAACTAAATATTAATTATGAACCTGGTAGATTTATCTAGTATGATCCATCTTTTGTAAAAAAAGAAGAAGATAATCAGTTAAAATTTAATTAAAGGAAACAAGGTAAGAAATGTTTAGATTCAAGACTCTCCATAAATAACCTAAAAAGGAAATATATCAACTATCAAATATATTAATTATGCCTCTCAAGTCTCAACTAAATATTAATTATGAACCTGGTAGATTTATCTAGTATGATCCATCTTTTGTAAAAAAAGAAGAAGATAATCAGTTAAAATTTAATTAAAGGAAACAAGGTAAGAAATGTTTAGATTCAAGACTCTCCATAAATAACCTAAAAAGGAAATATATCAACTATCAAATATATTAATTATGCCTCTCAAGTCTCAACTAAATATTAATTATGAACCTGGTAGATTTATCTAGTATGCCTCTCAAGTCTCAACTAAATATTAATTATGAACCTGGTAGATTTATCTAGTATGATCCATCTTTTGGTAAAAAAGAAGAAGATAATCAGTTAAAATTTAATTAAAGGAAACAAGGTAAGAAATGTTTAGATTCAAGACTCTCCATAAATAACCTAAAAAGGAAATATATCAACTATCAAATATATTAATTATGCCTCTCAAGTCTCAACTAAATATTAATTATGCCTCTCAAGTCTCAACTAAATATTAATTATGAACCTGGTAGATTTATCTAGTATGCCTCTCAAGTCTCAACTAAATATTAATTATGCCTCTCAAGTCTCAACTAAATATTAATTATGAACCTGGTAGATTTATCTAGTATGATCCATCTTTTGGTAAAAAAGAAGAAGATAATCAGTTAAAATTTAATTAAAGGAAACAAGGTAAGAAATGTTTAGATTCAAGACTCTCCATAAATAACCTAAAAAGGAAATATATCAACTATCAAATATATTAATTATGCCTCTCAAGTCTCAACTAAATATTAATTATGAACCTGGTAGATTTATCTAGTATGCCTCTCAAGTCTCAACTAAATATTAATTATGCCTCTCAAGTCTCAACTAAATATTAATTATGAACCTGGTAGATTTATCTAGTATGATCCATCTTTTGTAAAAAAAGAAGAAGATAATCAGTTAAAATTTAATTAAAGGAAACAAGGTAAGAAATGTTTAGATTCAAGACTCTCCATAAATAACCTAAAAAAGGAAATATATCAACTATCAAATATATTAATTATGCCTCTCAAGTCTCAACTAAATATTAATTATGAACCTGGTAGATTTATCTAGTATGATCCATCTTTTGGTAAAAAAAAGAAGAAGAAGATAATCAGTTAAAATTTAATTAAAGGGAAACAAGGTAAGAAATGTTTAGATTCAAGACTCTCCATAAATAACCTAAAAAGGAAACATATCAACTATTAAAGAGTCCAACCAAAGATTTAAGACAGAGATTATTAAAAAAAACAAAAGTCAAACACCTATTTAGTCTGTAGAAGAAGAAATCATTGAACTTCATAAATTTCAAATTTTTCGAAATCAATCATATAGAAGAGACCACAATTAGTTCTGGGGGAATTTGGAATTAAGCAAAAAAAAAAATGAAAATGGATCATATTTATCAAAAATGTCGAAAGAGGTTTTCCTTCAAGAACGCAACAATAGCTCTGACTATCGTCAACGTGCTCATCTTCCTCTTCCTCCTTCGTGGCTTTTTCACTTCATCACCATCGTCTTCTTCTTCCTCTCACCGAATCATTTCAGGTTTGTTGCGATCTCTCTCTTGTAGTTTTCTTCTGAGTATTAGCCTGATTGTTGCAAAGTTTCACAGGATTTCAAATCAAAGTCGCTTGAGTAAATCATCTTGTGTTGACTCTTTCTCGTATGTGTTGTGATCATTGTCCATGGAAACTGTTATCTTGCTTTTGACATTACGTTCTTAAAATGTATTCTTTTTTTTTTTGGCTTTGCTTTGTTTCATTCCTTCACCATACAGCTCGGCTTCGATATATCAAGGAAGCCCGAGAGATTAGGCTTGCCATGCAACCTTTAGAGCTCATCAAAAGAGTACGTAAGCTTACACTGTTTACATACATTCCCGTAGCATTTTTGTCAAAGCCAAATAATGTGAAGAGATTCTTCTGACCTATGTGTCTTTTGAATGATAGGTCAAAGAAATCCAACAGGAGGCATCTGAAGGACATGAAAGAGAGCAGCAGAAAGATGTGAAGCACAACACTGCCGTTGATCTGTCTAAACGGCTTAATGCTTTCCTCCCCACAAACGAGGCATTAAGCTTGAAAGGTAAAAAACTGGCAACAGTATTCTTTTGTTGTTTATAATATGCTATGTGATTTAGATCAGAAACAAAAAACTACATACGAAGAGTGTTTTGATCAGTCACTCACATATGTTCTCTAAACCACACAGCATTGGAAGAATGGTTAAACCGGATCTATTTAAGACGAATCTAACTTCCGGATGGAGGTGCAGTCATGGATAGACCATTTCATGAGCATTCAAATGAACCAAAAGCAATAATCTCTATATTTTCAAGGATAACTATTTACCAAGTCTCCATATACATTCACAAGTCATTTCCTCGATTCACAATCTCCATATACATTCACAAATCGATATGGTATTGAACCATTTTTTCAATCTTTAAACCAAACATCAATAAAGTCATCAAATTCTGAATTGACCAAACAAAATCCTAACTCTACGTTGCCTCCATTAGAATAGAAAGAAATCTATTTATAAAAATATATATAAACAGTAAAAATAAAAAACTTGAAAAAGATAATTTTGCGTCTATTTTTTTGTGTAAAAAGTTCAGCGCTCTCCACCATCTTCTCAACCAAGAATTTGTCTGAAACCTAATTTCAAGTCTCTCTAGATCTCGCCCTCTTTCCAATTCTCTGTTAAAAGAAACATTAAAATCAATGCGATGAAGGTTTACATTCTCTGATCACTTTACATTCTTTGTTATGTCCGAACGTTTTAAATGTTACTTTTGCAGTCTCTCTTAATCTCTTAAGACTCCTTGAATGACAGAACATTGACTTGTTATGTTTGTTTGCTCTACACGTTAGGGCTTGGCACATCCACAGAGTTGCAGCATCTGAATTTCTAACGGAAAATCATTCCTCCCGAGATGAGCACGTCCGTTAAAGGCTTTCTCAAAGGCCTTCGCCACATTACTCAGATTTTCGGTGAGTCTCCTCATCTCATCAACTCACAGAAACATATTGACGTTTCTTGTGACACAAGTCAGATCTTTATATGATGAAAAAATCTAAATTGCAGATGAAGGTAAAGACCATGATATCCAGATCGGGTTTCCCACCGATGTAAAGCATGTCGCCCACATAGGATCCGATGGTCCCGCATCAAATGCACCAAGCTGGGTACGGTTTCTACATTTCTACGTATTTATCATCATATATGTATGTATAAGTATACTCGCTACTGTTTAAAAATGGATAGACGGGCGCATAGACCGTCTAGACCACCAAAAAAAATAATAATCGTAATAGAAAAATTGTTTTGTTTATAACCGATTTGGAACACTCTCTACGTATTTATCCCCGTATAAGAGTATACTCATCATAGGTTAAAAATGTAGATGAATGACTTCAACCCTCAAGGAAATGAGAATGGCCAAGTAGTTTCTCGGAGAGATGCCAACAACAATCCAATAGGAGAAGGAGTTGGATTACAAGAGTTGTTGCCTCCACCTGATAAACCAAAGCACAAGAAGACAAGGCGTAAGTCCGAGTCACAAAACGGTTCTCCTCCTAGGCGAAACAGCAACGTGTTACCATCGGAAATGGTACCAAGACCCTCGAGACGTCACCACAGGAGTAGGCACGCGTCGTTGGATTCGTCGAATGATCCATCGCTCAGGAGGAGGCGTGTTGTTGTCTCGGTTAACGACGAGGAAGGTTCTAATCAACTTTCAGACAGTTCTTCTGCTTCCCATAGAAAGTCTTCGTCGCGTCATAGGAAGGTGAAAGGATCAGGAGGAGGAGAGGTGTCCATGAAGAAGACCAAAGCTAAACAGGAGAAATCAACTGTTCAATCAGACGGTACATGTAATGATAATAATACTGGCGACAAAGACTAAAACTGATTTTTGGTCGGTCACATGTGGCTGTGACTATTTTCGTATTTCTTGACTGTTCCTTAGAGAAAAAAAAAACTTATTTGTTTCACAATGACAATGGTTCACCACCAGAGGGGGGTGATGATATCGTAGGAGATATTCTAGTTATTACAATTCTGGTCGAAAGAGTACTGGTCACTGAATGATTCTATACTGAAGAAAGATCAAAGCTGCTTCTGAATTTTCTTAGTAGTTTGGCGCTGTTAGAGATGGACTAATCAACATATTATGGACATACAAGTTGTAGCATATTCAACTATTGAGGAAGAAATTATATGATATAATAAATCCATAAAGACTAGTGAATCGAATAAGACAAAACAAAATGGTGATGTATATACCTCGCTTCTATTACACTCCTTCGCCAGATTGATTCACCGTTTCACAATTATCTAAACAATATTATAAGATTCCTTCCTAGGAACTTAAACATAACAACAAGAACTTTGCAATTTTGACTAAAAAGATGTCGGGATCCACTATTTAGTGGAAACCCTCCAAAAATAAGCGTATGCCACTTAAGCATGGAGAGCACACGGTATTCTTTAGTAAAAGGCGAGAGAATAGTTCGCTTTGTGCTCACCACATGGCTGCGTGATTCGCTAACTCCGAACGAGACCTTTACTTATCTACAACTATTGCTGCTCGTTACTTCCAACTGCTCGATGTGGGACGTATAAAGCAAAATACGTTATTCATCTCACAAAGTAATTATTCGTGGGCTTTAAATGGGCCTGAAACACTTCTGAGAGTTGGGCTTCTTAAACACAAGCTGTCATCTTCTTCCATCCACTTAACCCGAGTGTGAGAAAAACCCTCAACACTAACGCTATATAGACTCGCAAACCCTAATTTTCTTACACCAGGTCTCATCTCAAGCCGTCAAAAAAATGTCGAAGCGAGGTTCGTACCCTTCTTCTCCTCGTCGTTGAAATTTCCATTGTGCTTATACATTGCTTTAATCGGGTTTTGGTGTTTTTTGATAAACTGATTAGGACGTGGAGGAACGTCGGGGAACAAGTTCAGGATGTCGCTGGGTCTCCCCGTGGCGGCGACGGTGAACTGTGCTGACAACACGGGTGCCAAGAACCTTTACATCATTTCGGTGAAAGGAATCAAGGGTCGTCTCAACAGGTTGCCTTCCGCTTGCGTCGGGGACATGGTGATGGCCACCGTCAAGAAGGGTAAGCCTGATCTGAGGAAGAAGGTTCTGCCAGCTGTCATCGTTAGGCAGAGGAAGCCGTGGCGCCGAAAGGATGGTGTCTTCATGTACTTCGAAGGTAAAATTCACTTTCTTTAAACACTAATTAAATTCGTGATCAGACCAGACACTTGTTAGAGGGTGTTGTTATGTCTCTGGAAAAGTTAATTTGTGTGCTCCATTTGGACTCCACATGCTAAAACCTGTTTTGAAATGTTGGTCATGTTACTTATCAATAGTTAGTGATACGTAGTTTAAGCTATGACCAGGTTTAATCGTCATTTTGATTTATTTGGTTGGTTATAGGATTAATATATTGTCCAGGCTTAAGTCAAGTACCCACCGACGCGTTTTATAGGGTGTTGATACGGTTACAAGTCTGGGAAATTTAATTGTGTCCTTCGTTACAGATGCTTTATTGCTTGAACGCTTGCTTCTGCTCCATATGGACTCTATATATCACTTTATCTTTGTTTCTTCTCAATTGTTTGTTTAGTTATACTAATAAAGTTGTAAATGAAAATACAAACCGAGCAGAAAAATTGTGAGCACACAAAACCAATAAGCCAAGGTTTGAAAGCAACTTTCATCTTTAATAGTGAAATAATGGTGTTTTAAAATGAGAAAGGCAGAAGTATATTTATAGATGAATCAAAAATTAAAACATGTCTAATTTAAGTTATATATATATTTTCAAATTCGATATAAAGGGATTTAGTTTGACCAAATTAATCCCATCTATAATTTTATATTTATTGAATAAATATTTTTAATTCATTTATTTTATATCTAAAACTATGAAGTTTGGATGTAAAATTTATATATAAAAATCCAAATACTTAAATATCTTTCAACACAAAACACAGTTGGTTTTATATTAAATATTAATGTTATATAATAATTTATTAATAAAATTACGTTTTCTCACGACATTATAGTCATATTTGTTTTTCAAAAATGGTGAAGCGAAGTGAACGGTAAATCCGTGACCCACTAAATAATTGGTTTGGATTTTAAGAAATATTCTTTAATTAAGAATTGATAAAACCACTAAAAATCTAAAACCCTACAATCCGCTATTAGTTGAACCATCGGGTGAATCGTGAATAATTTTTATTTATTTTTCTTAGATTTTTTATTTATTAAATATGTTTTGTATCCAAATAAGATGTTAAACTTTTTAAATTTTTAGTTTTCTCATGAGATCATTGTTTTCTTTACTGCCACTTATATCTCTTTCAACTCTCTTTTTTATTTTTTGGTAATCCTGTTACCGCTCTTTTTATTTTTTGGTAATCCTGTTACCGCTCTTTTTATTTTTTGGTAATCCTGTTACCGCTCTTTTTATTTTTTGGTAATCCTGTTACCGCTCTTTTTATTTTTTATTTTTGGTTTATTTTGGACTTAAATTTTAATTTTATTATTCACATTTCAATATTTATGGATTTTAAGTCTTAATATTTTTATTAAAATTTAAATAGTCTAAATTATTTTTTATTTTTTGGTAATCCTGTTACCGCTCTTGCCATGGAGTGCATCATATACGTATATGTTTACCAAAAGCATATTGTGGTGTACATGAATGGTTCATGTGAGAAGTTATTGAAACTGTACTAATGTTTTTTTTTTTTGACACATGCGTCTTTACACTTGTTTTCATCACATGTTCCACCTTTGTTTAAGTAATGTTTCATTACACTGGTTGTCACTTTTCTGTTCGAGCAATCGTCGTTTCTCTGTTATTATAATAATTAAAACATAATTTTAGTTTTCTCATGAGATCATTGTTTTCTTTACTGCCACTTATATCTCTTTCAACTCTCTTTTTTATTTTTTGGTAATCCTGTTACCGCTCTTGCCATGGAGTGCATCATATACGTATATGTTTACAAAAGCATATTGTGGTGTACATGAATGGTTCATGAGGAAGTTATTGAAACTGTACTAATGTTTTTTTTTTTTGAAACTTACGATGTTGTTAGTTGTTGCTTAGGTTTCGTAGACAATGGAGCAACGCCGTTCTTCCTTACATTCTGGATCTTAGCAGCTGTTATAGGGATTGCGTCGAAGTTGGCCGGAGCTAACCATATTAAGTTCTGGAGGAACGATAGTCTTGCGGCCGCAGGATCTTCCTCTATCGTTGCATGGGCTGTTACCGCTCTTTTTATTTTTTAAGAAATGTGAAATATTTCTTGTACTTTTAATAGCTAATATATAATAACAAATTAAAATTAATAAATTTATTAATCCACGGTTTATCCATGATTGAATCAGTAATCTGGTGTCCGATTAGTTAAAAACATTGCTTTATTTTCTTCTTTAATCTGTGAAATTGAGATTATATAAACCAGACCCGTTTAATAGAATAGGGGTAATTTAGGAATCAGAAAGTTTTATGACACTCCATTCGCTTTTCCAACATCCGGGGAGGAAGAAGACGAGAAGAGAGAAACTAATCACATTTTGATTCTCTACCATGAGAGCAAACGAGAAAAATCCGAAGCTGGGAAAGTAAAATGTTCGTCACTACCTTGTTATACAACCAAAACAATATTCAGTACCATCTACCATAATTATAGTTTTAAAATATTTTTGTTGAAATCTTAAACAGAATATGACTTCTAGTACAATATTAAGAAGGATTTTTATGACTCACATTTATTCACTTGGAGATTCGAGCTTAATGACAACACTGGATATTATCTCCAACACTTTGGAATACAAGACACGTGTTCCCAACACCTGTAACTAGCTAAACAAAGAAGGTCCTATGTGCATGGCACGTGCTCCTCGCCAAGAAACGACCTTAAGCTTTGTGTATATAAACTATATATGTCACATATCCTATCAACCGATCATCACCGAACAAGTAGAGCTTCTGTTGGATAAGAGTTGCAAAGAAGTAGATCACAGGAGTTGAATAGAATTATTAGAAGGAAACGAGGAAATTGAAAAATGGCGACGATTATGTACCTTACTGTACTTGGTTTCGCTAGTTGGTGTGCAAATAAATACATCAACGGCCAGACCAACCACCAAGTAAACTCTTCTTCATGTCTCTATTCGTACATTTGACCATTTTAAATAATTTATTTGATGTTGTTAGTTGTTGCTTAGGTTTCGTAGACAATGGAGCAACGCCGTTCTTCCTTACATTCTGGATCTTAGCAGCTGTTATAGGGATTGCGTCGAAGTTGGCCGGAGCTAACCATATTAAGTTCTGGAGGAACGATAGTCTTGCGGCCGCAGGATCTTCCTCTATCGTTGCATGGGCTGTTACCGCTCTTTTTATTTTTTTGACACATCGTCTTTACACTTGTTTTCATCACATGTTCCACCTTTGTTTAAGTAATGTTTCATTACACTGGTTGTCACTTTTTCTGTTCCGAGCAATCGTCGTTTCTCCTGTTATTATAATAATTAAAACATAATTTTAGTTTTCATATTTAAAATAGAAAATCATTTTATTGTAAAACACATGTTTAAAGAATTTTCTTCATAATTAGAAAAAATGAAAATCTAAAACATCTTCTTTCTTAATCATTGAATACTCTTAAAAATCATTAAACTCAATATTATAGAATTAGATATATATATATATACTATTTACATAGGTATATAAAATAAACGGCATCAAATAAAATTTATTTTAGAATGATTATATAATATACTAATAAAGTTGTAAATGAAAATACAAACCGAGCATAAAAGTTGTGAGCACATAAAATAAATGGCATCAAATAAAATTATTTTCTCACGACATTATAGTCATATTTGTTTTTCACAAAATGGTGAAGCGAAGTGAACGGTAAATCCGGTGACCCACTAAATAATTGGTTTGGATTTTAAGAAATATTCTTTAATTAAGAATTGATAAAACCACTAAAAATCTAAAACCCTACAATCCGCTATTAGTTGAACCATCGGGTGAATCGTGAATAATTTTTATTTATTTTTCTTAGATTTTTTATTTATTAAATATGTTTTGTATCGAAATAAGATGTTAAACTTTTTAAATTTTTAGTTTTCATATTTAAAATAGAAAATCATTTTATTGTAAAACACATGTTTAAAGAATTTTCTTCATAATTAGAAAAAATGAAAATCTAAAACATCTTCTTTCTTAATCATTGAATACTCTTAAAAATCATTAAACTCAATATTATAGAATTAGATATATATATATACTATTTACATAGGTATATAAAATAAACGCATCAAATAAAATTTATTTTAGAATGATTATATAATATACTAATAAAGTTGTAAATGAAAATACAAACCGAAAGCAGAAAAATTGTGAGCACACAAAACCAATAAGCCAAGGTTTGAAAGCAACTTTCATCTTTAATAGTGAAATAATGGTGTTTTAAAAATGAGAAAGGCAGAGAAGTATATTTATAGATGAATCAAAAATTAAAACATGTCTAATTTAAGTTATATATATATTTTCAAATTCGATATAAAGGGATTTAGTTTGACCAAATTAATCCCATCTATAATTTTATATTTATTGAATAAATATTTTTAATTCATTTATTTTATATCTAAAACTATGAAGTTTGATGTAAAATTTATATATAAAAATCCAAATACTTAAATATCTTTCAACACAAAACACAGTTGGTTTTATATTAAATATTAATGTTATATAATAATTTATTAATAAAATTACGTCACGACATTATAGTCATATTTGTTTTTCAAAAATGGTGAAGCGAAGTGAACGGTAAATCCGTGACCCACTAAATAATTCGTTTGGATTTTAAGAAATATTCTTTAATTAAGAATTGATAAAACCACTAAAAATCTAAAACCCTACAATCCGCTATTAGTTGAACCATCGGGTGAATCGTGAATAATTTTTATTTATTTTTCTTAGATTTTTTATTTATTAAATATGTTTTGTATCGAAATAAGATGTTAAACTTTTTAAATTTTTAGTTTTCATATTTAAAATAGAAAATCATTTTATTGTAAAACACATGTTTAAAGAATTTTCTTCATAATTAGAAAAAATGAAAATCTAAAACATCTTCTTTCTTAATCATTGAATACTAAAAATCATTAAACTCAATATTATAGAATTAGATATATATATATATATACTATTTACATAGGTATATAAAATAAACGCATCAAATAAAATTATTTTAGAATAATTATATAATATACTAATAAAGTTGTAAATGAAAATACAAACCGAGCATAAAAGTTGTGAGCACATAAAATAAATGGCATCAAATAAAATTATTTTAGAATAATTATATAATATACTAATAAAGTTGTAAATGAAAATACAAACCGAGCAGAAAAATTGTGAGCACACAAAAACCAATAAGCCAAGGTTTGAAAGCAACTTTCATCTTTAATAGTGAAATAATGGTGTTTTAAAATGAGAAAGGCAGAAGTATATTTATAGATGAATCAAAAATTAAAACATGTCTAATTTAAGTTATATATATATTTTCAAATTCCGATATAAAGGGATTTAGTTTGACCAAATTAATCCCATCTATAATTTTATATTTATTGAATAAATATTTTTTAATTCATTTATTTTATATCTAAAACTATGAAGTTTGGATGTAAAATTTATATATAAAAATCCAAATACTTAAATATCTTTCAACACAAAACACAGTTGGTTTTATATTAAATATTAATGTTATATAATAATTTATTAATAAAATTACGTTTTCTCGCCGACATTATAGTCATATTTGTTTTTCACAAAAATGGTGAAGCGAGTCGAACGGTAAATCCGGTGACCCACTAAATAATTCGGTTTGGATTTTAAGAAATATTCTTTAATTAAGAATTCGATAAAAACCACTAAAAATCTAAAACCCTACAATCCGCTATTAGTTGAACCATCGGGTGAATCCGTGAATAATTTTTATTTATTTTTTCTTAGATTTTTTTTATTTATTAAATATGTTTTGTATCCGAAATAAGATGTTAAACTTTTTAAATTTTTAGTTTTCTCATGAGATCATTGTTTTCTTTACTGCCACTTATATCTCTTTCAACTCTCTTTTTACATATTTTACTTATTTTGCTCATCGCGAATAGTATTTGGTTTAGCCTTCTAGGTTCTAACATCTATCATATAATTTGTGTGTTCAAACTTTTATTGTAAGTTATATATTAAACTATTTAAATGATTTTAAATACTTTATACATGAAATGAAAATAAAAACAAACCAATTTTGAATATTTATTATATTTTAGTTTAAAATATTGTTTTTTATATTTTTTAAGAAATGTGAAATATTTCTTGTACTTTTAATAGCTAATATATAATAACAAATTAAAATTAATAAATTTATTAATCCACGGTTTATCCATGATTGAATCAGTAATCTGGTGTCCGATTAGTTAAAAACATTGCTTTATTTTCTCTTCTTTAATCTGTGAAATTGAGATTATATAAACCAGACCCGTTTAATAGAATAGAGGGGTAATTTAGGAATCAGAAAGTTTTATGACACTCCATTCGCTTTTCCAACATCCGGGGGGAGGAAGAAGACGAGAAGAGAGAAACTAATCACATTTTGATTCTCTACCATGAGAGCAAACGCGAGAAAAATCCGAAGCTGGGAAAGTAAAATGTTCGTCACTACCTTGTTATACAACCAAAACAATATTCAGTACCATCTACCATAATTATAGTTTTAAAATATTTTTTGTTGAAATCTTAAACAGAATATGACTTCTAGTACAATATTAAGAAGGGATTTTTATGACTCACATTTATTCACTTGGAGATTCGAGCTTAATGACAACACTGGATATTATCTCCAACACTTTGGAATACAAGACACGTGTTCCCAACACCTGTAACTAGCTAAACAAAGAAGGTCCTATGTGCATGGCACGTGCTCCTCGCCAAGAAACGACCTTAAGCTTTGTGTATATAAACTATATATGTCACATATCCTATCAACCGATCATCACCGAACAAGTAGAGCTTCTGTTGGATAAGAGTTGCAAAGAAGTAGATCACAGGAGTTGAATAGAATTATTAGAAGGGGAAACGAGGAAATTGAAAAATGGCGACGATTATGTACCTTACTGTACTTGGTTTCGCTAGTTGGTGTGCAAATAAATACATCAACGGCCAGACCAACCACCCAAGTAAACTCTTCTTCATGTCTCTCTCTATTCGTACATTTGACCATTTTAAATAATTTATTTGATGTTGTTAGCCTTTTTTTTTGAAACTTACGATGTTGTTAGTTGTTGCTTAGGTTTCGTAGACAATGGAGCAACGCCGTTCTTCCTTACATTCTGGATCTTAGCAGCTGTTATAGGGATTGCGTCGAAGTTGGCCGGAGCTAACCATATTAAGTTCTGGAGGAACGATAGTCTTGCGGCCGCAGGATCTTCCTCTATCGTTGCATGGGCTGTTACCGCTCTTTTTATTTTTATAATAGTATATATATAAATTTTTGTAACATTATACATAAAAATAATTAAAAACATTATATATTTTTTATTTTTAAATTATTGTTAATATTTTATATATATTAATATTATTATTTATTTTATTTTAAGGATCCAAATCGGGATCCGGATATTACAATTTTAGAAGGATATCCGACCGATCCGTCCCAGCCTACCTAAAGGAACTTAGACTTTATAATAGAATAATTATTCCATTCAGATATATCACCTAAATTCTGTTAATAGATATTTTTCAAGCGGTTTGATACATGCATGCATGCCTAATAAAGAAGATTTATTTGTATATTATGTTTTCGATACCAAACACAATGAAGATAAACCATGCATTCAAGGGATCAAAGCAGATGTAAAGACAGACATTGCATGAAATTTGGTACATAGCGAAAATAATCATTGAAGGATATATATTAAGAAGAAAAGAAAGAGTATACCATTGAGAGCTGTTCGTGCGACGAAATTACGTCCTGCGACATGTTTATATGTGTTTCTGTTATTACGTATGTACTCAACGTGATGCCAAGGTTTTCTGGGAAATATCAAGAGAGAAAATTTCCCAAGAAAGGCTTCTTGAATGCTTTGTAGAATGTGTGGGAGGAGTGATGTATCTGAACAAATCCGTAGAATTAATATGGGGGAGAAAGGATAATAATTAATCAAACAGAACAAAAACAATTCTGTTTAAGACAGAGAAGAAAAATGTTCTTACAGTTTTCTGGAGAAACTAATGGAGGTTATGCAAGTTCACGTAACAAGTTATATATAGTTTTGTTAAATGTGTATGTATATATGTATGTATCTGCATGTATGTAAAGTACTAGTGTGTTAATGTAATAAGTCCTTGAGAAATGCCACGTGGAGACTAACGCCAAACACGCTGGTCCTAGAGTTTCATATTAGCGTGACACGGAGCGTTTTGATTGGATAAAATTTACGTATTTTGAGTTGACGTGGATAATTTGGTCCCACCTAAGTGGTGACTTGGTTGACCTGTAATGGAGTTTGACCCAATTCTTTTGTTTCCGATTATTTTGACCTATTGACTGAAACTTGCACTAAATTAAGCTTTTTATTTATAGAATTGGCTTTTCTATTTTTTTTTTAGTAATATTTGTTTTCTATCTTTTATTTTTCATTTTCTAATTTATTTACTTACTATCTTTTCATGTTGATAAGACGTGGAAAAGAGGACCAGGTCAGTGAAATTTTAATATACTGACAAATTACATAAATCAGAACGTGCAAAGTCAAATAATGTATATATGATGAAAATAGTTACGTGATGCTTAGTTAAATTCGAAAACTAAAAATTTCATATGAAAATGGTTTCCTCTGGATAAAAATTCTGTGATAGTGATATTTTTAGCATACCATGCTTCGAGTTGTCATTTTCTATGCTGTTGTTATCTCACAGCCATAACGAAATATTGAAATGATCATAAACAACATATGAAAAGATAAGTTTATAGATCAGAATATTGATCGAGGTAACGTAAGGAACGAGCATGCCAATTTTTTAGAGCGAATGTTAAGAACAACAACTTTAATATATATATGTCGGACGAGGTAGTCCAAGTGGAAGGACGGTGCTGGTGTGGCACCATCAGGGTCGATCCTCCCATGCGAACTACCCGCTTCATCCGGACACCAAAAGCAGATCTTGTCGGCCCGAGAGGAAAACCCTCGGGTGAAGGCTGGCTTTGTCACGACGGTAGAGTTGCTTGTGGCGAAGAACCCTGGATTACAAAAAAAAAAAATATATATATATATATATATATATATATATATATATATATATATATATTTTCAAATTCGATATAAAGGGATTTAGTTTGACCAAATTAATCCCATCTATAATTTTATATTTATTGAATAAATATTTTTAATTCATTTATTTTATATCTAAAACTATGAAGTTTGGATGTAAAATTTATATATAAAAATCCAAATACTTAAATATCTTTCAACACAAAACACAGTTGGTTTTATATTAAATATTAATGTTATATAATAATTTATTAATAAAATTACGTCACGACATTATAGTCATATTTGTTTTTCACAAAATGGTGAAGCTTAGTCGAACGGTAAACGGTGACCCACTAAATAATTCGTTTGGATTTTAAGAAATATTCTTTAATTAAGAATTGATAAAACCACTAAAAATCTAAAACCCTACAATCCGCTATTAGTTGAACCATCGGGTGAATCCGTGAATAATTTTTATTTATTTTTCTTAGATTTTTTATTTATTAAATATGTTTTGTATCCAAATAAGATGTTAAACTTTTTAAATTTTTAGTTTTCATATTTAAAATAGAAAATCATTTTATTGTAAAACACATGTTTAAAGAATTTTCTTCATAATTAGAAAAAATGAAAATCTAAAACATCTTCTTTCTTAATCATTGAATACTCTTAAAAATCATTAAACTCAATATTATAGAATTAGATATATATATATACTATTTACATAGGTATATAAAATAAACGCATCAAATAAAATTTATTTTAGAATGATTATATAATATACTAATAAAGTTGTAAATGAAAATACAAACCGAGCAGAAAAATTGTGAGCACACAAAACCAATAAGCCAAGGTTTGAAAGCAACTTTCATCTTTAATAGTGAAATAATGGTGTTTTAAAATGAGAAAGGCAGAAGTATATTTATAGATGAATCAAAAATTAAAACATAATTTTAGTTTTCATATTTAAAATAGAAAATCATTTTATTGTAAAACACATGTTTAAAGAATTTTCTTCATAATTAGAAAAAATGAAAATCTAAAACATCTTCTTTCTTAATCATTGAATACTAAAAATCATTAAACTCAATATTATAGAATTAGATATATATATATATTTTCAAATTCGATATAAAGGATTTAGTTTGACCAAATTAATCCCATCTATAATTTTATATTTATTGAATAAATATTTTTAATTCATTTATTTTATATCTAAAACTATGAAGTTTGGATGTAAAATTTATATATAAAAATCCAAATACTTAAATATCTTTCAACACAAAACACAGTTGGTTTTATATTAAATATTAATGTTATATAATAATTTATTAATAAAATTACGTCACGACATTATAGTCATATTTGTTTTTCACAAAATGGTGAAGCGAAGTGAACGGTAAATCCGTGACCCACTAAATAATTCGTTTGGATTTTAAGAAATATTCTTTAATTAAGAATTGATAAAACCACTAAAAATCTAAAACCCTACAATCCGCTATTAGTTGAACCATCGGGTGAATCCGGAATAATTTTTATTTATTTTTCTTAGATTTTTTATTTATTAAATATGTTTTGTATCGAAATAAGATGTTAAACTTTTTAAATTTTTAGTTTTCATATTTAAAATAGAAAATCATTTTATTGTAAAACACATGTTTAAAGAATTTTCTTCATAATTAGAAAAAATGAAAATCTAAAACATCTTCTTTCTTAATCATTGAATACTAAAAATCATTAAACTCAATATTATAGAATTAGATATATATATATACTATTTACATAGGTATATAAAATAAACGACATCAAATAAAATTTATTTTAGAATGATTATATAATATACTAATAAAGTTGTAAATGAAAATACAAACCGAGCAGAAAAATTGTGAGCACACAAAACCAATAAGCCAAGGTTTGAAAGCAACTTTCATCTTTAATAGTGAAATAATGGTGTTTTAAAATGAGAAAGGCAGAAGTATATTTATAGATGAATCAAAAATTAAAACATGTCTAATTTAAGTTATATATATATTTTCAAATTCGATATAAAGGGATTTAGTTTGACCAAATTAATCCCATCTATAATTTTATATTTATTGAATAAATATTTTTAATTCATTTATTTTATATCTAAAACTATGAAGTTTGATGTAAAATTTATATATAAAAATCCAAATACTTAAATATCTTTCAACACAAAACACAGTTGGTTTTATATTAAATATTAATGTTATATAATAATTTATTAATAAAATTACGTTTTCACGACATTATAGTCATATTTGTTTTTCAAAAATGGTGAAGCGAAGTGAACGGTAAATCCGTGACCCACTAAATAATTGGTTTGGATTTTAAGAAATATTCTTTAATTAAGAATTGATAAAACCACTAAAAATCTAAAACCCTACAATCCGCTATTAGTTGAACCATCGGGTGAATCGTGAATAATTTTTATTTATTTTTCTTAGATTTTTTATTTATTAAATATGTTTTGTATCGAAATAAGATGTTAAACTTTTTAAATTTTTAGTTTTCATATTTAAAATAGAAAATCATTTTATTGTAAAACACATGTTTAAAGAATTTTCTTCATAATTAGAAAAAATGAAAATCTAAAACATCTTCTTTCTTAATCATTGAATACTAAAAATCATTAAACTCAATATTATAGAATTAGATATATATATATATTTTCAAATTCGATATAAAGGATTTAGTTTGACCAAATTAATCCCATCTATAATTTTATATTTATTGAATAAATATTTTTAATTCATTTATTTTATATCTAAAACTATGAAGTTTGGATGTAAAATTTATATATAAAAATCCAAATACTTAAATATCTTTCAACACAAAACACAGTTGGTTTTATATTAAATATTAATGTTATATAATAATTTATTAATAAAATTACGTCACGACATTATAGTCATATTTGTTTTTCAAAAATGGTGAAGCGAGTCGAACGGTAAACGGTGACCCACTAAATAATTCGTTTGGATTTTAAGAAATATTCTTTAATTAAGAATTGATAAAACCACTAAAAATCTAAAACCTATATCTAGGAAGACAATAAGCATCGCATCCCTTTGTTCTTCTCTGAAAGCTTCATTTTGTAATATTTAAAAATTCCGTATTAATTCGTATTTATTATGACAGAAAATTCAGGTTTACTTGTTTAACAAAAAATCAGACACTCTATGTGAATGGAATCCTTATATACTTTTTCCAGTATTATTGAATAGGGAATGCTTTTCATTATGATTAATATCATTTTGGCATATTATTATCAAAAATATTTCAAACAGAGTGGGAAACGTGCGTTTATTAATGGGCTTGATCAAAAGCCCAAAATCTCCCAAATCTAGAAATCATAAAAGCCCAATATTTATAACAAAAGATCTGGAACTTGCACTGTAAGTCTGTAACCTCTTAAATCTCTCCGTCTTGCTTCCTCCTCCTCCCGGCCTCCGCGATTTCGTTTAGTTAGCTCCGGACCGGAGTAGATAGATAAACCCATAGCTCAGCCACTAAGGAGCTGCGTCTTCTCACTCAATTGATCATCTGTTACTACTGCCCTCTCCTTATCCATCGTCTTCGTTCATACTAAGATGAACTGTGCTAGTAAGACTCCTTTCTCTTTCTCCTCTATTTGCCAATTTAGGGTTTCAATTCGATTGGTGACACTCTGGTTTGTTTCTCGTACAGTATCCGGCGAAGTTCCGGTGGAGCCTGTGGTTTCGAAGACGGGTTTGCTCTACGAGAAGCGGCTTATCGAAAGGCATATATCGGTAAGCTCTTCGCTTTTCTTCGTGAGTAGATTCCTATCTAGTAAGTAAGATCCTTATCAGCTTGATATAATGCGTAATAGTCAAACATTGAAAAGTTTGAAACTTAACATACCATTGATGACATTGTTTCTGGTAATGATTTGTTAAGTGCTTTCGGTACCTTGTAGGATTATGGGAAATGTCCAGTTACTGGTGAACCACACCCCATTGATGACATTGGTAATGCATCTGCTGGAACTATTTTTCATAGAGCTGTGTTTGGAGAAACTTACCACAGCCTGATTCGCTCTTGGGGACTGTTTTGCAGATTGTAAAACCAAAACCATTACACACAGCTACCATCCCTGGATTGCTCGGGGCGTTCCAATCTGTGAGCTTTTATATTGTTTTTTTTCATGCTTTCTTTTCGAGGCTTTGTATTTGCTTTACTTCTTGTTGAATCTGGAAAAATACTTTCCGCCCATTAAGGATTATGTAGAGTAGAGCTGTGTGGATCTAAGAACTTGATAGATTATACATTGCTACCTGAATCATTCGTGCAGTTTTTACTGCTATCAAGACAGGATTTGTTTATTGTTTTGGTGGACTCTGGAAAATAAGTGCATAAGTTCATATATATTTTGTGCTTCTAGGAATGGGATGGTTTGATGCTAACAAATTTTTCACTTGAACAACAACTGCATACTGCGAGGCAAGAGCTAAGTCATGCTTTGTACCAGGTAATTTTATCAACTGCCTGTGCCACCACCTGATATATGATTTATGAATATTTTTTATGTACTACAGTGTTACTTCCTGGACATGTCCATTAATTATTAGTGATGAAAGTGATCTATGTTTTTTGGGGTACACTTCTTCTTCTTTTTGCAGCATGATGCCCTGTCGTGTGATAGGCTTAAAAAGAAAGAGACGAGGCTCGACAATTGCTTTCAGAGGCTGAAAGGCAGTTTCCTGCAGCTCCCGAAGTTGCCCCAGCGAATGCTACTCTGAGTAAGGTATGCATGTACATTCTCTTATCAGAATAAGTTGACTATGTAGTCAACTATCTTGTAACAAGTTTCTATGTTTTATTGTTGCAAATAGCAGCCGATGGTGCTGAACAAGGTCCCGATGCAAAGAAAATGCGTCTTGGAATTTCGGGTGAAGTTATTACAGAACTAACAGATTGTAATGCTTCTCTTTCCCAGCAGCGTAAAAAGAGACAGGTATTACATCTAGCTTCAGATCTATTAGTATCTTGGTTGGAAAGTAGATTTCATGAGAGAATTACATGCTAACTCTGTATTATATTGTTCATACCGTTCAACGGATCTGGAGTTGTATTCTGTGTTTTGTTAGATTTTTTGCGTGGCACTTTTGTCTTGATACTTTTTCCTCATTGTCTCGCTAGATCCCTCCGACATTGGCTTCAATTGATGATCTGGAGAAGTTCACCCAACTCTCAAGCCACCCACTTCACAAGACCAGCAAACCTGGTATTTTTCGGTGGACATCCTACATTCTAAGGTTTGATAACTGGATCCTCTTCATTTCCGCTTATCACTTGATGTTGTTATCCGTTCTGGGAAGTCACTGCATTGAATTGATAATCAGGATGTCATTGCCACGGAGGAATCGATACAACTGCCGTTCTCTTTGATCGTCCATCAGGACAAATCTTGTCAACGTTGACTGGTCATTCAAAGAAGGTTTTACTTTGTTTCAATCTTTACAACTGCAGCGGTTTTCTAATCTTTTCATCTAACTTTCCTCTTTAGTTTTGTGCTTGACATGCATTGTTTCCTTTGCAGGTTACTAGTATTAAGTTTGTAGGTGACACCGATCTTGTTTTGACTGCGTCATCAGACAAGGTAAGCCAAAAATTATTATATACAGGCCTGAAAACCGATGGTTGTTTATTTTTTCTGTGTGTAGTGTGGTGCTTGTGTAGCATCTGTGTTGGAATTTTTATCGTCCTTTGTTGAGTAATGCATGATCTTAACTAGTCTAGAAAATGAACTTGTTTATATAAAGTCTAGAATCTTTTTGTGAAATCTAGTTCTTGTAAAAGTCATCATGTCATCTTTGAAAACTGATGAGATTATCTAAAGTGATCCTGGTGTTACACGTCCCCATAAAAAGTTGACTTAACCTTATAACTCGTGGTACTATCTTGACTTAACCTTATAACTCGTGGTACTATCTTTGTTTAATACCTTGGCTTGATGCATTTCATACGCAACTTTTGTTTATCACACCATTGTCATTTTGCGGTCTCTCTGCTATGTTTGATCATAATGAAATGCATCACTGTTCGTCTGATTTTGGTGTTTCGACACTCTGCAGACAGTCCGTATCTGGGGAGTTCGAGGATGGGAACTATGCCTGTATACTTACATTGAAAGATCACTCTGCAGAGGTAAGGATGAAACTGAAGAACTTAGGCTATACTCGCATACAATATCACCTGTAGTACTGTAATTGTTCTGTTATAACGTAAAAACACCGATGTGTGTTTTCAGGTGCGAGCTGTCACTGTACATGCAACGAACAAATACTTTGTGTCGGCATCTCTTGACAGTACGTGGTGCTTCTATGATATGTCCTCCGGTTTATGCCTTGCCCAGGTTCGTAAGCTTCCTATCCACAAGAAACTGATACCTGTTTTTTTCCAGTTTCAGATTTTGTCTTTGTACAATGTTTGTAGAAGGCATGAGAAAAACATTAGTTGTATTCTTCGAAATGTCTTTCTCATGCTTGTTGTTATTATTCAGGTAGCAGATGATTCCGAGAAGGTGGATTACACGGCTGCTGCTTTCCATCCTGATGGTCTCATTCTTGGAACTGGTACTGCTCAATCTATTGTCAAAATTTGGGATGTAAAGAGTCAGGTAACATGCCCTTGATCTTCTTTCTCCATCAAACGTTTTTAGTATACTCCATCTGTTCCCACCTTAATTTCATCTTCCTCTATTGGCTTATAGGCAAACGTGGCGGTTCGATGGACACACTGGAGAAATCACGTCTGTATCATTCTCTGAAAGGTTATTTCCTCGCGGTAGGTACTTTGACCCAACTAAACAGAAAGGAATATCGCCAGCGTCCACTTTACTGACCTATCTTTTCTTTCGTCCTTGTTCAGACTTCTGCGCTGGATGGTGTTAGATTGTGGGACCTGCGCAAGCTAAAGAACTTCCGAACATTTGAATTTCCAGATGCAAACTCAGGTATTCAACTATCTGAGCACCTCTCACTAGTCCATTTTGTTGATTGTGGTATTCATTTCTAAGACATGGATGGAACTTATTGTGCAGTGGAGTTTGACCATAGCGGATCTTATCTTGGCATTGCTGCTTCAGATATAAGGCGAGGTTTGCATTAATACACACAATGCATTCGATAACTAAGTATTCAAAAGAGAGTTGTGCAAGTTCAAGAACCTGTGATAAATGGAAATGCCGTGTATGTTGCATTAGTGGATCGGACTAATGATAACACTTGTGCGTTTCAACGTTTCAGAGTATTCCAAACGGCCAGTGTTAAAGCAGAATGGAACCCAGTCAAGACACTTCCTGATCTATCCGGTACAGGTATGTCATATGATTAAGCTTTTAAAGTCACTGTTCTTCTCTTCCTTTTTCTCTTTGAGTCTATTATGCAGACATTGTAAATCCATTAAACTTGCAGGTAGAGCAACATGTGTTAAGTTTGGTCCGGACGCCAAATACGTAGCAGTCGGTTCAATGGACCGTAATCTCAGGATATTCGGTTTACCTAGCAATGACAGCACTGAAGATTCTGCACAAGATTCATGAATAGAAGATGCCTCCCCCCCAAGTCTCACCGTCAAAGAGTAGCCCGTGCCTACCTTATTTATTATATTTCGTCTGAAGGATTCTTGTATTTAGGCCTGGGCAAAATAACCAGAAAAGACCAAACCGAAATATCGAAACCAGAACGAACCAATACCCTCAAATACTCGAGCGGTTCCTATATTTTTATATCCGAAATAACCGAACCGAACGAACCAAGAACGAGCGGATATCCGAATATATAAAAATATTAATTATATATACATATAACATCACTAAATATATATTTTAAATTTAAAATTCTATTAAAAGTATCGAAAATAGTTGAGGATAACTAAATTATTATAAAGTATCCAACTACTACGAAAGTATCTGAAACTATCCGGATAGTTTTATCTGAAATGTCGAATGTCCAAATTTTTTATCTAAATCATCATAATTATTTGATATTTTATCCTAAATAACCGATATTTTATCCAAATTATCGAATTACAGAATTATCTGACGAACCGAATCCAAATGAGAATGAACTTTTTGGATATTTTCCGGTTTTACATTTACTATCCAAACCAAACCAAACCCAAAACTATCCGAACGAACCGAACTGAAAATAGGTCAAGTACTAAATGGATCCTCGTCCTATCCGAACTACCGAAACCCCAAATATCCGAACCGAATTGACAATTACAAACTCTGAGAAACTAAAGATGAAAACGGGATTTGGTGAAACGCCTGAAGACCCGCTTGCTCTCATGATCCATAAAACTAGAGCATGAGATTAATGTGCTGTTTGATAATGATATTGATCAAAATTTGTAATTTTCGCAAACCAATTGCGCCTGCCAAAGTTTACAAAGGATCATCAAACATATATTCATTCTTAACATTCATACCAAAATCATGATGAATATCTCATCACCACTGTAGTTGTTTTACATTACGGTATATGTTTTAAATAGTTTAATTTATTAGCATTTTCGTTTACTGTGTTCATTGTAATTAAAACATAATTTTAGTTTTCATATTTAAAATAGAAAATCATTTTATTGTAAAACACATGTTTAGTCTGTAGAAGAAGAAATCATTGATCTTCATAAATTCCAAAATTTGCGAAATCAATCATATAGAAAAGACCACAATTAGTTTGGAATTAAGCAAAAAAATGGATCATATTTATCGTCAATGGCTAAAGAGGTTTTCATTCAAGAATGCAACAATAGCTCTGACTATCGTCAACGTGCTCATCTTGCTGAAGTTCCTCTCGTTTCTCTTCTTCATATACCTATGAATCTTCTCTTTCCTCTGCTCGGCAGTGAGTTTAGCTACTTTGTTGACACTCCCATCGTCTAAACCGGTTATATCTGTTCCACACTGTGGAAGAACCGGTGTTGCCACAAGGTGGTTCTGGTTTTCTCCACCGTCAAGTGTCTATTTCAAACAAAAACCGGTAAATACCGGGTACAGATATTTAACCGGATTATTATACCGGTTTCATTATATATTTATATTGGAATTTGTACCTGGAGATGGTGATTTTCTGGATTGAAGATGGGTTTAATCGAATCTGGGAAGAACATTCCACTAGTATCAGCCTGAATCTCCATCAATTGATCATGTGACGGTTTAAAATCTGAACCCAAATGGATACTCCCAGAGTAAAAACCGGATCTCTCCATGTTTAAACCGGTATTCATCATATTCCCGGTTACAGACATGTAAGTTGGTAAACCGGGATTACCCAAGAAAGAGCAAGAAGAAGTAGGGTTTAGGGAGCCAATATTGTAACTTGGGACAGAAGAAAGACAATCATCTTCGAAAACCGATAAAGGCGGAGGCAGAGGATCACAAGAAGATGAAGAGTAGAGGATGTTGGGAGGCTGATGAAGCTGAACACCGGTGAAATCAAACTGGTCTTGGAGTTGATCGGAGGCTGAAAACTGAATAGAGGAAGAGAAATCGATGGAAGCTGTGATGTCGTTATCGAAATCGTCTTGTGAATCGAATATGATTGATAAGTCCCCGTTGTCATTATTGTTGTTGTTATTGTTGTCTTCATGGTCTTGCTTCGAACCATTGTTGTTGTTGTTGTTGTTTTCAACATAGCCACAACAATTTGAAGCAGAGGTCACTTCAGAAGTTTGATTAAAGGTCTCTTGAAAGAATTGTGGATCACAAAAGTCAACGATTTGTGCGGTGAGAGGGCTTGTGATCTCATCCTACGTACAACATAACAACAAGAAGGTTAGATTGATTTAGCTGAAAAACATAGCAGATTTGCACTCTGCTCTTTAGTAAAGCTGGTGCTTGAGTCATTCGTTCATTTGTTTCCTTCATTTGTTACTGCTGTCAAGAAAGGATTGTCCACTATTATGTTGAATTCTGCAAAATAAATGTATAAGTTTTTTTTTCATATTTATATTGTGCTTTCAGGAATGGGACATCATGTAAGTGAGAAAACTGTTGTGGAACTGACTCAAACATCTTCTTTCACATCACGAGTGTTTGGCTTATCTTTCGTTCTTACAGGAGTCGCTTGCTCCTATACCGGCTAAAAAAACTGGGACAGAATCTTCTCGTATTGAACAACAACCACATGTATGTGCTTAGCGAAAACATTAGTCCTAATACTACTTGAGTACTACTTTCATACTTGTTTTAACTGGCTTAAATTTCTGCCATGTTTCTATGATTCAGGAATTTGTTGACGTTGCAGAGGTAGTAGAACCAGCAGCGAAACCAAAGGAAGGACCAAGCTGATGTACTACTTGCAACAAACGGGTTGGTTTGACTCAGATTCAAATGTCGCTGTGGTGACCTCTTCTGCTCTTTCAAGTACCATGTTACTGCACATGTGATGATGAAGTTGAGGTAAATGGAGGAAACAATCTAGAGAAGAAGAGGACTTTGAGCAAAGTGTTTGCTCTATGGAGAAAAGGAAAGATTCAATGAGAAGGAAGAAGAGTGGAAATGGAGAAGCTAGCACTGGATATGAAGGCACGTTTTATAAAGGTGGAAAGGACTTTGGCAACGATTAGAAACTGGAAAACCAGAAGAAACCATTACCAAACTGGAGTTTCTGCTTAAGCTAATTGTGTATATAAGCCTCTTATAATCTGAAAAGAAACAATGTCACGTATTAATCTTTTCTCTTCTGCATAATCTAGTGACTTGTAACTTTACCACGAAGATCAAACGTAATCATGTAGAGTCAAATCATAAAATCTAGCCAAAGCATATACAACAACAATGTAACCCTAAAAGACCAGAGAAAAGTGATTTTGTTTGTCAGTCATCACCAAGAAGAATCATATACAATGAAATCATAAAATCACACCAAAGCAACATCTTATATACAATGAAATCATAAAATCTAGCCAAAGCATATACAACAACAATGTAACCCTAAAAGACCAGAGAAAAGTGATTTTGTTTGTCAGTCATCACCAAGAAGAATCATATACAATGAAATCATAAAATCTAGCCAAAGCATATACAACAACAATGTAACCCTAAAAGACCAGAGAAAAGTGATTTTGTTTGTCAGTCATCACCAAGAAGAGTCTTCTCCAGCTTGTTTAAGGCCAAGGTTGCCAAGATTAGTTCCACGATCAATTCTTGCTCCTGCATCAAGATGCTTCCAAATTTGCTGATGCATTGCGCACACGTCTCCAGAATTTACCAAGGTTACTGACTCGAGGACCATGATCTTCACTAGTAGCACGTACAATCAAGCTTTTATTCTTCTTCGCGATCAGAACATCATGTGTAAGCGAGACGCTCTGCTTCTTGAATCGAGAGGAGGAGGAAATGATACGATCCCACAGTTTACGGGAGTGACGATGGCGACCATTGAAAGCGACTGCATAGTGATGTTTTGAGGAGTTAGAGATGATGAAGACGATCTCTTTCTCTCTCGATTCTCTCTGTTATTTTGGTTAAAGAAGAAGAAGAAGAAGAAGAAGAAGAAGAAGAAGATGTGTAACCGCTTTTATAACGGTTTATTTCGCTCGAAAATTAGTTTTAAAACATCTAAAATTCAGAAAATATTATTTTCAAAACTGAAAACTCCATATAAACTAAAATATTTGTTTAAAATTTTATAAACTATAAGAAACCTATAAATTTTTACTTAATTAAAAGAAACTATCAAAATTTAGAAATTACAAATGTAAACATTTCAATATGAAAATTAAGAAGATTTTCTCAAAAATTCAAAATTTTAAAATAAGTGATAAAATTATTTTCCCATATATACTTAAACATATTGATGATGCCAATGGGAATTTTGAATAAAATATATATATATTTTCACATTTTGAAGTTTTCATTATAATTTTATATTTTAATAATTTTCTAGTTTTTATTTTTATAATAGTATATATATAAATTTTTTTGTAACATTATACATAAAAATAATTAAAAACATTATATATTTTTTTATTTTTAAATTATTGTTAATATTTTATATATATTAATATTATTATTTATTTATTTTAAGGATCCAAATCCGGATCCGGATATTACAATTTTTAGAAGGATATCCGACACCCGATCCGTCCCAGGCCTACCTAAAGGAACTTAGACTTTATAATAGAATAATTATTCCATTCAGATATATCACCTAAATTCTGTTAATAGATATTTTTCAAGCGGTTTGATACATGCATGCATGCCTAATAAAGAAGATTTATTTGTATATTATGTTTTCGATACCAAACACAAGGAAGATAAACATGCATTCATTCAAGGGATCAAAGCAGATGTAAAGACAGACATTGCATGAAATTTGGTACATAGCGAAAATAATCATTGAAGGATATATATTAAGAAGAAAAAGAAAGAGTATACCATTGAGAGCTGTTCGTGCGACGAAATTACGTCCTGCGACATGTTTATATGTGTTTCTGTTATTACGTATGTACTCCAACGTGATGCCAAGGTTTTCTGGGAAATATCAAGAGAGAAAATTTCCCAAGAAAGGCTTCTTGAATGCTTTGTAGAATGTGTGGGAGGAGTGATGTATCTGAACAAATCCGTAGAATTAATATGGGGAGAAAGGATAATAATTAATCAAACAGAACAAAAAAACAATTCTGTTTAAGACAGAGAAGAAAAGAAAATGTTCTTACAGTTTTCTGGAGAAACTAATTGGAGGTTATGCAAGTTCACGTAACAAGTTATATATAGTTTTTGTTAAATGTGTATGTATATATGTATGTATCTGCATGTATGTAAAGTACTAGTGTTTGTTAATGTAATAAGTCCTTGAGAAATGCCACGTGGAGACTAACGCCAAACACGCTGGTCCTAGAGTTTCATATTAGCGTGACACGGAGCGTTTTGATTGGATAAAATTTACGTATTTTGAGTTGACGTGGATAAGTTGGTCCCACCTAAGTGGTGACTTGGTTGACCTGTAATGGAGTTTGACCCAATTCTTTTGTTTCCGATTATTTTGACCTATTGACTGAAACTTGCACTAAATTAAGCTTTTTATTTATAGAATTGGCTTTTCTATTTTATTTTTAGTAATATTTGTTTTTCTATCTTTTATTCTAATTTTCTAATTTATTCACTTGCTATTTTTTTTCATGTTGATAAGACGTGGAAAAGAGGACCCCGGGTCAGTGAAATTAAATATATTAACAAATTACATAAATCAGAACGTACAAAGTCAAATATTTCATTTTCATATATGATGAAAATAGTTACGTGATGCTTAACTAAATTCGAAAACTAAAAATTTCATATGAAAATGGTTTCCTCTGGATAAAAATTCTGTGATAGTGATATTTTTAGCATACCATGCTTCGAGTTGTCATTTTCTATGCTGTTGTTATCTCACAGCCATAACGAAATATTGAAATGATCATAAACAACATATGAAAAGATAAGTTTATAGATCAGAATATTGATCGAGGTAACGTAAGGAACGGGCATGCCAATTTTTAGAGCGAATGTTAAGAACAACAACTTTATATATATATATGTCGGACGAGGTAGTCCAAGTGGAAGGACGGTGCTGGTGTGGCACCATCAGGGTCGATCCTCCCATGCGAACTACCCGCTTCATCCGGACACCAAAAGCAGATCTTGTCGGCCCGAGAGGAAAACCCTCGGGTGAAGGCTGGCTTTGTCACGACGGTAGAGTTGCTTGTGGCGAAGAACCCTGGATTACAAAAAAAAAAAATATATATATATTTTCACATTTTGAAGTTTTCATTATAATTTTATATTTTAATAATTTTCTAGTTTTTATTTTTATAATTAATAATATTTAGATTTTTTTTGCATTTTGTGATGTCTTACATTTTTACCTCTTTTTAGCATCTTTCATTCAAAATTATTCTATTTAGATTGTATTTAGAAACATATATTACATTTGCATTTTTATTTGTGTATTATAAAGTTTGAGAGCAACTATATTAGATTTTCGAACTTAAAAGAACTATTGAAGCTAATTTGAGCAAAATATTGTAGGGGATAAACCGTAAATATCTCATAGCAAAATGCCTTGAAGAAACGGACACGCTAAATTTAAGAACACAAGAAAAAATCCAAATTACAACATACCATTCAAAAACAATTTTTTCTTGAAGTCTATACTACAAAACCGAAAGATTTTGCCTCATGCAAAATCTCGTGAGAAATTGAATCTCAATATACTGCAACACTTACGTGAAGTTGTAAAGATTAGAATTATCACCTTTAATCTGGAACCTCGTTTCCATTTAGCTAGTTCTTTATGATAATTTGATATTACGTTTCCATGCAGAAGAATTTTTCTTTCTTTTTTGCTAAAATGATGTATGAAGAACATATTCCCGAATGCATATGTTCCAACCAAGTCAAAGACCTTCATAGGTTTTAATGCAATCTCAAAATTTCTAGCATACCAAAAAATATATGTGAAAGTATGTTTAAAAGCTGCTCTTGAGGGTAAATTGTTTGTCTATAAGTCTATAACATCCCTGAAATTTTGGATCATGTAAACCATTTATTAAGAATTTTAATAAATAAAAAAATTTATGAATTTGAATACTTATGTTTATATAATTTTTTTCAAAAAATTTAGATACCAGAAACAAATGTTTTATTCGACTTTGTCCATCCATAATCAGTCTAAGCTAAATTCAATAGTCATTCACCAAACAATTGCACATATATATGAATCTTCTCCCATAAAACCTTAACCCTTGAGGACTCTGTTAACCACCGTCTACAAGTTTATCATCTTCGCCGTCAAAAAGTAAAAACAAAAAAAAAATCCTAATCTGCCAATAAAGTAGACTCCAGCTGATCTTTTTACTTGCGACACAAGATAATATAATATAGCTAATTATTCAGAACCTACCTTGCCTCGCAAACAAAGACAGAAAGCCAACCTACCTTGCCTGTAAGCCATTCTATAAATTGCTGTGTTTGGCGGCGTTGGGGAAAATAGTGTAATTGAGATTTGACTGATTTTGCACAAGTAAGATAACATGTTTAATTAAGATGATATGGCAATTTGATTGGTTGTGATATATTTTAGTTGATGTTTAGAATCGGTCTAATCATAATTAATTAAGATCCGATCCGATCCGCTCGAAAATAGGATACCCGGTGTCGGATCCGATCCGATAGTAAAATGTCGGATCCGTCAATCCGATCCGAATCCGATATCTGATTTTAGGTTCGATTCGGATCCGATCCGATTTTTATAAATATATTAAATTTAAAAATTTATTAATAATTATAGTTACTTTATTAATATTTATACATAAAATTAGTCTTATAATATTATATTTTAATTTTAATAATATTATATGTATAAATATATTTATAAATTTTGTAAAAATATTTAATTTATGTAATATTTATGGATTTTTTGTATTTTAAATTTTTTTTTTTTTTAATTATTTTAACGGATCCGGATCCGAATCCGGATACTCGCGGATATCCGAACTCCGGATATTCGGAAGGCACGGATCCGGATCTGGATACTAAAATTACGGATCCGACGGATACGGATCCGATCCGGTACCGAATATCCCGGATATCCGGATCCGCCCCAGGCCTAATAGAAGCTAAGAAATTAGTGCCTTTTATAAATTGGAGATAATATATGGAAAAGTTCTATTTTATTGTTTTGTTACACCCTAAAGCTGATGGAAGCCAATATCATGAGATCGTTGATGGGTTGTACCTCCTTCACGCCGTCGGTTCTCATCCAAAAAGGAGCCATCATCCCCCGCCGATGCATCCGCCATCTCTGCTTAAGGACAGCTGTGTCCGCCCGTGGCTCCTCTTGTAAGAACTTTTAACACTTTTCTTTTAATTGGCGCAAATTCCAATTATCCTAATAAGTTTTTTTATTTTTTATTTTTTATTTACAAGATTCAGAGAAATCGGGGGTAATGGAGTTGCAATAACTATTTAAGAAGGAAATGTAAACAGATATATACTTTTGTTTGTCAGAAAAAAAAAAAGAAACAGCTTGAGATCAAAGCTGATTCGATGAATCAATACTTTGGAGATATGTATGAGCATCTACTACAAAAGGTTTGAGTGCAATACTGCACACGCAAATATATATATCAACAACCACTTTAAGACAAGGATGTAGTTTCAAAAGGAAAAACTATATAAACAAACAAAATTTTAAAAGATCAACATGTTATGTATATATATTTTTTGGAAAAATGTTACATGATCATACAATGAAGATGTTGTACAATGTAGGACACAATATATAATTGATTTTAGTATTTGGTAAAAGTACAACAATTTAATGAACATAGATTGATTATAATAACTACCTTGCTGTATAATACGGGGCTAATCATGATAAGACCCTGTAAGTTTCGTAATTAGAATCTAAAACCTATATCTAGGAAGACAATAAGCATCGCATCCCTTATGTTCTTCTCTGAAAGCTTCATTTTGTAATATTTAAAAAATTCCGTATTAATTCGTATTTATTATGACAGAAAATTCAGGTTTACTTGTTTAACAAAAAAATCAGACACTCTATGTGAATGGAATCCTTATATACTTTTTTCCAGTATTATTGAATAGGGAATGCTTTTCATTATGATTAATATCATTTTTGGCATATTATTATCAAAAATATTTCAAACAGAGTGGGAAACGTGCGTTTATTAATGGGCTTGATCAAAAGCCCAAAGTCGCCCAAATTTCGCAATCATAAAGGCCCAATTTCTATAGCAAAAGATCTGGAACTTGCACTGTAAGTCTGTAACCTCTTAAATCTCTCCGTCTTGCTTCCTCCTCCTCCCGGCCTCCGCGATTTCGTTTAGTTAGCTCCGGACCGGAGTAGATAGATAAACCCATAGCTCAGCCACTAAGGAGCTGCGTCTTCTCACTCAATTGATCATCTGTTACTACTGCCCTCTCCTTATCCATCGTCTTCGTTCATACTAAGATGAACTGCGCAAGTAAGACTCCTTTCTCATTCTTCTCGATTTGCCAATTTAGGGTTTCAATTCGATTGGTGACAGTCTGGTTTGTTTCTCTGCACAGTTTCCGGAGAAGTTCCGGTGGAGCCTGTGGTTTCGAAGACGGGTTTGCTCTACGAGAAGCGGCTTATCGAAAGGCATATATCGGTAAGCTCTTCGCTTTTCTTCGTGAGTAGATTCCTATCTAGTAAGTAAGATCCGTATCAGCTTGATATAATGCGTAATAGTCAAACATTGAAAAGTTTGAAACTTAACATACCATTGATGACATTGTTTCTGGTAATGATTTGTTAAGTGCTTTCGGTACCTTGTAGGATTATGGGAAATGTCCAGTTACTGGTGAACCACACCCCATTGATGACATTGGTAATGCATCTGCTGGAACTATTTTTCATAGAGCTGTGTTTGGAGAAACTTACCACAGCCTGATTCGCTCTTGGGGACTGTTTTGCAGATTGTAAAACCAAAACCATTACACACAGCTACCATCCCTGGATTGCTCGGGGCGTTCCAATCTGTGAGCTTTTATATTGTTTTTTTTCATGCTTTCTTTTCGAGGCTTTGTATTTGCTTTACTTCTTGTTGAATCTGGAAAAATACTTTCCGCCCATTAAGGATTATGTAGAGTAGAGCTGTGTGGATCTAAGAACTTGATAGATTATACATTGCTACCTGAATCATTCGTGCAGTTTTTACTGCTATCAAGACAGGATTTGTTTATTGTTTTGGTGGACTCTGGAAAATAAGTGCATAAGTTCATATATATTTTGTGCTTCTAGGAATGGGATGGTTTGATGCTAACAAATTTTTCACTTGAACAACAACTGCATACTGCGAGGCAAGAGCTAAGTCATGCTTTGTACCAGGTAATTTTTATCAACTGCCTGTGCCACCACCTGATATATGATTTATGAATATTTTTTATGTACTACAGTGTTACTTCCTGGACATGTCCATTAATTATTAGTGATGAAAGTGATCTATGTTTTTGGGGTACACTTCTTCTTCTTTTGCAGCATGATGCTGCCTGTCGTGTGATAGGCTTAAAAAGAAAGAGACGAGGCTCGACAATTGCTTTCAGAGGCTGAAAGGCAGTTTCCTGCAGCTCCCGAAGTTGCCCCAGCGAATGCTACTCTGAGTAAGGTATGCATGTACATTCTCTTATCAGAATAAGTTGACTATGTAGTCAACTATCTTGTAACAAGTTTCTATGTTTTATTGTTGCAAATAGCAGCCGATGGTGCTGAACAAGGTCCCGATGCAAAGAAAATGCGTCTTGGAATTTCGACTGAAGTTATTACAGAACTAACAGATTGTAATGCTTCTCTTTCCCAGCAGCGTAAAAAGAGACAGGTATTACATCTAGCTTCAGATCTATTAGTATCTTGGTTGGAAAGTAGATTTCATGAGAGAATTACATGCTAACTCTGTATTATATTGTTCATACCGTTCAACGGATCTGGAGTTGTATTCTGTGTTTTGTTAGATTTTGCGCGTGGCACTTTTGTCTTGATACTTTTTCCTCATTGTCTCGCTAGATCCCTCCGACATTGGCTTCAATTGATGATCTGGAGAAGTTCACCCAACTCTCAAGCCACCCACTTCACAAGACCAGCAAACCTGGTATTTTTCGGTGGACATCCTACATTCTAAGGTTTGATAACTGGATCCTCTTCATTTCCGCTTATCACTTGATGTTGTTATCCGTTCTGGGAAGTCACTGCATTGAATTGATAATCAGGATGTCATTGCCACCGAGGAATCGATACAACTGCCGTTCTCTTTGATCGTCCATCAGGACAAATCTTGTCAACGTTGACTGGTCATTCAAAGAAGGTTTTACTTTGTTTCAATCTTTACAACTGCAGCGGTTTTCTAATCTTTTCATCTAACTTTCCTCTTTAGTTTTGTGCTTAACATGCATTGTTTCCTTTGCAGGTTACTAGTATTAAGTTTGTAGGTGACACCGATCTTGTTTTGACTGCGTCATCAGACAAGGTAAGCCAAAAAATTATTATATACAGGCCTGAAAACCGATGGTTGTTTATTTTTTCTGTGTGTAGTGTGGTGCTTGTGTAGCATCTGTGTTGGAATTTTTATCGTCCTTTGTTGAGTAATGCATGATCTTAACTAGTCTAGAGAAAATGAACTTGTTTATATAAAGTCTAGAATCTTTTTTGTGAAATCTAGTTCTTGTAAAAGTCATCATGTCATCTTTGAAAACTGATGAGATTATCTAAAGTGATCCTGGTGTTACACGTCCCCATAAAAAGTTGACTTAACCTTATAACTCGTGGTACTATCTTGACTTAACCTTATAACTCGTGGTACTATCTTTGTTTAATACCTTGGCTTGATGCATTTCATACGCAACTTTTGTTTATCACACCATTGTCATTTTGCGGTCTCTCTGCTATGTTTGATCATGATAATATGCATCACTGTTCGTCTGATTTTGGTGTTTCGACACTCTGCAGACAGTCCGTATCTGGGGGAGTTCCGAGGATGGGAACTATGCCTGTATACTTACATTGAAAGATCACTCTGCAGAGGTAAGGATGAAACTGAAGAGCTTAGGCTATACTCGCATACAATATCACCTGTAGTACTGTAATTGTTCTGTTATAACGTAAACACCGATGTGTGTTTTCAGGTGCGAGCTGTCACTGTCCATGCAACGAACAAATACTTTGTGTCGGCATCTCTTGACAGTACGTGGTGCTTCTACGATATGTCCTCCGGTTTACGCCTTGCCCAGGTTCGCAAACTTTCTTATCCACAAGCAACTGATACCTGTTTTTCAAGTTTCAGCTTTTGTCCTCGTACAATGTTTATAGAAAGCATGAGAAACATTAGTTGTATTCTTCGAAATGTCTTTCTCATGCTTGTTGTTATTATTCAGGTAGCAGATGATTCCGAGAAGGTGGATTACACGGCTGCTGCTTTCCATCCTGATGGTCTCATTCTTGGAACTGGTACTGCTCAATCTATTGTCAAAATTTGGGATGTAAAGAGTCAGGTAACATGCCCTTGATCTTCTTTCTCCATCAAACGTTTTTAGTATACTCCATCTGTTCCCACCTTAATTTCATCTTCCTCTATTGCTAAATCTGTATATCCTTTTTGACTCAGTTTTTCACTCTGTATGTCCTTTGACTTTTTATGTTTTTTGCTTTTTTTTTGTCACCGTGAACATCACTTACATTATATTTGTCGTTTTAATTTTATTTGTAAATTTTAGATTTTGATGAAAATTTTATCATGCCATTCGTACAATGACATAAACGATGATATAGAAAATCAACATTAGTTTATGTGATTTGATATCGATAATCTACTACAATTTGAAATTTTATTTTTGGTTTATTTTGGACTTAAATTTTAATTTTATTATTCACATTTCAATATTTATGGATTTTAAGTCTTAATATTTTTATTAAAATTTAAATAGTCTAAATTATTTTTTGATATTTTGTATGTGAAATGAAAATAAAAATAAAGAAAACTAAACTTAAGTATTTTTATATAATTCTTGTAAAACATAAAATATCTCTTATATTTTTAATATGTAATATATTATTATATAAGAAAACTAGTTGTTTATTAATTTGTGGTTCGTCCACGGTTGATTCAATAACTTTGTAATTCGAGAAGTTGTTTGGTTCGTGTTCGGATTAGGTTTTAAAACATTGATAAAACCACTAAAAATCTAAAACCCTACAATCCGCTATTAGTTGAACCATCGGGTGAATCCGTGAATAATTTTTATTTATTTTTCTTAGATTTTTTATTTATTAAATATGTTTTGTATCCGAAATAAGATGTTAAACTTTTTAAATTTTAGTTTTCTCATGAGATCATTGTTTTCTTTACTGCCACTTATATCTCTTTCAACTCTCTTTTTACATATTTTACTTATTTTGCTCATCGCGAATAGTATTTGGTTTAGCCTTCTAGGTTCTAACATCTATCATATAATTTGTGTGTTCAAACTTTTATTGTAAGTTATATATTAAACTATTTAAATGATTTTAAATACTTTATACATGAAATGAAAATAAAAATAAAGAAAACTAAACTTAAGTATTTTTATATAATTCTTGTAAAACATAAAATATCTCTTATATTTTTAATATGTAATATATTATTATATAAGAAAACTAGTTGTTTATTAATTTGTGGTTCGTCCACGGTTGATTCAATAACTTTGTAATTCGAGAAGTTGTTTGGTTCGGTGTTCGGATTAGGTTTTAAAACATTGATTACACCTTATTATCCTAAACACCAACAGCAATTTATTAAAACTTTTATTCTTTTCTTTTACAAGACATAACATTATTATAAATATTATTGAGTTTTTATGTAGATAAAAAATTAGCGTGGGCAAAGATAATAACACATGCATATCAATTTTTTGTCTGTTGGATTAGTTGTGCATTTACCTACCCCCTTTTTATGTTTTTTGACACATGCGTCTTTACACTTGTTTTCATCACATGTTCCACCTTTGTTTCGTAATGTTTCATTACACTGGTTGTCACTTTTTCTGTTCCGAGCAATCGCGTTTCTCCTGTTATTATAATAATTAAAACATAATTTTAGTTTTCATATTTTGGAACCCGTTCCCTAGATTAAGTGTATCCCTTCAACAGTTGAATTCAATATCACGTTGGATTTCTACAAAGCTGAGAAGATTTCAAGAATACTTTAGATTCTGCCTGTTGAACTGAATAAAGAACACTTGGAGTTTGTTGTGCTCATTGTCCTTGGTCCTAGCTTGTTTCATTCCTTCACCATACTATACCATTTGATAAATGCAGCTCAGCTTCGGTATATCAAGGAAGCACGAGAGATCAGGCTTGCCATGCAACCTTTGGAGCTCATCAAAGAGTAAGCTTACACTGTTTTACATTCCCATAGCATTTTTTCCAAACCCAAATATACCATCGCTGTGTGTCTTTGAATGATAGGTCAAAGAAATACAACAGGAGGCATCTGCAGGACATGAAACAGATGTAAAGCAGAACACATAAGCCAAGGTTTGAAAGCAACTTTCATCTTTAATAGTGAAATAATGGTGTTTTAAAAATGAGAAAGGCAGAGAAGTATATTTATAGATGAATCAAAAATTAAAACATGTCTAATTTAAGTTATATATATATTTTCAAATTCGATATAAAGGGATTTAGTTTGACCAAATTAATCCCATCTATAATTTTATATTTATTGAATAAATATTTTTAATTCATTTATTTTATATCTAAAACTATGAAGTTTGGATGTAAAATTTATATATAAAAATCCAAATACTTAAATATCTTTCAACACAAAACACAGTTGGTTTTATATTAAATATTAATGTTATATAATAATTTATTAATAAAATTATTTTAGAATAATTATATAATATACTAATAAAGTTGTAAATGAAAATACAAACCGAGCAGAAAAATTGTGAGCACACAAAAACCAATAAGCCAAGGTTTGAAAGCAACTTTCATCTTTAATAGTGAAATAATGGTGTTTTAAAAATGAGAAAGGCAGAGAAGTATATTTATAGATGAATCAAAAATTAAAACATGTCTAATTTAAGTTATATATATATTTTCAAATTCCGATATAAAGGGATTTAGTTTGACCAAATTAATCCCATCTATAATTTTATATTTATTGAATAAATATTTTTTAATTCATTTATTTTATATCTAAAACTATGAAGTTTGGATGTAAAATTTATATATAAAAATCCAAATACTTAAATATCTTTCAACACAAAACACAGTTGGTTTTATATTAAATATTAATGTTATATAATAATTTATTAATAAAATTACGTTTTCTCGCCGACATTATAGTCATATTTGTTTTTCACAAAAATGGTGAAGCGAGTCGAACGGTAAATCCGGTGACCCACTAAATAATTCGGTTTGGATTTTAAGAAATATTCTTTAATTAAGAATTCGATAAAAACCACTAAAAATCTAAAACCCTACAATCCGCTATTAGTTGAACCATCGGGTGAATCCGTGAATAATTTTTATTTATTTTTTCTTAGATTTTTTATTTATTAAATATGTTTTGTATCCGAAATAAGATGTTAAACTTTTTAAATTTTAGTTTTCTCATGAGATCATTGTTTTCTTTACTGCCACTTATATCTCTTTCAACTCTCTTTTTACATATTTTACTTATTTTGCTCATCGCGAATAGTATTTGGTTTAGCCTTCTAGGTTCTAACATCTATCATATAATTTGTGTGTTCAAACTTTTATTGTAAGTTATATATTAAACTATTTAAATGATTTTAAATACTTTATACATGAAATGAAAATAAAACAAACCAATTTTGAATATTTATTATATTTTAGTTTAAAATATTGTTTTTATATTTTTAAGAAATGTGAAATATTTCTTGTACTTTTAATAGCTAATATATAATAACAAATTAAAATTAATAAATTTATTAATCCACGGTTTATCCATGATTGAATCAGTAATCTGGTGTCCGATTAGTTAAAAACATTGCTTTATTTTCTCTTCTTTAATCTGTGAAATTGAGATTATATAAACCAGACCCGTTTAATAGAATAGAGGGTAATTTAGGAATCAGAAAGTTTTATGACACTCCATTCGCTTTTCCAACATCCGGGGAGGAAGAAGACGAGAAGAGAGAAACTAATCACATTTTGATTCTCTACCATGAGAGCAAACGCGAGAAAAATCCGAAGCTGGGAAAGTAAAATGTTCGTCACTACCTTGTTATACAACCAAAACAATATTCAGTACCATCTACCATAATTATAGTTTTAAAATATTTTTTGTTGAAATCTTAAACAGAATATGACTTCTAGTACAATATTAAGAAGGGATTTTTATGACTCACATTTATTCACTTGGAGATTCGAGCTTAATGACAACACTGGATATTATCTCCAACACTTTGGAATACAAGACACGTGTTCCCAACACCTGTAACTAGCTAAACAAAGAAGGTCCTATGTGCATGGCACGTGCTCCTCGCCAAGAAACGACCTTAAGCTTTGTGTATATAAACTATATATGTCACATATCCTATCAACCGATCATCACCGAACAAGTAGAGCTTCTGTTGGATAAGAGTTGCAAAGAAGTAGATCACAGGAGTTGAATAGAATTATTAGAAGGGGAAACGAGGAAATTGAAAAATGGCGACGATTATGTACCTTACTGTACTTGGTTTCGCTAGTTGGTGTGCAAATAAATACATCAACGGCCAGACCAACCACCCAAGTAAACTCTTCTTCATGTCTCTCTCTATTCGTACATTTGACCATTTTAAATAATTTATTTGATGTTGTTAGCCTTTTTTTTTTTTGAAACTTACGATGTTGTTAGTTGTTGCTTAGGTTTCGTAGACAATGGAGCAACGCCGTTCTTCCTTACATTCTGGATCTTAGCAGCTGTTATAGGGATTGCGTCGAAGTTGGCCGGAGCTAACCATATTAAGTTCTGGAGGAACGATAGTCTTGCGGCCGCAGGATCTTCCTCTATCGTTGCATGGGCTGTTACCGCTCTTTTTTATTTTTTATTTTTTTTGGTAATCCTGTTACCGCTCTTGCCATGGAGTGCATCATATACGTATATGTTTACCAAAAGCATATTGTGGTGTACATGAATGGTTCATGTGAGGAAGTTATTGAAACTGTACTAATGTTTTTTTAAATTGAAAATTATATTAAAATCAACACGAGAACGGGAATCGGTTTCGTTACAAGCGAATCAAACAAAATCTAAGTCATTGTATTACGAAAACCAGCTTCACCCACTAAACCCGCACAGTCCGCTGATCCGCTTTTGAAATCCCAGAAATCGGTTGCCGTTCTCTACCTCCAATGATAACCGCAGGAAAGTGAGGTTCTCCTCATTTCTTTGGATGCCGGGAATTCCGCGTCATTTTCGGTGTAGCTAACTCCCGACGATCTCATCGACACTTATAGACCGTCACCTCCATTAAGCTCGAAACGCAAAAGAAGAGGGATAAAGAACACTAACCGGGAGAAAAACGCTCTGAAGCCCCTGTACAATCTTCTAATGCGCCTAAACCCGCCCTTGAATAAGACGGACTGAAAATCCACTTACCCTTGAACGGAAATGCAAGAAAACGGACACGAGCAACCGCAACTTAATGAGCCCAAAAGGAAACTCCAAGACCAAGCATCAACGCTGCAACATTACCATAAGCAGAGAACTCCACCTATGGCACTGGGATATGCTACAGCACCGGTTGATCCACCAAGATGTTGCAGACCCCTCAGACTACAAGGACCTGCTACAACCTCGCCAAACGCCCACTCGAACCGAGCAAGGTGAGCTTGAATGCCAAGATAAGAACCGTGGAACGATTCATATCCAAACCAACTAAACACCAGGAGCTAAACAACCAAGAGAACACGCCGACGTGTTCACCAGTTGACTGAGATCATGAGTCCGGAAGAGATTAATAGATGAGCGGAGGTCGCGAACATCACAACAGATATGCCATGACGACATCTCGAGCCGCTGCTGCTACACTTCACGCATCAAACATCACGAGCCCCAACACACGCCAGCTGCTCGACTAGACACGCTTTGAGCTAATCGAACACTCCAAAGCACTCATGGCGAGAGAGAGGCGGCTTTCCGAGACACCAAGGAGAAGACCACTGCTCAGGCTCTACACGCACCACACCGGTCGAACCCCAAGGTAAATCGAAATCTACCATCGAGAACCCAACCGAAGAGCTATCAAACCGCTTCCACGCCACCACTCTTGCAAGGGGCTTAAGGGACCCCCCGCGAAGCCCTAAAAGCCGACAACACCGAATAGAGACATCGCCATCTCCGCGTCATGACTCCACCACCCACGAAACTACACGAGCTCTGGATCCTCTGTCGACCGAAGACAGAGCACGGAGCTTCCCAAGGAGCACAGACAACAACAAGGCGGAGAGAGTGAGTGAAACACGGTGTTGCAAAGAAGAAACCGAAGACAAGGGAAGGAGGGCTCCTCCGTGTCGAATTAGACGCCACGCCGCTCAACCACCGAGAGATTCAAGATCTGAAAACTTTGGCGAGAGAGATAAGGTAGAGAGAGAAATATGAGAGAGAAAAAGCCGAGATTACTACCAGTAAACTGTACTAATGTGTTTAGTGTGTTACATGTAGTTTTGTATTACAGTGAGATGTTCACATCAATTTTCCGCATCTTAAGTATCATGCAAGCAAACAAACATAGGAGGATGGAGATCAAAGATGATTGAAGCCTCATATATAATCTCTGATTCCTGACGTTCACGCAATTGCTCTACCTCCTGTTGATCCATGCTGGTGCATTGAGTAGCAAGTATGGTCCTGGTTATAAAGACCATGACTATGCTACAAGTCACGGTCATTGTCACGTACGAGGCACTCATGCAGGGGAGTACAAGGCTGGTGTGGAAGTTGGAACCACCGTGGCCGTTTAGAGTCAGTCTTATGATTATGTAATGTTATAACTTAATAAGTTTAGACCAATCTTTCGTGTTATTTTGTTAATTTATGGATTGTTTTTTTTTTTTTTTTTGTTCTACGTCATTTCACACATGTGTACGCCATTGGAACATAACCTTTATACATGTCTCGATTACATTACAAGCTAAAAATTTTAATTTTCTTAAAATTTTGTGAAACGGCGTTTTTCATAAATATAGCCTCCCATTAGGACAACGAGTGGCCCATTAAGGACATAGATGCCACGCAAACAACGTTGCTTCTTTCTCTCCGCGGAAATCGAGATTAAATATAAACCGGACCGGTTTAATGGAATGGAGAGGGGTAATATAGGAATCAGAAAGTTTCATGACACTCCGTTCGCTTTTCCAACGTCCATGGGGGAAAGACGAGAAGAGAAGAGAGAAACTATAATCACATTTTGATTCTCTACCAAACGCGAGAAAATCCTGAAGCTGGGAAAGAGAAATGTTCGTTTACAGATTGAGAATCACGTCGGATAATTTTCCCCCTGTGATTGGATTTTCCCAATTTTTTTGGTTTTGTTGATGCTTCTCTCCGTTGCGATTGTCGAGCCGAGAAAATTCTGACCAGATTCCATCGCAATAATGGTTGGTCCCGTCTTTCTGTTGATTTGAAAAACTTTCCTTGCTTGATTGAATCGTGAATGAACATTTACGAAAACGATGAAGAAGAGTAACAAATAACGAATCTCTAAATAAACAGAAAAATCATATTACATTGTTCTTCTCTTGGCTGGTTTTGATGATGTGATTGTATGTGCAGGCTGCTTCAGCCAAAGTTAGTGTAGGGTCTCATGTATGGGTGGAGGATCCGGATGAAGCCTGGATTGATGGAGAAGTAGAAGAAGCTAACACTGATGAAATCACTGTCAACTGCTCTGGAAAGAAGGTAATAAATAGCTTGTTACATAAAAACAAAAGCACATGTATGTAACTGATGCATCTTTTTCTTAGGTTGTGACAAAGGTAAATGCTGTTTACCCCAAGGACCCCGAGTTCCCTGAACTCGGGGTCGACGACATGACAAAGCTTGCCTATTTGCATGAACCAGGCCTTCTCCTCAACCTTAAGTGTAGATATGATGCAAATGAAATTTATGTAAGCTTAGCTGTTTTTGAATTCATTTACTAGTTTTGTAGGTGGAATTGTGTTGGTTTTACATTTGCTATAAAAGATGTAAAGCTAAACTTGTTTGTTTATGATTTTATTCCAGACATACACAGGAAATATATTGATAGCTGTGAATCCCTTTAAAAGATTACCCCACCTTTATGGAATTGATACGATGAAACAGTACAAGGGAGCCCCTTTAGGTGAACTGACCCCACATCCTTTCGCGGTTGCAGATTCTGCATACAGGTATCGCTTCACTCTGTGTCTGCTTGTATTATTGTTGCACTATCACTTGTTGCAATCATCACCAAAAATATATAACGTTTAGGAAAATGATCAATGAGGGAGTGAGCCAGGCGATTTTGGTGAGTGGTGAAAGCGGTGCCGGGAAGACGGAGAGCACAAAGATGCTCATGCGGTTTCTCGCCTACATGGGGGGAAGATCTGAGAGTGAAGGACGATCCGTGGAGCAGCAAGTTTTGGAGGTATGCAATTTTCTAAAACACAAGGCTACATTCTTGCAAAAGTTAGACTTAGCGAGTTTCCTCCACTAGTGCCTTTGTCATGCTTTTCTCTGATTTACCTTTCATGCTTTGCAGTCCAATCCAGTTTTAGAAGCTTTTGGCAATGCAAAAACCGTTAGAAACAATAACTCAAGGTGGAGTGGATGAGTCTCACGTTTGTTAATTTTTTCCATTTACTTTTTGTATTTCAACTTTAAGATACTTAAGCAAATCCCATTGTTGCAGTCGTTTTGGTAAATTTGTGGAGATTCAGTTCGATCAAAGAGGAAGAATCTCGAGCTGCTATCAGGACATATTTGTTAGAGAGGTCGCGGGTTTGTCAAGTTTCTGACCCTGAAAGAAACTATCATTGCTTTTACATGCTTTGTGCTGCACCGGAACAGGTAACCTCAATCTCTTCTTTGGCGGTGTTAGGTTGAAATGCTGGAGAACATGTATGTCCCATATTGACTTTAGATGAGATCCCCATTGACTAAGACAGTATTTGTCATGAGGTTTCAGGAAACTGAGAGGTACAAGTTAGGAAAACCAAGCACATTTCGCTATCTAAATCAGTCGAATTGCTATGCTGGATGGGCTTGATGATTCCAAGGAATACCTAGCTACAAGGAAAGCTATGGACGTTGTTGGAATCGATTCTGAAGACCAGGTACTTTCCTTTTAGTTGTTTATTTTCATGCTTAGACATAGGAACAATATTACTTACATTATACTTCTTCAGGATGCAATCTTCCAGTAGTAGCTGCAATCCTTCATCTAGGCAACATCGAGTTTGCAAAGGGTGAAGAATCAGAAGCTTCAGAACCTAAGGACGAAAAATCACGGTTCCATCTAAAACAGCAGCCGAACTTTTCATGTAAATGCTTGACTACTCTTGTGTTTTCTCTGACAAACGGTTTTCTGGTTAGCCATAGTTAGAGTCTTAACTTGCCCTTTGTTTCAGGTGTGATGAGAAGGCTTTAGAAGATTCCTTGTGCAAAAGGGTCATGGTGACTCGTGATGAAAGCATTACAAAGTCGCTTGATCCTGATAGTGCAGCTCTAGGGAGAGATGCACTAGCCAAAATTGTCTATTCTAAATTGTTTGATTGGTAGGTTAATGACAACTAGATCTTTAAGGGAATTAACATTTTCTTGGGTTTCAATGCAAAGGTTTTAATTTTCTTGTTCACAGGCTCGTGACCAAGATCAATAATTCCATCGGCCAAGACCCAGATTCAAAACACATTATTGGAGTTCTGGATATTTACGGATTCGAGAGTTTCAAGACAAACAGGTGCTAACCGGTATGCTTTTGTTTTCTGCTGATATGTTAAGCCTCTGAAACTGATAACTGAATTCTTACATTGCTTTGTATTTCTACACTCTCTGATTAAGCTTCTTTAAACATTGAACTAATGGCCTGTTATCGAGTTCCATATATATCAGTTGCTTCGCTAAAAGCTTTTTTGTGATTTAGAACAATGTGATTATTTTGGTTTTGGCCGTTTCTTGCAGTTCTGTGGTTGGCTATTTAATTATTATTAATAATCTCTTCTCATTTTCACCGGCAATTTGCAGTTTTGAACAATTCTGTATAAATTTGACAAACGAGAAGCTACAGCAACATTTCAACCAGGTTGGACAATGTCAATAGATTGTTCTGTTTCTTTGGCTGACCCATATTCATGCATTACTTCCTCTTCTCTACAGCATGTGTTCAAGATGGAGCAAGAAGAATATACTAAAGAAGAGATTGACTGGAGTTACATAGAGTTCATTGACAATCAGGATATCCTCGATCTCATTGAAAAGGTTAGCAGTCACATAGTGTGCGATGTTGAAACTTAGTGTTAGCATACCACTAGGTTTGAGGTATCTGATATACTGTTTTTTTCATCGCAGAAACCTGGTGGTATCATTGCCCTTCTAGACGAGGCTTGGTAATGTTAAAAGTCGTGTTTGTAATTGCTTTCTTTTAATTACAAAGAAAATCTGATTGGTATTTTGTTTGCTTCTGCAGCATGTTTCCAAGATCTACACATGATACTTTTGCACAAAAGCTATACCAGACTTTTAAAGACCACAAGCGTTTTTCCAAGCCAAAATTGGCTCAAACAGACTTTACAATTTGCCACTATGCTGGTGATGTTAGTGTCCTTCATAACCTGGACCTCTCGCTTAATTGCTTGTCTTAGTCTAAAGGAAAAATGACCGTGGTTCAATGACTACTCGTCTTTAATTCCAGGTCACCTATCAGACAGAACTGTTTTTGGACAAAAACAAAGATTATGTTGTTGGAGAACATCAAGCTCTCCTGAGCTCTTCAGATTGTTCCTTTGTCTCCTCGTTATTTCCACCTTTGCCAGAGGAATCTTCGAAAACATCAAAGTTCTCATCAATAGGCTCTCAGTTTAAGGTCTGATGTAATGTTTAGTCCCTATTAATTATTCTCATAATATCTACTGTGTTTCTCACCATGTACTAAAATACAGCATCAACTGCAATCTTTGCTCGAGAGTTTGAGCACAACAGAGCCACACTACATACGATGTGTTAAACCAAATAACCTTCTTAAGCCAGAAATATTTGAGAACAATAATATTCTGCAGCAACTTAGGTGTGGGGTAAGCTTTTGGTGTTTCAGAGAACCATAGCTTTCAGTTTTGCAACTGTATTAACTATTCTGCTTTCCGATGATGTTGTGAAACTTCATGTATATCTGATCTCAGGGAGTCATGGAAGCCATTAGGATTAGTTGTGCTGGATATCCCACAAGGAAGCCTTTCAATGAATTTTTGACCGATTCAAAGTTTTAGCCCGAGACTACAAATAAAGGTAGGTTTACCAAATGTTCGAGGTTCTTCATATTCTCTTAGTTTAGTTCTAATGAAACTTAAGGTATTTGAAATTTCTCTCTCTTTTTGGGTTCTGATTTTTTTTTTTTTTGTTATTAGCAATGACGAAGTTGACGCTTGCAAAAAGCTACTAGCAAAAGTGGACCTCAAAGGTTTTCAGGTGCAGTTTCTTAATCTTATCTCGTTTTTTATTCTAGTTTGTTTCTTGTATTTTGGAATTAGTTGAATACATATAAAGGGTTCTGGAACTTCCATATTCGAACATGTTTGTTACTTGGTTAACACTGCGCAAAGTTTATTTTAGCTTTCTTTTCTGGTACATATACCACTGGAAATATGATTATTCGTATAAAATATTTTCTTGCATCTTAGATCGGGAAAACAAAGGTGTTTCTTAGGGCAGGTCAAATGGCAGAACTAGATGCTCACCGAGCTGAAGTTCTTGGTCGTTCAGCACGGATAATACAGAGGAAAGTTCTTTCTTATCAGTCCCGCAAAAAGTTTCTGTTGTTGCAGGCTGCTTCAACAGATATCCAAGCCTTGTGTAGAGGTAATACATGATGTATGCGCTTATTTATTGGCTTCAAGAAACTGCCATCAGTCTGTCTTATTCCCCGTCAAACTGAATACAGGGCAAGTTGCACGTGTTTTGTTTGAGAAGATGCGAATAGAAGTGGCTTGTCTGAGAATTCAGAATCAGGCACGGACTTATATATGCCAGAAAGCCTATAAAGTCTGTGCTCTTCTGCTTGTTCAGTTCAGACAGGGATGCGAGCAAAAGCTGCTCGAGTCGAACTTCAGTTTAGGAAGAAGAGAAGAGCGGCAATCATTATTCAAGCAAGTTTAAGCTCACATAATGAAATTTTATTTCTTTCTACTTGTTTGGGTATTCATGACATGCAACTTTCTCTTTACACAGAGTCAAATCAGAAGATGTTTGTGTCATCGGCACTATGTGAGAATGAAGAAAGCAGCGATTACCACTCAATGTGGCTGGAGAAGGAGAGTTGCACGACGAGAATTGCGTAACCTTAAAATGGTAACACTCGTTTACTAACATATGAAGTTCTTGCTCTCACTAAATATACTCTTTACAAAAGCTGATCTTCCATAATAAAGACTCATTTTCAATATTTTGTACCTTTTCTATCACTATCTTCGTTTATAATGTCTCTAGTGTCAAGTGATTTAGTCGATTTTGTAATCAATCTACTAGATTAGTAGATATTTCTTATATTTCTTCATTTCTTCAGGCTGCTAAAGAAGCCGGGCACTTCAAGATGCTAAGAGCAAGCTGGAAAATCAATTGGAAGAACTCACGTCAAAATTAGAGCTTGAGAAAAGATGAGGGTACACATCTCTTCATCTATGATATCATGCTGGACACCACAGCACCTGTTATGTAACATTGTTTATTTTCTGATGAAAACAAATTATATTTCTTAAAATCGTTGTAAACACGACCACATATTTTTGGTTCTATATGAGGCGCCTGATCAGTGTACTAGTGCAGATGGAGGTCGAGGAAGCAAAATCTCAAGAAGTCGAAGCATTACAGTCAGCTTTAACAGACATGAAGCTTCAGCTGAGGGAAACTCAAGAAACTAAAAGTGGAGATCTCAAGATTGCAGTCCGCTTTACAAGACATGCAACTTGAGATTGAAGAACTTTCTAAGGGACTTGAGATGAGTAACGATCTTTCTGCTGAAAATGAACAGCTTAAGGTTAGTCCGTAACAAGTCTATATCTTAACCTTTTGTTCCTCGGGAATTCAGTGTATAAGTTGAAGATTATGTTTAAGATTTTTTTTTTATGTATTATCCTTGTATCCTTGTATCTTTTATCTTATACTCTTTCTTTAAAAGGAGTTGGTGAGTTCTTTGCAAAAGAAGAATGATGGAGATGTAAATAATCTTAGTGAAGAGCCGATGAAACAAGAAGTTCCTGTAATTGATCAGACCGCAATCATCAAACTTGAAGCTGAAAATCAGCAGCTGAAGGTAGGATTACACAATCTAGATTCGTAACAGATTTGGAGTTTTCCTCTTGATAATGTATCTCATCAAGCATAACATTTCTTAGGAATTGGTAAGTTCTCTGGAGGAAAAAATCGATGCCTTAGACAGAAAACATGATGAAACAAGCTCAAATATCACAGAGCAGTTGAAGGAGAATGTTTCATCTGATTACGAGATTGTGAGCAATCTTGCAGCTGAGAACGAGCGGCTCAAGGTAACCTTTCTACAGATGTGACCTTAACTAAGTGTGTTCAATTTATTAGTTCTCTTAATCTGATGAAAGCTACTATTTCTTAGGCACTAGTAGGTTCATTAGAGAAGAAGATAAATGGGAACAATTCTTCAGATGGGCAAAAGGAGGGGAATCACATATTGAAAGAAGAGAGTTTGGCAGAGGATGCTTCAACTGATGAGGAGAAGGTCAACAAACTTGCTGCTCAAAACAAAGACCTGAATGTGAGTTTTCCATATGCATATACTTTCTCTGCTAATACTTAATAGTGTGTTTTGTCTGCATCTCTAATTTGATTGATAAAAAATTAACAGGATCTGGTAAGTTCATTGGAAAAGAAAATAGATGAAACAGAGAAGAAGTATGAGGAAGCAAGTAGGCTCTGTGAAGAGAGGCTGAAGCAAGCTGTAGACGCGGAGACAAAGCTAATTGAAGCGAAGACATCGATGCTAAGGTTTTACCCTTGGTGTTCTTTTTTTTCTACAGTATGTCTAGTTAGTACGTATCAATTACTCTAATATTCTTCTATTGTAGGCTTCAGGAAAGGGTCTCCGACATGGAAACAGAAGAACATATTCGCCGGAAGCAGGCGCTGGTTAATTCGACTTCCCGGAAAATGTCACCTCAGGTGTCATTTACAGGAGCCTCGGTAAACATTTGTTTACTGTTTCTCATACTTCCTTGTAGACTTTTTTGAAGCAATATTTAACTCTTTTTATTTACCTTTTGCAGGAGAATGGACATCATGTAAGTGATAAAACTATTGTGGAACTGTCTCAATCATCTTTTTTCTCATCATGAGTACTTATAGATAAACATTTTTTTGACATATTTTGCGTTCTTACAGGAATCACCTGCTCCTATACCGGCTAAAAAATCTGGGACAGAATCTTCTCGTATTGAACAACCACCACATGTATGTGCTTACCGAAAACATTAGTCCTAATACTACTTTCATACTTGTTTTAACTGGTTTAACATGTTTGTCATGTTCTATGATTCAGGAATCTGTTGACGTTCTTATCAAATGTGTATCCCAAAATGTCGGTTTCAGTCATGGAAAGCCTGTCGCAGCTCTTACAATTTATAAATGTCTTATACTATGGAAGGTATTTGAAGCAGAAAAAGAAACAGTATCTTTGACCAAATTGTTCCTGTGTTATGGTTCTGCAATTGAGGTAAACATGAGAAGTTTGGATATTACTCGTTTAGTCAGAGACCAATGCTAGAAGTTAAAGCAATGATTTGGTTATTAATTTGCAGAATCAGGAAGACGGTAATGATTTGGCTTATTGGCTAACAAACACATCAACTCTGTTATTGCTGCTTCAAAGAAGCCTGAGACATAGCCCAACTGGCTCAGGTCCAACAAAACCTCCTCAGCCAACTTTTTGGGAAGGATGACACAGGTAAGGTTAAAAGAAACTGTAGTCTTGGTGGCCATACACTCTAAACTGCTATTATATTTTGAATGTTTCATGGTACTTAAAGCTTATTTATATGGACGTACCCAAAATATGGTTGTCTCATGGTTTTCGTTCAACCTCTACCCCAAACCTTTCAACTGATGTGGTGCAGCAAATAGGTGCTAGATATCCTGCTTTGCTTTTCAAACAGCAGCTACGGCTTATGTGGAAACAATGTATGGAATCATCAGAGAGAATTTCAAGAGAGAAGTATCGTCCCTGCTTTCTTCCTGCATTGAGGTGTATATACATACCTTTGGTGACCGACTAACAAACTAAACCTTTGAGACACTATTCACCAAGAAGAAATTATCACTTCATTTAATTAATTCTCTTCTAATAATTCAGGATCTCAAGAAATCATCACATGACTCTTCTGTTGTGAAATCACCATCAAAGTCATTTGAAGACAGTTCACCCGCAAAGTCATCTGAAGAGAATCTGGCCGCAAAGTCATCAGAAGATAATGATTCACCCTCTAAGACGTCTGAAAAGAACTCCCTGAAGAAGTCATCTGAAGGTAATTCGCCCGCTAGCTCTAAGTCACCTGAAGAGAATCTCGCCGCAAAATCATCTGAAGATGATAATGCACCTGCTAAGTCATCTGAAGAGAATCTCCCCGCTAAGTCAAGTTCACCAAAACAGTTATCTGAGGGGGATTCACCAGCTAAAGAGGGCCAAGCAGCCAAGTTGTCCGCAGAGAACTCGCCAGCCAACTCTTGGCAAAGCATTATTGGGCTATTGAATCACAACCTCTTCACGTGGAAGAAAAACTATGTAAGAATATTTCTGTATTTAAGTCTTCAGATTACTCCTTAACCTCCCTACTAAAACGTTCGCTTTCAGGTTCCTCCATTTCTCGTCCAGAAGATCTTCAGCCAAACATTCCAATACATTAACGTTCAACTCTTCAACAGGTAATTTTTTCTATCCCCTCATCGACTTCAGCTGTGAAATGAATCACATGTCATGCCGTCAACCGTTAAACTAGATCTGTTATCTGAACGATGCAGTCTTCTCCTCGAACAAGAATACTGCACATTCAATATGGGCAAGGAAGTGAAGGCAGGGTTAGATGAATTGACTCATGGTGTAGCCAAGCGACTGAAGAGGTATAATTTGTTTGAAAACAACTTCAGTAACAAAACGTTTTAGGGCATGATGTCACTTGTTACTCTTAAATGCAGTTCGTGGGATCTTCTTGGGATGAACTAAAGCCCACGAGACAAGCCGTAGTGCTCCTGGTTGGTGATCTTCTACTTGACAGAGTTACAGTTTACCACTCTCCCTTCTATCTCGTTCCTGAATGTTGATGGCTTTCTTCTTTCAGGTTTCAGAACTGAAGTCGACAATTACATACGACGATCTTACAACTAACCTTTGCCCGGTAACTCTGCTTCTCTGATGCCACAATTCACATTAATCAAATAACTTTTAGATACCAGAAAGAAAATAACATTTTGGTTAACCTTTTTCTGATCTTTTTCTGTCTATCAGGTTCTTAGTACTCAGCAACTGTATAGGATATGTACCCTTTGCAATAACGAAGACCAGAACGATTTTAACGTATCGCCAGAGGTACGGTGCTGTGAACAAGAGACTCTCTATTGACTTCTCTATTTTGGTCTTCATGCTGCATTCGATGCAGGTGATTTCAAACTTAAAACTTCTAATGACAAATGAAGATGAAGACAGCCGTTCCTTTTTATTAGACGATGATTCGAGGTACTTGCGAAATTCACTCACAAACCTCTTTAAACATTGTCAGACATCAGTCTCATGAATATATTTTCTCCTTTGTATGTGAAAACAACAGCATCCCTTTTGAAACCGATGAAATTGCGAACTGCATGCAAGAAAAGGACTTTGCGAATGTGAAATCAGTATCCGAGCTCGCTGATAACCCTAACTTCCAATTTCTCAATGATTGAGAAGGTGTTTCAGCCTTCTTCCTAACAAATCAATGGGGCTAAGCTACCATTGATTCACCTCGGTATAAGCTGTATATTTAATAGGTTTCTGTTTCTAATTTCCCCAAAGAGCGTTTTGAAACTGAACGTCTGGCGGTTCACTCTACTCTGAGCAACCGCAACTTAATGAGCCCAAAAGGAAACTCCAAGACTCAAGCATCAACGCTGCAACATTACCATAAGCGAGAACTCCACCTATGGCACTGGATATGCTACAGCACCGTTGATCCACCAAGATGTTGCAGACCCTCGACTACAAGGACCTGCTACAACCTCGCCAAACGCCCACCCGAGAACCGAGCAAGGTGAGCTTGAATGCCAAGATAAGAACCGTGGAACGATTCATATCCAAACCAACTAAACACCAGGAGCTAAACAACCAAGAGAACACGCCGGTGTTCACCGTTGACTGAGATCATGAGTCCGAAGAGATTAATAGATGAGCGGAGGTCGCAACATCACAACAGATATGCCATGACGACATCTTCGAGCCGCTGCTGCTACACTTCACGCATCAAACATCACGAGCCCCAACACACGCCAGCTGCTCGGACTAGACACGCTTTGAGCTAATCGAACACTCCAAAGCACTCATGGCGAGAGACAGAGGCGGCTTTCCGAGACACCAAGGAGAAGACCACTGCTCAGGCTCTACACGCACCACACCAACCCCAAGGTAAATCGAAATCTACCATCGAGAACCCAACCGAAGAGCTATCAAACCGCCTCCACGCCACCACTCTTGCAAGGGGCTTAAGGGACCCCATGAAGCCCTAAAAGCCGACAACACCGAATAGACATCGCCATCTCCGCCATGACTCCACCACCCACGAAACTACACGAGCTCTGGATCCTCTCGTCGAATCAAGACAGAGCACGGAGCTTCCCAAGGAGCACAGACAACAACAAGGCGGAGAGAGTGAGTGAAACACGGTGTTGCAAAGAAGAAACCGAGAAGACAAGGGAAGGAGGGCTCCTCCGTGTCGAATTAGACGCCGCGCCGTTCAACCACCGGAGAGATTCAAGATCTGAAAACTTTGGCGAGAGAGATAAGGTAGAGAGAGAAATATGAGAGAGAAAAAGCCGAGATTACTACCAGTAAACTGTACTAATGTGTTTAGTGTGTTACATGTAGTTTTGTATTACAGTGAGATGTTCACATCAATTTTCCGCATCTTAAGTATCATGCAAGCAAACAAACATAGGAGGATGGAGATCAAAGATGATTGAAGCCTCATATATAATCTCTGATTCCTGACGTTCACGCAATTGCTCTACCTCCTGTTGATCCATGCTGGTGCATTGAGTAGCAAGTATGGTCCTGGTTATAAAGACCATGACTATGCTACAAGTCACGGTCATTGTCACGTACGAGGCACTCATGCAGGGGAGTACAAGGCTGGTGTGGAAGTTGGAACCACCGTGGCCGTTTAGAGTCAGTCTTATGATTATGTAATGTTATAACTTAATAAGTTTAGACCAATCTTTCGTGTTATTTTGTTAATTTATGGATTGTTTTTTTTTTTGTTCTACGTCATTTCACACATGTGTACGCCATTGGAACATAACCTTTATACATGTCTCGATTACATTACAAGCTAAAAATTTTAATTTTCTTAAAATTTTGTGAAACGGCGTTTTTCATAAATATAGCCTCCCATTAGGACAACGAGTGGCCCATTAAGGACATAGATGCCACGCAAACAACGTTGCTTCTTTCTCTCCGCGGAAATCGAGATTAAATATAAACCGGACCGGTTTAATGGAATGGAGAGGGGTAATATAGGAATCAGAAAGTTTCATGACACTCCGTTCGCTTTTCCAACGTCCATGGGGGAAAGACGAGAAGAGAAGAGAGAAACTATAATCACATTTTGATTCTCTACCAAACGCGAGAAAATCCTGAAGCTGGGAAAGAGAAATGTTCGTTTACAGATTGAGAATCACGTCGGATAATTTTCCCCCTGTGATTGGATTTTCCCAATTTTTTTGGTTTTGTTGATGCTTCTCTCCGTTGCGATTGTCGAGCCGAGAAAATTCTGACCAGATTCCATCGCAATAATGGTTGGTCCCGTCTTTCTGTTGATTTGAAAACTTTCCTTGCTTGATTGAATCGTGAATGAACATTTACGAAAACGATGAAGAAGAGTAACAAATAACGAATCTCTAAATAAACAGAAAAATCATATTACATTGTTCTTCTCTTGGCTGGTTTTGATGATGTGATTGTATGTGCAGGCTGCTTCAGCCAAAGTTAGTGTAGGGTCTCATGTATGGGTGGAGGATCCGGATGAAGCCTGGATTGATGGAGAAGTAGAAGAAGCTAACACTGATGAAATCACTGTCAACTGCTCTGGAAAGAAGGTAATAAATAGCTTGTTACATAAAACAAAAGCACATGTATGTAACTGATGCATCTTTTTCTTAGGTTGTGACAAAGGTAAATGCTGTTTACCCCAAGGACCCCGAGTTCCCTGAACTCGGGGTCGACGACATGACAAAGCTTGCCTATTTGCATGAACCAGGCCTTCTCCTCAACCTTAAGTGTAGATATGATGCAAATGAAATTTATGTAAGCTTAGCTGTTTTTGAATTCATTTACTAGTTTTGTAGGTGGAATTGTGTTGGTTTTACATTTGCTATAAAAGATGTAAAGCTAAACTTGTTTGTTTATGATTTTATTCCAGACATACACAGGAAATATATTGATAGCTGTGAATCCCTTTAAAAGATTACCCCACCTTTATGGAATTGATACGATGAAACAGTACAAGGGAGCCCCTTTAGGTGAACTGACCCCACATCCTTTCGCGGTTGCAGATTCTGCATACAGGTATCGCTTCACTCTGTGTCTGCTTGTATTATTGTTGCACTATCACTTGTTGCAATCATCACCAAAAATATATAACGTTTAGGAAAATGATCAATGAGGGAGTGAGCCAGGCGATTTTGGTGAGTGGTGAAAGCGGTGCCGGGAAGACGGAGAGCACAAAGATGCTCATGCGGTTTCTCGCCTACATGGGGGGAAGATCTGAGAGTGAAGGACGATCCGTGGAGCAGCAAGTTTTGGAGGTATGCAATTTTCTAAAACACAAGGCTACATTCTTGCAAAAGTTAGACTTAGCGAGTTTCCTCCACTAGTGCCTTTGTCATGCTTTTCTCTGATTTACCTTTCATGCTTTGCAGTCCAATCCAGTTTTAGAAGCTTTTGGCAATGCAAAAACCGTTAGAAACAATAACTCAAGGTGGAGTGGATGAGTCTCACGTTTGTTAATTTTTTCCATTTACTTTTTGTATTTCAACTTTAAGATACTTAAGCAAATCCCATTGTTGCAGTCGTTTTGGTAAATTTGTGGAGATTCAGTTCGATCAAAGAGGAAGAATCTCGGGAGCTGCTATCAGGACATATTTGTTAGAGAGGTCGCGGGTTTGTCAAGTTTCTGACCCTGAAAGAAACTATCATTGCTTTTACATGCTTTGTGCTGCACCGGAACAGGTAACCTCAATCTCTTCTTTGGCGGTGTTAGGTTGAAATGCTGGAGAACATGTATGTCCCATATTGACTTTAGATGAGATCCCCATTGACTAAGACAGTATTTGTCATGAGGTTTCAGGAAACTGAGAGGTACAAGTTAGGAAAACCAAGCACATTTCGCTATCTAAATCAGTCGAATTGCTATGCGTTGGATGGGCTTGATGATTCCAAGGAATACCTAGCTACAAGGAAAGCTATGGACGTTGTTGGAATCGATTCTGAAGACCAGGTACTTTCCTTTTAGTTGTTTATTTTCATGCTTAGACATAGGAACAATATTACTTACATTATACTTCTTCAGGATGCAATCTTCCGAGTAGTAGCTGCAATCCTTCATCTAGGCAACATCGAGTTTGCAAAGGGTGAAGAATCAGAAGCTTCAGAACCTAAGGACGAAAAATCACGGTTCCATCTAAAAACAGCAGCCGAACTTTTCATGTAAATGCTTGACTACTCTTGTGTTTTCTCTGACAAACGGTTTTCTGGTTAGCCATAGTTAGAGTCTTAACTTGCCCTTTGTTTCAGGTGTGATGAGAAGGCTTTAGAAGATTCCTTGTGCAAAAGGGTCATGGTGACTCGTGATGAAAGCATTACAAAGTCGCTTGATCCTGATAGTGCAGCTCTAGGGAGAGATGCACTAGCCAAAATTGTCTATTCTAAATTGTTTGATTGGTAGGTTAATGACAACTAGATCTTTAAGGGAATTAACATTTTCTTGGGTTTCAATGCAAAAGGTTTTAATTTTCTTGTTCACAGGCTCGTGACCAAGATCAATAATTCCATCGGCCAAGACCCAGATTCAAAACACATTATTGGAGTTCTGGATATTTACGGATTCGAGAGTTTCAAGACAAACAGGTGCTAACCGGTATGCTTTTGTTTTCTGCTGATATGTTAAGCCTCTGAAACTGATAACTGAATTCTTACATTGCTTTGTATTTCTACACTCTCTGATTAAGCTTCTTTAAACATTGAACTAATGGCCTGTTATCGAGTTCCATATATATCAGTTGCTTCGCTAAAAGCTTTTTTGTGATTTAGAACAATGTGATTATTTTGGTTTTGGCCGTTTCTTGCAGTTCTGTGGTTGGCTATTTAATTATTATTAATAATCTCTTCTCATTTTCACCGGCAATTTGCAGTTTTGAACAATTCTGTATAAATTTGACAAACGAGAAGCTACAGCAACATTTCAACCAGGTTGGACAATGTCAATAGATTGTTCTGTTTCTTTGGCTGACCCATATTCATGCATTACTTCCTCTTCTCTACAGCATGTGTTCAAGATGGAGCAAGAAGAATATACTAAAGAAGAGATTGACTGGAGTTACATAGAGTTCATTGACAATCAGGATATCCTCGATCTCATTGAAAAGGTTAGCAGTCACATAGTGTGCGATGTTGAAACTTAGTGTTAGCATACCACTAGGTTTGAGGTATCTGATATACTGTTTTTTTCATCGCAGAAACCTGGTGGTATCATTGCCCTTCTAGACGAGGCTTGGTAATGTTAAAAGTCGTGTTTGTAATTGCTTTCTTTTTAATTACAAAGAAAATCTGATTGGTATTTTGTTTGCTTCTGCAGCATGTTTCCAAGATCTACACATGATACTTTTGCACAAAAGCTATACCAGACTTTTAAAGACCACAAGCGTTTTTCCAAGCCAAAATTGGCTCAAACAGACTTTACAATTTGCCACTATGCTGGTGATGTTAGTGTCCTTCATAACCTGGACCTCTCGCTTAATTGCTTGTCTTAGTCTAAAGGAAAAATGACCGTGGTTCAATGACTACTCGTCTTTAATTCCAGGTCACCTATCAGACAGAACTGTTTTTGGACAAAAACAAAGATTATGTTGTTGGAGAACATCAAGCTCTCCTGAGCTCTTCAGATTGTTCCTTTGTCTCCTCGTTATTTCCACCTTTGCCAGAGGAATCTTGAAAACATCAAAGTTCTCATCAATAGGCTCTCAGTTTAAGGTCTGATGTAATGTTTAGTCCCTATTAATTATTCTCATAATATCTACTGTGTTTCTCACCATGTACTAAAATACAGCATCAACTGCAATCTTTGCTCGAGAGTTTGAGCACAACAGAGCCACACTACATACGATGTGTTAAACCAAATAACCTTCTTAAGCCAGAAATATTTGAGAACAATAATATTCTGCAGCAACTTAGGTGTGGGGTAAGCTTTTGGTGTTTCAGAGAACCATAGCTTTCAGTTTTGCAACTGTATTAACTATTCTGCTTTCCGATGATGTTGTGAAACTTCATGTATATCTGATCTCAGGGAGTCATGGAAGCCATTAGGATTAGTTGTGCTGGATATCCCACAAGGAAGCCTTTCAATGAATTTTTGACCCGATTCAAAGTTTTAGCTCCGGAGACTACAAATAAAAGGTAGGTTTACCAAATGTTCGAGGTTCTTCATATTCTCTTAGTTTAGTTCTAATGAAACTTAAGGTATTTGAAATTTCTCTCTCTTTTTGGGTTCTGATTTTTTTTTTTTTTGTTATTAGCAATGACGAAGTTGACGCTTGCAAAAAGCTACTAGCAAAAGTGGACCTCAAAGGTTTTCAGGTGCAGTTTCTTAATCTTATCTCGTTTTTTATTCTAGTTTGTTTCTTGTATTTTGGAATTAGTTGAATACATATAAAGGGTTCTGGAACTTCCATATTCGAACATGTTTGTTACTTGGTTAACACTGCGCAAAGTTTATTTTAGCTTTCTTTTTCTGGTACATATACCACTGGAAATATGATTATTCGTATAAAATATTTTCTTGCATCTTAGATCGGGAAAACAAAGGTGTTTCTTAGGGCAGGTCAAATGGCAGAACTAGATGCTCACCGAGCTGAAGTTCTTGGTCGTTCAGCACGGATAATACAGAGGAAAGTTCTTTCTTATCAGTCCCGCAAAAAGTTTCTGTTGTTGCAGGCTGCTTCAACAGATATCCAAGCCTTGTGTAGAGGTAATACATGATGTATGCGCTTATTTATTGGCTTCAAGAAACTGCCATCAGTCTGTCTTATTCCCCCGTCAAACTGAATACAGGGCAAGTTGCACGTGTTTTGTTTGAGAAGATGCGAATAGAAGTGGCTTGTCTGAGAATTCAGAATCAGGCACGGACTTATATATGCCAGAAAGCCTATAAAAGTCTGTGCTCTTCTGCTTGTTCAGTTCAGACAGGGATGCGAGCAAAAGCTGCTCGAGTCGAACTTCAGTTTAGGAAGAAGAGAAGAGCGGCAATCATTATTCAAGCAAGTTTAAGCTCACATAATGAAATTTTTATTTCTTTCTACTTGTTTGGGTATTCATGACATGCAACTTTCTCTTTACACAGAGTCAAATCAGAAGATGTTTGTGTCATCGGCACTATGTGAGAATGAAGAAAGCAGCGATTACCACTCAATGTGGCTGGAGAAGGAGAGTTGCACGACGAGAATTGCGTAACCTTAAAATGGTAACACTCGTTTACTAACATATGAAGTTCTTGCTCTCACTAAATATACTCTTTACAAAAGCTGATCTTCCATAATAAAGACTCATTTTCGCAATATTTTGTACCTTTTCTATCACTATCTTCGTTTATAATGTCTCTAGTGTCAAGTGATTTAGTCGATTTTGTAATCAATCTACTAGATTAGTAGATATTTCTTATATTTCTTCATTTCTTCAGGCTGCTAAAGAAGCCGGGGCACTTCAAGATGCTAAGAGCAAGCTGGAAAATCAATTGGAAGAACTCACGTCAAAATTAGAGCTTGAGAAAAAGATGAGGGTACACATCTCTTCATCTATGATATCATGCTGGACACCACAGCACCTGTTATGTAACATTGTTTATTTTCTGATGAAAACAAATTATATTTCTTAAAATCGTTGTAAACACGACCACATATTTTTGGTTCTATATGAGGCGCCTGATCAGTGTACTAGTGCAGATGGAGGTCGAGGAAGCAAAATCTCAAGAAGTCGAAGCATTACAGTCAGCTTTAACAGACATGAAGCTTCAGCTGAGGGAAACTCAAGAAACTAAAAGTGCGGAGATCTCAAGATTGCAGTCCGCTTTACAAGACATGCAACTTGAGATTGAAGAACTTTCTAAGGGACTTGAGATGAGTAACGATCTTTCTGCTGAAAATGAACAGCTTAAGGTTAGTCCGTAACAAGTCTATATCTTAACCTTTTGTTCCTCGGGAATTCAGTGTATAAGTTGAAGATTATGTTTAAGATTTTTTTTTTATGTATTATCCTTGTATCCTTGTATCTTTTATCTTATACTCTTTCTTTAAAAGGAGTTGGTGAGTTCTTTGCAAAAGAAGAATGATGGAGATGTAAATAATCTTAGTGAAGAGCCGATGAAACAAGAAGTTCCTGTAATTGATCAGACCGCAATCATCAAACTTGAAGCTGAAAATCAGCAGCTGAAGGTAGGATTACACAATCTAGATTAAGTAACAGATTTGGAGTTTTCCTCTTGATAATGTATCTCATCAAGCATAACATTTCTTAGGAATTGGTAAGTTCTCTGGAGGAAAAAATCGATGCCTTAGACAGAAAACATGATGAAACAAGCTCAAATATCACAGAGCAGTTGAAGGAGAATGTTTCATCTGATTACGAGATTGTGAGCAATCTTGCAGCTGAGAACGAGCGGCTCAAGGTAACCTTTCTACAGATGTGACCTTAACTAAGTGTGTTCAATTTATTAGTTCTCTTAATCTGATGAAAGCTACTATTTCTTAGGCACTAGTAGGTTCATTAGAGAAGAAGATAAATGGGAACAATTCTTCAGATGGGCAAAAGGAGGGAATCACATATTGAAAGAAGAGAGTTTGGCAGAGGATGCTTCAACTGATGAGGAGAAGGTCAACAAACTTGCTGCTCAAAACAAAGACCTGAATGTGAGTTTTCCATATGCATATACTTTCTCTGCTAATACTTAATAGTGTGTTTTGTCTGCATCTCTAATTTGATTGATAAAAATTAACAGGATCTGGTAAGTTCATTGGAAAAGAAAATAGATGAAACAGAGAAGAAGTATGAGGAAGCAAGTAGGCTCTGTGAAGAGAGGCTGAAGCAAGCTGTAGACGCGGAGACAAAGCTAATTGAAGCGAAGACATCGATGCTAAGGTTTTACCCTTGGTGTTCTTTTTTTTCTACAGTATGTCTAGTTAGTACGTATCAATTACTCTAATATTCTTCTATTGTAGGCTTCAGGAAAGGGTCTCCGACATGGAAACAGAAGAACATATTCGCGGAAGCAGGCGCTGGTTAATTCGACTTCCCGGAAAATGTCACCTCAGGTGTCATTTACAGGAGCCTCGGTAAACATTTGTTTACTGTTTCTCATACTTCCTTGTAGACTTTTTTGAAGCAATATTTAACTCTTTTTATTTACCTTTTGCAGGAGAATGGACATCATGTAAGTGATAAAACTATTGTGGAACTGTCTCAATCATCTTTTTTCTCATCATGAGTACTTATAGATAAACATTTTTTTGACATATTTTGCGTTCTTACAGGAATCACCTGCTCCTATACCGGCTAAAAAATCTGGGACAGAATCTTCTCGTATTGAACAACCACCACATGTATGTGCTTACCGAAAAACATTAGTCCTAATACTACTTTCATACTTGTTTTAACTGGTTTAACATGTTTGTCATGTTCTATGATTCAGGAATCTGTTGACGTTCTTATCAAATGTGTATCCCAAAATGTCGGTTTCAGTCATGGGAAGCCTGTCGCAGCTCTTACAATATATAAATGTCTTATACACTGGAAAATATTTGAAGCAGACAAAACCAGCATCTTTGACCGCATTGTTCCTGTTTTTGGCTCTGCAATAGAGGTAAACAGAGAAGTTAGGATTTACTCGTTTGGTCAGAGACCAATGCTAGAAGTTAAAAGCAATCATCCTCTGCTTATTAATTTTCAGAATCAGGAAGACGACAATCATTTGGCTTATTGGCTAACAAACACATCAACTCTGTTATTCCTGCTTCAAAGAAGCCTAAGACATAGCCCAACTGGCTCAAGTCCCACAAAACCTCCTCAGCCAACTTCTTTTTTGGGAAGGATGACACAGGTAAGGTTAAAAGAAACTGTAGTCTTGGTGGCCATACACTCTAAACTGCTATTATATTTTTGAATGTTTCATGGTACTTAAAGCTTATGTATCTGGGTGTACCCAAAATATGGTTTGTCTCAGGGTTTTCGTTCAACCTCTTCTCCGAACCTTTCAACTGATGTGGTGCATCAAGTAGATGCCAGATATCCTGCTTTGCTTTTCAAACAGCAGCTTACGGCTTATGTGGAAACAATGTATGGAATCATCAGAGAGAATTTCAAGAGAGAAGTATCGTCCCTGCTTTCTTCCTGCATTGAGGTGTATATACATACCTTTGGTGACCGACTAACAAACTAAACCTTTGAGACACTATTCACCAAGAAGAAATTATCACTTCATTTAATTAATTCTCTTCTAATAATTCAGGATCTCAAGAAATCATCACATGACTCTTCTGTTGTGAAATCACCATCAAAGTCATTTGAAGACAGTTCACCCGCAAAGTCATCTGAAGAGAATCTGGCCGCAAAGTCATCAGAAGATAATGATTCACCCTCTAAGACGTCTGAAAAGAACTCCCTGAAGAAGTCATCTGAAGGTAATTCGCCCGCTAGCTCTAAGTCACCTGAAGAGAATCTCGCCGCAAAATCATCTGAAGATGATAATGCACCTGCTAAGTCATCTGAAGAGAATCTCCCCGCTAAGTCAAGTTCACCAAAACAGTTATCTGAGGGGGATTCACCAGCTAAAGAGGGCCAAGCAGCCAAGTTGTCCGCAGAGAACTCGCCAGCCAACTCTTGGCAAAGCATTATTGGGCTATTGAATCACAACCTCTTCACGTGGAAGAAAAACTATGTAAGAATATTTCTGTATTTAAGTCTTCAGATTACTCCTTAACCTCCCTACTAAAAACGTTCGCTTTCAGGTTCCTCCATTTCTCGTCCAGAAGATCTTCAGCCAAACATTCCAATACATTAACGTTCAACTCTTCAACAGGTAATTTTTTTTCTATCCCCCTCATCGACTTCAGCTGTGAAATGAATCACATGTCATGCCGTCAACCGTTAAACTAGATCTGTTATCTGAACGATGCAGTCTTCTCCTCGAACAAGAATACTGCACATTCAATATGGGCAAGGAAGTGAAGGCAGGGTTAGATGAATTCGACTCATGGTGTAGCCAAGCGACTGAAGAGGTATAATTTGTTTGAAAACAACTTCAGTAACAAAACGTTTTTAGGGCATGATGTCACTTGTTACTCTTAAATGCAGTTCGTGGGATCTTCTTGGGATGAACTAAAGCCCACGAGACAAGCCGTAGTGCTCCTGGTTGGTGATCTTCTACTTGACAGAGTTACAGTTTACCACTCTCCCCTTCTATCTCGTTCCTGAATGTTGATGGCTTTCTTCTTTCAGGTTTCAGAACTGAAGTCGACAATTACATACGACGATCTTACAACTAACCTTTGCCCGGTAACTCTGCTTCTCTGATGCCACAATTCACATTAATCAAATAACTTTTAGATACCAGAAAGAAAATAACATTTTGGTTAACCTTTTTCTGATCTTTTTCTGTCTATCAGGTTCTTAGTACTCAGCAACTGTATAGGATATGTACCCTTTGCAATAACGAAGACCAGAACGATTTTAACGTATCGCCAGAGGTACGGTGCTGTGAACAAGAGACTCTCTATTGACTTCTCTATTTTGGTCTTCATGCTGCATTCGATGCAGGTGATTTCAAACTTAAAACTTCTAATGACAAATGAAGATGAAGACAGCCGTTCCTTTTTATTAGACGATGATTCGAGGTACTTGCGAAATTCACTCACAAACCTCTTTAAACATTGTCAGACATCAGTCTCATGAATATATTTTCTCCTTTGTATGTGAAAACAACAGCATCCCTTTTGAAACCGATGAAATTGCGAACTGCATGCAAGAAAAGGACTTTGCGAATGTGAAATCAGTATCCGAGCTCGCTGATAACCCTAACTTCCAATTTCTCAATGATTGAGAAGGTGTTTCAGCCTTCTTCCTAACAAATCAATGGGGCTAAGCTACCATTGATTCACCTCGGTATAAGCTGTATATTTAATAGGTTTCTGTTTCTAATTTCCCCAAAGAGCGTTTTGAAACTGAACGTCTGGCGGTTCACTCTACTCTTTTCACTTTTGTTACTTGTAGATCAAGAAACCTCAGGCGGGATCTAAAACAAATTTTGTTGATTATATAAATTTATTATGACACCTAAGACAGCCAACTGTAGACTTTTAAAATATTCAAAAGGAACAGATAAATTATTGTTAAAAAACTTAACCAATCTTGAATGATTGTTAAAAAAATGAAAACCCAGTGTAAAACTTAACCAATCTTGAATGATTGTTAAAAAAACTGTTGTTGTCTCATTTTACCATTGAAACAATTACACAAACACACACACAGATTAACGTTCCAGCAAAACCAATACAAGAGCAACTGTCTGCTGAATCATTCTTTCCCTTATTACTCAATGAAAAAGATTAAAAACAAGAACATATTATTAACCGTCACTTAAAAACATTCATTCATACATCACCATCACCATCAAATGCGTTTGTGAGAAACTAAGAAGATGATCACCAGACATCAGGACGGAGTTCCCCAGTCGCCGGTGGCATCCAACGACCAGAATTATAAACGTTCTCGCCAACTTTCCATCCCGGGACATCCTTCATCACATCTGCCTCGTAGTCCAGATACTTTTTCCACTCAGACACAAACCTATGCAACACCAAATATCGTTACTTACTGTCTGAAGGTTGCAGAAACAAAGAGTTGTATTAAAAAAAATTATCGTTACCTTTCATCTTCTTCAGCTTGAAGAATGGGAAGTATAGCTCTACGAGCAGCATATTTCTCTTCCTTCAACGCCCTACACACCACGAATCAAACTTTCTAAGAACCTCCAAAACCTTATAACTTATTGACAGCGAATTAAACATATACTTAATGCTTCAAATTGAAAGTTTTTGATGGAAGTTAAGGAATTCCAAGGGAAACAATATAAAATCCAGTTCTGATGGAAGTTAAAACTTTTTAAAAATTTCAGCTTATTAATTAAGAACGAATTAAACGTGTTTTTTCATGTTTACTAGAAAAAAAACATTGCAAATAAATAGTGTCAATGGATAAGAAGGTTGTGATAAAATCCAGATAACAGAAGCATATATACTACCAACACACATTGGACAGTTCCGCAATTAAAAAAAAAAAACTGACAAAGGCGATCTAAGAAAAAAACAAAATGAACGCGAGCGAGCAGCTACATGAATCTCCTTTGTTACCTGCGGATCTTGTTACCTTGACCGACCTGGTACATCCCCCAAGCAAATGCACCAGATACGGTAAGGAAAATAGCCATGGCGCTAGGACCCGTATTCGATATCCGGCGAGCATATCGGACCGGCGCGAACCCACCCGGAGGCGGACCATCTTGAAGCACCGGCATATCCTTAACACTCGCCATCCCCGGCTTCTTCCTTATCATCGCCTCCGTCATCTTTCCTCGATCGAATTGACTCTCTCTCTCTCTCTCTCTGAGATCCGATTCGATTTTGCAAACCCGAGTGCTCAGGACATAGGCGTTTGTTTTCTTTCATTGAACTGGGCTATTACGAAGCCCAAGCCCATTTATTCCAAAAACCCAATTTTCGCAAGTCACGTGGAGGAGTCACGTGATTACCTTCCTCTTCTTTTAAATATAAACCCCCTTAAGTTTCCCGCAACTTGGTGGGATTTAAGAACATGTACATGTTGATGGAGCGGTTTATCTCGACCCTGACAATGATCTTCTCGGAGAAGTAACTCCTGTTAAACTCAATCTCTCCGAAGCTATCAATCAAACACAGTATCCTCCTCAATTTCGGCGAGTTGGAATCTAGGCACCGTCAACTACTTAAAAATCTCTTAAACTTCAAGACACGTTAGAGAAAATCTAATCGAATCCCCGTTACCCTCCTCTCTCTTCCGCATCCACCAATTCGTTTCTTCTCTGAGAAGAGAGACATATACTCTGCTTCCTTCTGAAGAAGTGATTCATGAGCATTTGGTTTCTTGTTGTGCCAAAGCGTTCTCATATGATGATGTGGTGTGGCGAAGGAAGATCGAGAGAAGGAGTATAACGACTAATTGAATTTCTCAGTTAGTTAACACAAACATGTATAAATCTAAAAAGATTGAGAATCATCCTAATATATAAGAAACATTGTTGGTCAAGAAAACTAAAGCAAAGATAAAGAGTAGAGCAAATAGAATACAAACCATAATGCAGAAGGTATACCTAAATAGAGAGAATAAACGGGAGAGATGGAATAGATGAAGATGATGAGTAAAACAATGGCCATGACATGACTAAGTCCCATGATGCCGCCTTCGAAACCTTCGGGTATGTTCTGTAAGAAGATGTAGACCCATAAAGCTACACCATAAATAAATGCTGCGCAGTAGAAACCCAAAAACACCTCGATCATGTGCCATTTGTGTGGAACAGCTATGTGAATCTTCGAGTGTCTTATATACAAAAATATTGCAACGTTTAAGGCTATCAAGAGTGCGCTCATGACAATGTCGTAAATCACGAATTTCTTTAACCTGCATCGATCAACCCACCAGAAGAACATATTTAATTATTTGTATATACAAGAAGAGGGAAGCTTAACTTGTTAGTTAATACAATTTCTGTATAACAAAGGGTAAGAATCGTTTATGGGACTCACCACCATGGACGTCGCTTAATGGTAATATTAGTCTGATTTTCATCGACCGTAACTGCAGGATCCATGGTTTCGCTTTTTGGGTAATAATAATATTAGTCGAAGTTTAAGGCCTTAGTTAATCCTTATATATTGCAACCTTTTCCTGTTTTACCTTATACAATTATCTAAGGGTTTGATTATGTCAGATCTCAAAATGAATATCTTTTTTCCCAACAGTTCTTATCTCCTCTGATTATACATTAATATATAATATTTTTTCTCGTTCCAATAACAAATATTGAAATACCTTAAAGTTAATAAAACAGTAAATTCAAATATCACAAAATATCTCAGATTATTAACTTCACAACAGAACATTTCAAAACTAATACAAGGGAAAAAACACAATGAAACGAAAGAAAATAGATAAACGGAGTCTTTGAGAAGGTGATCATCATAAGAAGTCTTTTATTAGATATTTCGTTTGATCATCTTTATATATTTTTTTTTATTTTTTTGGTAAAAAACAACTTTATATATTCATCATCACAATCATATACTATCAAATTATTTCCATGGGAAACATTTAACCTTTTTACCAAGCTTGCATGGGCCATCAGGTTTGATACTCCACTTAAATTTATAACCGTCATCTTGATCTCTCGGAGCATCAAATATATCAAACTGCTTGACCTGATTGTTCCATTGGAAGCTGCAGAAGAACAGTGTTGATTTCCATATATTTGGCTGAAATGTAAAGTGGTAGTCTGTGTTGGCAGCCACCATGTGAACCCCCAAATCGTTATCTTTGGATTTGCAATGAACCGTAAGAAGTGGACCTCCAAGATTATTTGTCATCGCGAGGTCGGTTCGGGGCCAAAACGGTGGTAACTCATGACTCGGACCAAACAAAAGAAACACGATCAGAAAAGCAACACAAAGTTTTGGTGAATTTCTCATTGATGCAGGATTTTTTTTAAGATTGCTATACTGGAGTTAAACTTGAAGTAATTTGGGATGGCTCAACAGATTCAGTCCGTATATATAGTGCTTTCGTAGTAATTAAGCAAACGTTTTCTTAAGAGTAATAAATTAATTATTAACACCAATTGAATTTTGACCAGAAAATAAATACGAATTGAACAAGTGAATCAGTCAAAGAGTAATAAATTAAATCATTAACACCAGTTAAACAAGCGATCAGCCAATGTGGAATTACCGAGGCTAGGTCCGTCTTGTAACGTATGTCTGTGAAACTTGTCGCCCAAAGAGACATGCACATTACAAAGTTTTGACTTCATAATAACAAAATCTTCTCTATTAAAAGAAAAATACGAAAAAAATCTACTATACAAAAGTCATATTTTTTTTTTGAGAAACAAAAGTCATGTTGAACCATTTCATTAATTATTTAATATGGTATATTTGATTATCTTCTCTGTCAAAAATAATTACAAAAAAATCTACCAAACAAAAGTTATATTGGACCATTTCATTAATCATTTAATATTGCATATTTTACTATTTACATTAATCAATCAAATATATATATATCATTTTAAAAATATTTTAATAATTAAGAAAGATCTTAATAATAAATCATTTTAACTAAAATTAAATTTTATTTTTAGTAATAACTATATCCATTAAAAAATATAACAAGATCTTAACAAAAAATTGAAATAACTTTTTATAAAATAATATATTAATTAATTTCGTGATTAGCAATATAATATTATTATAAATTAATGTTAATTAGAATAAATTATATTCTATATTCATAAATTTTATAATTATAGTCTATATTATATTAAACTAAAAATACTATATGAAATAAATATAACAAAATTATAATAAATTAATAAAGTGACCTATATTATTTTTAATAGATATCAATCACTGTTAAAACGGGTTAAAATTGGTAAATAATGTAATATTTTTATACAAGAAAAACAAATTGTTAACATATATTTTGTAACTCAGAAAATATATTATCTAAAAATAATTGTTTTATTTATTTTTAAAATCCCCAAAATATATTATTTAAAAATAATTATATACAAAATATAAATTATATAACTAAACTTTAAATCATGTGCTATTTAAACTATTACAAAACTTTAAAATTTTAATATTCATTGGAAATATTAATAAAAATAAATTTTAACAATAAATTTTATTGTTTATTTACAATTATAAAAAAATTGTCGAAATATGAAAAAATTACCAACATTCAAACAAAATTATATAAAATAGAGCATCAAATTAGTAACAAAAAAAAATTCAAAATTCATATAATCTTCCAAACTCAAAAATAGTTGTGTCATTTTTAAATCTCTTCAGTAAATATACTATTTTGAAAATAAATATTCCAAACTTATTATGATAATATTCCAATTTTTTCCAAATATAAGGTCCTAAAATATAATTTTTTGAAATGCAATACGAAAAACAAACTATTTTGTAAAAATTAAAATAGTATAATATTTTGAAATCCTAATATTAAAGATATATCAATAAATTTTAAGTAATGCAATCCTAATAGTTTGGTAAATTTTATAAATAATATTATAGATGATGCTATGCATAACCAAACTATTATGATTGAATTACTTAAACAGAATAATATATTTATTCATAATATTATGCAAAATTTTAATATAATAGATGCTAAAGTATATTTTTAAATATCATATGAAAACATAAATTATTCTAAACAAATATCAGTTATATAGTATAACTAAATAAATTTTAAAAATGTAGAGATTCAATCTTTCCAAAAAAATTATAAATATTTAATATGTGATTATCTTTATTTCAGATTATGAATCTGTTGTATTGAACTCAAAAATATATTAGTATGTATTAATAATTAACAACGAAGTTTAATGTATATAAAAAGTCATTATATATAACGATAAGATTATAGAGTGATACAATATATAGCATTAAAATATAAATCATATATTTAAAAAATTTATCTATACATTTATAAAATTAAAAAATACCTACACGAACATGCTGGTCAAACTTTAACATTCATTAAAAAGTAATAAAGTGAACAAAACAAATATTGAAGTGAAAGTCTCATTTCCACCACTGCTCTTCATACACCTGAAGAGGATACATGCTCAAAAAAAAATGATTCAGCTAACAACTGACTAAAGCTGCCGGAAACTCGACCGGAAGGAATCGGATCGTGAAATTTACAATCACTAGATTTAATTAGGGGGGAAATTGCAGATTCCTAGAAAACCAATCGAAGCTGAAGGAAACAAATAAGAAGCTTACATCGGAAGATTTGATCTTTTCGAGTATCCTCATCGCGTTGTTCTCCATTTCTCTTCCTCTCCCTCTCACTTTCTCTCGGATGTTGTTGATACCCCTCGAAACCGAGAATGGCTCTTTACTTCTTAGTTTCCCGCCCTTTACATTTTCAGCTATTAAAAATATCTGAAATGTAAAGGTCCATTAGATTTAATTGGACTTTAAAGGTAGCCCAGGTTCTATATATTGTAGGAGATTAGTCTAATCTCTTATTTAAAAATTGAATTCAAGTTTCAATAAATGTGATGTCTGAACTTTTTAGACCATATTTAAATAAAATAGTTGGAAAAAAATTGACTTCTACTAATAATATACTCCTACTTCGTGTATAAGCATACATGCATACAAATACAAACGAAAAAGAAAACTTAATACACGTCGTAAATGATTGCATGCGCTGCAAATTTAAGTTGGGCCAGTGGAAAGGTCGATAGAGAGCAGGACACTGCATGAAACAAGTGTTTGTCATGCAACTCGTATCTTCTTTAATTTTCGCCACTCTCATCCCAAGGCCTTTACTACGTCCTTTATTATCTTTTTTTTTGTAACTGGCTGAACGTCCTTTATTATCGCTTATATATATACATATATATATTCTGTGGATTCTTGCTGTTTTCGCCCACATTTATTATATACTTTTCTTTTAAACAAGTTCTTTAAAATATCGAACTGGCAAAATAATTCACTACTATGTTAATTATAGTACTATAGTACAATTTCAAGTTTTGAAATATCTCCATGGATACTTAATTAAGATACCAACTTAAAACATATGTTTATTATGAATTAAACACGTTTCACATGAATCATATTCATTTTTACGTTGAGCTAATCATGCATTTTTGTATTCTTGTAAGTTGTAAGCATCAGCGATTAAGCGTGGGTAAATAAATATCTATAAATATCATTTTTATCTAAGTTCTTGTGTTGGTTCGTTTTGAAAATGAATCTAGACCGGATCAGCCATATAGTGTACGTATCAAAAGAAAAATGTATATCAAAAGAATAATGTATCTATTTGTTAGCTTTTGTTCAATTTTACTCAGGCCATTTTGGTACTGAGTAAACAGCTCTATTAATATAAGTTATTGGTTCAAACAAAAAAAAAAAAAGCTAACTTTCGATGTTAAACACAGGTTAGATCTGATTATTTTGAAGGCTTCCATATATATGAATTCGGGGATATCTTTGACGTCTCTTCAGACGCTGATAGGTGCAACAGACATAATATGGATATGTTTTCATGCAAATTCCATTTAGTTATTTTGTGAGTAGTTAATATTTTATTAGACATTTTGGTATTTTTTATATAAAAGAATATATTACTGTTTTATCTAAATATTTTCATTTTAAATTTATTGTATATAGATTATAAACATCAACGCAAGTATAAAGAAAGTCCTTTGAAACAAATATCGTTAGTAGCATTAATATATAGTTGCTCTAAACTTTATTTGAACATGATAGACATGCAAATATATATAGGAAAGGGAACCCATCAACCAAAACAAACCATAACTAATAATCAACGATTAAGCATAGAGAGTCGCATTACATAGAACCACAGCCGAAATCAAATCAAACGTTTGCAAACCCCAAACTAGAAAATGGATTAAAAGTCACCATAGTGATCACCCCCAAAAGACCAACAATAACATCCAACTACTAATTATTGCTTATTCCTTAACTAAACGCTACTTGACAAGAATTCTCTACTAAAGCTTCAATTCAAATTCAAGGATGTGGAACGAACCCACCGCCAACGCCACCGACCACGCCGTGTCCAGCGCCAATACCGCCGACACCACCAACGCCACCTGCCTTACCAATACCACCACCGACTCCTCCGCCTACACCGCCTAAACCACCTCCGGCTCCACCTATACCGCCAATACCACCTGCTTTACCAATGCCACCACCAATACCACCTCCGGCTCCACCAAGGCCGCCAACACCTCCCAGACCATGAAAGCCACCGATTCCAGCTGCACCGCCTATGCCACCGTATTTTCCAATGCCGCCTAGACCATGAAAGCCACCTATTCCAGCTGCACCACCTACGCCACCGTATTTACCAATGCCGCCTATACTATGAAAGCCACCGATTCCAGCTGCACCGCCTATGCCACCGTATTTACCAATGCCGCCAAGACCACCGATGAGTGGCATTCCTAGACCTCCCACGCCAGCGTAACCACCAACTCCGGCTAATCCTCCGACTCCTCCGATGCATTTTTTGTCACGGATACTAGTTGGTGTTGACTGAGCTGGTGCATTTGCATGCACAAGCGTAGTTTTTGTATTGTCATGTGGCTTCGTCTTGCCCTCATCAGACTGGTCACCCGGCACTTGACGAGCACGTGCATGGACGAATGACATAACGAGCAAGACACAAACGACTGACAAAACTCTCAACATCTCTCCTCTCACTGCTCTCTCTCTCTTTTATTAATATTATTATTGATCGTCTCGTATGTTGTTGAGGTTTACAATGGGGTTTCTAGGGTTTATATAGCAAATGTTAGGTTGGTGACAGTTGAAAGTAATAAATTTGGCTACGAACAAAATTTATAACACTTTCTCCTTAGTAAAGGCTTGCCTGATGATACAACTATACGATTGACAACTGATTGGTCCAATTTTAAATGTTGGTTCATTTGTAGTTTTGCGTAAACTGTAATTGGCTAGTTCTCTTCACGCTTCATGCACTACCGCAAGCGGGCTAAGAGCATCAACATCCAAATGTTTTTTAAAATGAGTCTCTCAACGTACCTTTGTTAATTTTTTTTTTGAAACTTTACCTTTGTTAATATTTTAAGCTAATTTTATTAAGTGCTTAAATTTCAATGTTAAAAACACTTAAAGAATATGACATGACACATTGCACAATAATTTTCTTTTTAAAAAAGTTAAAGAGTCTCTTGAACGAAAACCGATCTTCCTATTTCTACACTATCATTTTTCGTTATTCTGATGTTAATTTAGTTGTGGAATTCTGTTTTTAACTGATGAAGGTGCACTAAGATGTTGAATTAAAATTTAATTCGTACATCGTGTTTTTTTTTTCTCTTTTTTTAGTGTAAACGAAACCAAATAAAACTAAACCATAAAAGAAAAGAGTTCTTATAAACGTAATTTTCTTTTAGATATTTGTATTGAATATATGGGTAGATTTCGACAAAATCTAGTAGTATTTCTTAAAGCCTACATCACTTTAGGTTGTAGATGATATATACTCTGATTTGTTTATTAATTAGTTGTGGATAATCATAACTTGTCCCAGTGAAACCTTAATGATAGTGAAATAAAAGGTTATCATTATCTGTCGGAACATTTTGCTTGTGATTTCTGAACTTCTTTTTGTCATGTGTCTGGCACATGGAGCCGATTTAGCGTGTGTTAAGGCTTCTCTTTCTTTTCATGTAACAATCAACTTTCTAATGCAAAAAGCCAAATAGATATGCTAATTTTCTTACCAAGATTTTATTCTTTAGAATATATCGTCAGTTATTTATAATTCTATACTATAAAACTGTTATCTAATGTAAACAACGAAAAAGCATCTTAACTATGATAAACTTTTGCGGGTGATATATAGCTGTCGATTCAAATCTGTCGCAATAAACTTTTTCTAATGTTAAAAATCAAAATAGCATTATAGAAAAGGTTTTATAAACCTCCAAATCACTATTAGTTTGTTTTTTTTTTTAATATTCTTCTAACTATTAGTCTTTTGTTTGTTTGGATATCTCATTTACAATTAGTTGCTTGCTTCAATAGGTAAAGTATATAATCAAGAGTGATTGCAACCACATGGGAAAATAAAGCTAGCAAATACAGCTAACAGAAAAAATACAACGAAAGGTAGCAAGACTAACAAATCATTTAGACCCTATATTAAATTATAAACCTTATGAACACACAAATAAAAAAAAACAAGACATAATGTTCTTGTTTTTTTCTAGGTCGATGACAGAGACAAAAGAAGAGCAATCTATTTTACATGAAAGGTTGGTTTCCTTCCCCTTTTCTTGTGTTAGCTTGCGTTTGAAGCAAGCAACCCCGAAGTCGATAAAGATCGACACAAACACACACACAAAAAAAATTGATTTTACATGACAAACGTGTGAGAATGTACACTTTTGTCTGAATAATAATGGAAGATGGTTTTAAATTTTGGGGGTAGTGGTATGTTGGGATGATGTTAAAAACAACTATGAGGAACATTGACGTCCTCTGCGACAAGGCAGAGCTCCAGCATCGGAAGTAATGGTTGCAACCAATGAAGAAGATTTAGCGGCGAGGCTAGAGGCACGTGCGTAGCTACCAGATGCAGCGGCTCCTGAAGAAGTGAAGTAAGCTCCATTCTGAAGCAAATCTCCTTCTGATCTCCAGTTCCATCCTTTCCAATGACTCGCCGGTGTGTCCACTCTCTTCGTCACCTATCAAACCATTCAACACCATAATGTCACAAACTCAACATCATAGCACCATAATGTCACAAGCTCAGCATCATTTCATCATAATGTCACAAACCTCTTTAGCAAAGGGGTTCTTAGGGGCGGCGTAGCGGTTTCCTTGACTGTTGATTGTAGGGTTTGCACTTCCACCTAGAGCGTACATCTCCCAGTGAGTGTAGTCATTGTTCACGACATGGAAATAGCCATGTCGACATCTGCAAGAAAAGTTAAATCACATCGGTCAGAAAAAACATAAACATAGAAACAGAGTAAACAGAGCATACTCTGTTTCCGTTCTGTTTTTTGTTTTTTTTATATATATATATATATATATACCTTGGCATCCTTTGAATAAGTCCGACCCCAAAATGATTATAAGCAATGGTAACTTGCATAGCTCTATCCTTCGTGTAAGAATCACTATGTCCGAGCAACATAACCTCGTTGTGGTGCGTCATGTGGTTGTTAGAGATGGTAATGGCCGTCGAGCCCATGACAGCATCCACAAGCCCATCAGCACAATGAGACAGCGAGTTGTGATCAATCCAAACATGACTCGATTCGAAGATCGAAATCGCGTCACCATCCGCCATCGTCCTCCACCCAAAATGCGTCTCCGAGCTTCTCACCATAGCGTTACCCGTCGGTCTACAGTCATGAATATGCAATCCATGTACGATGACGTTGGTCACAAACTGAATCGTGATGCAACCGCCGTTAGCGATGTGAACGTTTGCACCGCGTCCGTCTATCGTTTTGAAGCTGTTGATGATCAGCTCTTGTTTTAGCTGAATCACCATGTCACGTTTGAAAACGATCCATAGCGGTCGGTCTTGGATCACGGCGTGACGTAACGTCCCCGGTCTAGGGTTGACAGCGTCGTGGTCACTTGGGTCAGTGACTACGTAGAAACGCCCGTCGCGGCCACCGATCGCGTTTCTTCCGAACCCGATTCCGCAGTCCGCTAGGCGTTTGCGGTTATTGTGCCAGTTGCGATCGCATCGCCAGCAATCGTCGATTGGGTTGCCTGTTCCGCAAGTAAAGTAACCTAGCTTCCTCCTCTCGGTATGGTTTCTTACACTCCTGTATAAATCAAATCATGTACTTAAAATAAATAATTTATTAAAAATCACATAAGGACATGTGCACATGCAGCAATGGTGGATGATAGATACTTATGCACTTTAAGACTTTTTTTTCATAGACGTGTGTCGGTGGGGCTAGGTTCTCTGGGTAAGATTCTAGAGGTAAACGACGTTACAGAGAACCGTTAAAAAAGGAAAAACATTAATGTGTAATAATAAAATCAAGAAATAACAGTAGTACTTACATTTCAACCAAGGCGAGAACTTCGTCCGCTACTTCATCTGGATTCGTCACTGCGTGTTTGTTCCATTCGATTTCGTCCGATCTAAAAAAGAATATATAAATCTTAGATTGAGAATCTAGCTAAAACTAACGGTTGACATTATAGTAATGTTCAATTGTTCGTTGACACACTACAGTTAGAGTGACGTGTCTTCGGAATTATTGTTAATGACGAAAATAGCCCTAACTGATTGTTCCGACAGTGTACTGCGTACCTCATTGTGTAAGGCTAAATCCGGTAAATTACTTAAACAGAGTCAAGTGTACGTACACAATGGCGTTGACTCATGAGTGTGTGCAAGCTAAAAAGCGGGATGAACGGTCTAGACCTTTGGATCTCAATCACAGAACAAAATTTCAATGGCTCAAGTTATTAATTATCTGGTTCTGCTGCTAATTTTGTCGGCTGGAAAATAATTAAAACAGTAAAAAGTAAACTAACGATTTTTTAATTTGTGAAGTTATCTTTGAAATCTTGGGGAAATGTAGTTCGAGAATGAAGAAATGTAAACGGATTACTAATGTAAAACATACAATGAAAACAAATCTTCTTCTCTGTATCTTTATTACATTTCATGAGAAACAACAGAGAGGTGCATAGATAAAGACCTGGAGAGAGATGTGATCTTGTCTTGTGTTTTGTTCTCCATTGCTCCGACGAAGAAGAATAGACAGATCATAGCTAGAATCCATGTCGGAAGAACCGTCATTAGAGCAGAGTGTTTGTCGTGTCCGAGAGAATTAGAGCAGTGGAGAGAGAGAGAGAGAGCGGGGTGAGAGTTAAAAGACAGTGAATGAACGAGCTTGGAGATTTATAGAATATGGAGAGGCCAAAAAAAAAAGAAGACGACACGCAAAAGAGCCGTTAAGACGGCCGTCATGTATTTATACGACATCATTTACACAATTTGATTCTTCGTTTTGCCTTTTTAACGTGATTAGTTGTTAACTCGATCACTTTTATTTACCGCTCTAACCTCCACTAACTGCTCAAAAGTGTGATTAACAGACATTGCACGCTTTAATGCTTTTTTTTTTGCTAACCAATACTTTTTTCACCTTTGATAACATATAATTTGCTTGTTTATAAAAAAGGACGTTTTTTTATAAAAAAGGATAATTGAATTCTTGTAAAATCTATCGAGCATATGTCTAAATATAAACTAGTACTTTATAATTTAATATCTGTATGATAAATATATCTACATAGGTTTGTAAGTATATGTTCTCAAACGTTTCCCCCTTCTATACAAAATTTTATGTAAATATATTTTGATCAAACAATATGATAGGATTTTAAAAAAAAAACTTATATGACAGGATTTTCATAACTCAAATTAATTATATATAATTTGTAACACTTGGGATAGCAATTATTATGTAAAATATATTATTATTGAGTTAACAACCAGAGAGTAAGTTAAAAGCCAGATTACACAAAACTTAGATGATTGACTAACAACGAAACCATAGTAAGTGATTCGGAAGAGGATGAGCTCTTGGACAGGTCGCTTCCTCTCACACGCTGGTCGTCTTCAACTGATTAACTCAGTCATCATGAGCCTAACAAACTTCTGGCTAGCAGCTTTCAGATTACCAAGTAGTTGCCTAAAGGAGATAGAGCGTCTATGTGCGGCTTTTCTCTGGTCAGGGCCGGAATTGAAGACCACTAAAGCGAAAGTTAGTTGGAAAGATATATGCTATCCAAAAGAAGAAGGTGGTTTGGGGATCAGATCGCTCAAAGAAGTGAATAAAGTTCACTGCTTAAAGCTCATATGGAGACTATCATCAGCACGATCCTCACTTTGGGTTAAATGGATGCATTGTTATCTAATAAAAAAGGGCTCTTTCTGGTCTGTCTCTATCAATACAAGTCTGGGGTCTTGGATTTGGAAGAAGCTGCTTAAGATTAGGGATTTAGCGAGCCAATTCTTTAAGATGGAGGTGAGGAATGGGAAGGATACTTCCTTCTGGTATGAAACTTGGTCTCAGCTGGGTTGTTTAAAGGAAGCAATGGGGGATAGAGGCTTTATTGCAATGGGTATTGAGAGCTCTGCAACGGTGGCAGAGGTTTTAATGAACCACAGAAGAAGAAGGCATAGAGTCAGTATGCTAAATGAGATAGAAGAAGAAATTGAAAAGTTGAGAATTGAGAGGATGCAGGACATGGATGATATACCCATGTGGAGAAGTGCAGAAGGTCATTTTACAAGTACTTTCTCATCAAAAAAGACTTGGCTACAGCTGCGAACAAGTCGACCGGTTTGTCGATGGAGTCGTGGTATTTGGTTCTCTGAAGCCATCCCAAAATACTCTTTTATGCTTTGGATTGCAATTAGAGATCGGATGCAAACAGGGGACAAGATGCAAGCATGGAATGCATCTGTGAACACAGAGTGTGTTCTCTGTCATGAGGTTCAAGAGACTTGCCCACACTTGTTCTTTAGCTGCCCATATTCCTTTGCTGTCTGGGAATCTTTGGTAAAGGGTATTCTAAGAGAGAAGTTCACGGCAGTATGGAGTGATATTGTGGCATTAATATCTGAACCGACTCTCCCTCCCACGGAAATATTTCTGGTCAGATATGCTCTACAAGTTGCAGTCCATAGTATATGGAGAGAGCGAAATGCGAGACGGCATGGTGAGGAACCGAAAGATGCAAGGCTCCTGAGTATTCTAGTTGATAAAATTATTCGGCTTCAGTTATTAGCAGTGAAAGCGAGAGTTCAAGCATATCTGGAACGCAGTTTGCGCAGTTGGTTTGGAACAAGGCTTGTTTCAGACCCTACTTGAAGAAGTTTGATAGGAAATTTTGGTTTTCATAGAAAGATATGGCTATAGATAGAAGTTTTTAATCAAAAAGTTGCACTAGATGTAAATAAGTTTTTTTGGTTGAATAAATTTTACATTCATTCAAAAAAAAAAAAAAGAAACCATAGTCATTAGATATTAGTTAGCTGTAATTCTAACTGAAACGAAATTATAATAAAATTCATAATATTCATTAATCAAATTATTTGCTAATATTGTGTCACCATATTGTATATACTGTCAGTATATACTCGAGTATAGTTAGCTTATGAGTAGTTATAAGTTCGTATAAATGACTATGCATTTTAAAATAATATAAAATGAGATGGTAATCGACTAAAGAAGAAGTTAATTGGCTTCTAACTGATGCTTTCACTCGCATTAACATCATGTGATGATGTGAATATGACTTAAGCAGAATATGACGGAAACCAGTTGTCATAGTTTCTTGCTGAATTGGCGGGTACTATCCTTTGATTTCCGGAGGCGTAAATCACGGCTTGGATAGAAAGAAAAATCCACGTAGAAGAACTTAAAGAATACGCGTTGAGTCATTGACTAACCACCAAAAGAAGTTTCAAACTGTTCTCACTATATTAGTTGTAAACTGGGTGCTCAATAAATTTGGTCAAAACGATTAAAGCAGAATGGAAACTGTATTGTGACAACGAATTAAAAGCAAATTGAAACAAAAATAAATCACATTCCAGACTGAACTGAGAAAAAAGAACAATGATATAACGTTTCATTCTAATCAATCATAGATATATTTTGCACACATTAATATAAATTTCATTTTAAAGTATATTCCTATACATAAATATATGATGTATACCATGTGTGTTCATCATGGGAGAGGTTGGACTGGTGGTAACTGGTAATTATTGAAACCTTTTTTTGTTACACTTTTGCTGCTCAATTACTTTTGTAAAAGGGAAAAAGGTTTAAATAAAGAGAAAGATCTTGTTGGTGCTAAATGTTTGTTTGGTTATGCCAAAACTCGCGGGTCAAATTGGATCGCAGTCACTTTTATTTAACTTAACATTTCTCTCTCTTTTTTATTTTGTGTTTCCTTTTCCTCATATAAGTGAAAAACAGCAAGTAACCATTATCCGACTTTAGTGTTCATCAGTTCATGTATATATATATATATATATATATATATATATATATATATATATATATATATATATATATATTGTTTTTGTCTGATGACTGGATTCTATCATCACATTCCATTTACAATATCTTTACTGCATGTAAGTGTTTTTCTTCTTAACTTTACTGCACGTAAATGTTTGAGTTGATCAACTTGAATACAATCACCGAGATGTCATCTTCATGTCGTTTGTTACTAACCTACTATATTAGCCGGAGCACCGACACTCCCGAAACGTTACATAATTATCGAATGGTTGGAGCTTGGATCCACAGTCCAATCGTCACTCGATGTCATCGTTTAGAGTACTATGAGGAGACGTCGTTTTTTGTTTGTTTGTTACTCTATCCGTTGTTTTTGTTGTAAACTAGATGACAAAATTTTTATGCAAGAAAAGAAAACAAAAGTTTTTGGTTTATCAAAAAATTTGTTGGTTTTATTGGCAAAAGTTATACTAGTATATAGATGGACTTTGCAGTGATAATAATATATGACTAACTCAGCCAAAAATTATACCAAAACTTTGGCACGTTGTGGAACAGAATGGAATATCATGTCTAGATATCGTGGAGAATATCACGAAACTCTTTGATTGTGTCCTGTAGATCAATAAATTAATTTATCTCAGACAATAGTAATTGATAACGTACGAGGAAAGGAATATAAAAGCTCAAGAACAAATGTCAACCCTTGGTCGGAGATTTCGTCGAACTTTTTGATCTTTGCCACCTTTTCTTTCTTTCTTGGTGGATGGTGGCCAATAAAACTGGAATTTTCAAGATGGATATCGAAGCAAAACCCCACACTCACATGGCATCAAATGCGTTATGTTTCCTCAACCCATTCATCACCAAACTCTACCTAATATCTACTCATAATTATAAAATTTAATCTCAAACATTAGTATTAAATATTTACCGTTTCTAAAGTTCTCTATTTTAATTATACAAATTAATCTCTATTATAAGAATCAAAAATTAAGCAAAATAGTTATATAGCTTGTTTGGTAACCTAGTAAAATAGCGAAATACTACCCAACCTAACAAAACATTTTTTGAAGAATATAGTACGTTCAATTGCTGGATAATATAACTTTTAAAAAGCTTAAAGAATTGAAAAGTGTCGTTCCACAAAATTATATCATCGATAATAAAATATAACCAAAAGCATCATCCAAGATTTGATTAGCTAACCGGAGCCGCTACCTCTACTTGTAAAATTTCTAATCCTAAAAGTATATGTATAAAGTTCGAGTCTCAGCAGCTGTGGAAAGGAACCAATTCTTATTCCTTGCAGACTATAAGATTTAAGTTCATAACTTCCTAAATAAAAAATTAGATTAGCCTTTTGTCAAAGAAAAGGAGAAGATTTGATTTTTATCAGCCCAACTTGTTTGCAAAAAATCATGTGAAAGAGTTCACTACAAAATCTGGAAAGTAAGATAACGTTGGGCCTTGAAGTGGCCTACATAGAGACAGAGCCCAAGACACATGAAAAAAGAAAAACAGAGTTCAATATGCATGTGTCTTTTTCGGTGTGAACATGAGAGAGCGGAGCCCCGAGCGATTTTCACGTGACAGTGACTTGTTATCATTCGTATACGCCAACGCTCTCCCATTACACCACAACTCTCCATGAGATTAGACTAAAGTCACACCAACATTCCACATGGCCACATGTGATCCTGTGGCCATTAATAGCCAACAAATCTTCGCCTTGAGACCTTTTTACCTTTTATAATAACTAAAGTGCAAAACACTATCACGCGTTTCTTTTAAAGTACGAAGATCACCATCTTTAGTTTGTCTGGTCTCAAGTACGACAACGATTTAAATTCACTAAACCGAAGTACCCTCAAACCGGAAAATACCGGTATCAAATCAACAATTTTTACGAATTTTTGTGAGGTTTTCTACAAATTAACCGGAAATTAAACAAATCTATCAAAATATTAATCTCGATTGTGGATAAACCGTAAACTATTCAAATTCGGTTTACAAGTACCGATTAAACCAAACCGGATCTTATGGCACTTTTTTCTAAGTGTCACTTGTTATTTATTGCTAATAAAGTACTTACTTAATATCTGATCATCGTCTCATTTCAACTCTTCAGATCAAACACAGATTCGTCTCGAAAGATGCAGTACAAGAACTTGGGGAGATCGGGTCTGAAGGTGAGCACGCTCTCTTTCGGAGCGTGGGTCACTTTCGGCAACCAGCTCGATGTCAAAGAAGCCAAATCGATCCTCCAGTGCTGCCGTGACCACGGAGTCAATTTCTTCGACAACGCCGAGGTCTACGCCAATGGCCGCGCCGAGGAGATTATGGGTCAGGCGATTCGTGAGCTGGGCTGGCGCAGATCCGACGTCGTCGTCTCGACCAAGATCTTCTGGGGTGGTCCTGGTCCTAACGATAAAGGTTTGTCGAGGAAACATATCGTCGAAGGAACCAAAGCTTCTCTCAAAAGACTCGATATGGACTACGTTGATGTGCTCTATTGTCACAGGTTGATATAAAGATTCAGTCTTTCACAGTTTTAGTTTTAAAAACATTATCTTTCTATTTTTGTGATGTGTGATGATTAAGGAAAGAACATAAAGCGTGTATCTTTGCATTGATCTTAGTAGCAATAGCTTTGTGTTGTGTACTATGTTGTCTCTGCATTTAATTCTTTGGTCTGTATCTTGAATTATACGTTTTTAGATTTAAGAACATTATCTTTCTATTTTTGTGATGTGTGATGATTAAGGAAAGAACAAAAAGTTAGCATCTTTGGATTGATCTTTTAGTAGCAATAGCTTTTCATCTTATGGTATATGAATAATCTTGTCACAGGCCAGATGCTTCAACTCCTATAGAAGAGACAGTGAGGGCGATGAACTATGTGATTGATAAAGGTTGGGCATTCTACTGGGGAACGAGTGAATGGTCAGCTCAACAGATCACAGAGGCATGGGGAGCTGCTGAGAGGCTTGATTTGGTCGGTCCAATCGTTGAACAGCCTGAGTACAACATGTTCGCTAGGCACAAAGTTTGTTATCTAACTTACACTCATTTACTTTGCGTCTTTAAGTCACGTTATGCAGCTGAAGTTGTTGTGGTATGTTAGGTTGAGTCAGAGTTTCTTCCTCTGTACACCAATCATGGCATAGGACTCACTACTTGGAGCCCACTTGCATCCGGTGTGCTCACTGGTAAATACAACAAGGGAGCTATTCCTTCGGACAGCCGATTTGCATTGGAGAACTACAAAGTATGTCTTTATTTTATTCTTGGTCGTTATTCATAGCTGCTTCTGATCTAACTTCTTTTTGCAGAACCTTGCCAATAGATCACTTGTGGATGATGTGCTGAGGAAAGTCAGTGGTCTCAAGCCGATTGCAGATGAGCTAGGTGTGACATTGGCTCAGCTTTCAATCGCGTGGTGTGCTTCAAATCCTAATGTCTCATCTGTCATCACTGGTGCCACGAGAGAGTCTCAGGTTAGTTCTTTCTTACCCCCACATTCTCAGGGACATAGGGAATGTCATCAAGTGTAGATTTGACTAAGTTATTTTTTTTTGTGTGTGGTACTTTTACACAGATTCAAGAAAACATGAAGGCTGTTGATGTGATCCCATTGTTGACGCCACATGTTCTGGACAAGATCGAGCAAGTCATACAGAGCAAACCGAAACGTCCTGAATCATACCGTTAAAAACCATATCCTGAGATCTCTCTCTTTTTCATATTGGAACGGTTTCAAAAAGAGTGGTGCAGGCAAAAAAGAGATCATTTGGAGCTCTGGGATGTTGTCTTTGTGTTGTTCTCATGCATTTTTAAAACTCGAGACAGAGAGCGTTATATGTGTGTTCTGTTAGTTTCTATCTTTTAAAACGGTCTCTTATATTGTTTGTGAAACGTAAGGCTCTTTGTAGTTGCATTGTCACGAGGTTATTTATAATTAAAGATTGCTGAAAAGCATGTAACGCTGAACGTGCACATCACAATGTCAGCAGCACCATCTTAGTCTAATGTTTATCTTACTTTTTTGGCACTTCTCATTTGTCAAACATTGACACTCTCTTATCAGCATCTATTGTACATCATAGTGAGGCAGGTGATGATCACAAAACTTACACCAGGGAGGAAGATATCACAAATGCTGGTCAGAAAAGCAGAATCACCGATGAAGCATTCAGTGAAGCTGCAATTGTTGAGATTGAAGCTGGTGAGATCTATAGCTTACAGAGAATTAAGAACACTGATATTGAAGACTTAGACGAGGTAGGATCTGTTACATTGGAACTGTTTACTATGGGAAATGGAGAGGTACTGATGTTTGGTATCAATAGTACGAATAGCTGTTTCTCTGGTGGATCATCAAAGCAAGCACGACAGGTTTAGGCTCTTGTCTCGATTCTTTGTACATTTTAAACCAAAACTTAAAACCATATTGTTTTTTTTTTTTTGAAACAGACTAAAGATTTCTGGAGAGAAGCTCGGATATTGGCGAATCTTCACCATCCAAATGTGGTGGCTTTTTATGGAACAATGGCAACAGTTACTGAGTATATGGTGAACTATTCTTTAGTGTCTGGCAGAGAAAAGACAGGTAAACTATCTGCCAAAATGATTCATAGGAACTTTAGCGATATGACATCAATAGTTTGCTGATACATGTTGCGTTTGGCATGATGAAGTATTTTTACATCTGAAGAATATTGTTCATTTTGAAAGGAAGTTACCTTGAGGTGAGGAAAAGTGATATTCTTTCCTCCTCTCTTTTTTTTTTTTAACTTTTAAAACTTTCTCTTCGACATGAATCTGTGCAACATCTTCTTGTTTTTTATGATGCAGATAAAATTGATACTTGGAGGAGTGCTCCTTTTATTTTCTGATAGTTCTGTTTCACTTGCAAGCTTTTCAGTCTGAAATATTAACTCTCATTTCGGGAAATATATAAACTTAGCTATTACAAATTCTTAATGAAAATTTTGTCCAAACCCCCCAAGTATGTTAATATAGTCACTGTAAATGCATTCTTGAACTCTCTCTGTTTAAGGAATCTCACTATGCTGTAAATGTGCTCAACTTTGGATTACTTTTTATTTTCTTGATACTCTCTTCTATTTCAGTGTATCTCCCTTGATCTCTGATTCCTTCTTATCAATAATTTGATCATCTCCTTCCGTCGTAGTTTGGCTTGCCATTCTCTCGTCAAATTTACAAAAGGAAAAACCATATTAAATATACTGCCGAAAACTTTAATTAAATCAAAAACACTTTGCTATCTCAAGGAAAACTTTGAATACTAAATACTAAAAATATATTAAACATATATACACTTATAACAGACTATAAAAAATTCTATGGACAGGATGCAAAAGTTTGGTTTGCTTGTACATATTGAAATTTATTACCTACACTTTTTTCCAAAATGAAAGTTTGTCAAAGTGTTAAATTTACAATACAGAAAACATGTTAAACTTTTGTATACAACCTCTAACCGACCATAGAAATTCTAGAGACCGGGTGCAAAGTTTGGTTTGTTTTCAATGTACTGAAATTTATCACATAGATTTTTTTTCCAAATTGAAAGCTAGTGCAAGTGTTAAATTAACAATATGAATAACATATTAAACTATACACCTCCAACCGACCACAAAATTCTTTATAGATATGACTGTGCAAAACATATATATATATATATATATATATCAAAATTTAAAATAAAAAATTAAAAGCAAAAGGAAAAAAAAACAGTTTTCTTAGCAAAAAGAGGAAAAAAAAACTGACCATTGGACGTAGATCTTTGACACGAGATGCTTTCCTCATATTAATCTTATGGATAAGGCTCAGAGAGGAAGGGATCTTCTGAGTAAAACATTCCACAGAGCTTTGCTCGAGAAGGACCTTTCCATGATGGAGATGGTTCCGTCATTTGGCTTTGCCCTTCCCTCATCTCCACTCAGGTAATAACAACCTCTACCACGGCCAGAAATTCCTCCAGAAGAACACAGTAAGTGGCATGATGCAAGTAATACAACTGATAAGTTCCCCCATAACAAAATGTTCTTTTTCAAAAAAACAATCTTCGCTGAGAGAAGAAAGAACAATTATTGTAAAGAAATTGATGAGAGGGAAATTTTGATGTTTGAGTGAAGTAAGAGTGAGTATTTATAGAAAGTGTTTACCCAAAAGAAAAAAAAAGTGAAATGTGTCCGTTGTATAATTTTTTTTTTTGTTTGAAGTTAATGCTGCAAAAGGAAAAAGAAACTGATTACAAAAGTAATTAAGTTTTCTTAGCGTGTAACGGTAATATTTATCGGGACTCGGTAATAATCTATCATGCATGCGACTTGTGACTTGTGACTTGTGACTTGTGAGTGACAACTCTATTTCATTTTGTCAAACAAGAAAAGAAGAAAAATTGATCACAACGGTAAAAAGTTACCTTACCATTTCAACATTTAAATTTTCCTTTTGTGAATGAACAATAACGTTGAGGCCTCAGGTACCGAAACGGTGTGAAGCAGACTGGGTGGATAAAAGTTGATGGAGCAATGCTAGTCATTTGATCCTGGAGTAAGACCATCTTTCACGGAGATTGTTGAATGGTTACTGTCAATAACTGTTGCCTTGCAACCCAAGCGACGATCCTAAAAGCTCTCTCTAACGAAAGTTTAGAGAAAAAAATCTAAAAACGCAAGGTGTATTGAGTTTGTAAATTAGTATTGATGCATTTACCGGTCAAGGTGGAAGTTGTATAACAAGAAAAGTTAAGGATCTCGTGTCAAAACATAAATTTTCTTGTAAGAAATGTGTTTTCTTCACCAAAAGAAACAGTGATGTGATTTAGACTCAAAAAGAAGAACTAGATCACTTGCACAGTTGAGAATCTGGTCCTCTAACTTATCCTCAAAAACAAACACCAACATAACAGACCATTTGCAACGAAAAGATTAATTAAAATAAATCCATTAAAACGATTCTTAGTCCTCGAAACACAATGCTCGCAGAAGAAGCTACAATGTTTCATATGATGTCTGTAGAAAAACCACAAAAGACGCATAACAACATAATAGGAATAGTAAACAAAAAGTAAAGCATAATCCAAAACTTGAGACATGTTCTTCAATAGATCCAGCATCTGTTTTCCCTGTACAAACACAACAAAATAACACAATTAATGTCGAGATAGCAAACAATTATCATCACACAATTGTAGTAACAGAACCTAAACAAGTAAAGGTTTGTTAAAGAGTATACCTTGTTTGGTTTCATCAACGCCTGTCTGTTTTTCCTTTACCTCTCTTCCCTGAGAACAAATGTTTCGGCCTCAGAGTTGGTATAACTCTATCAGCTTCACCACGTCTTGCATTCTTGTCTCTCTTCTTGTGAGAGCTATTGCTAATCTTAAGCGCTGCCTTCTTCTGAGTAGAGTCTTTGAACCCTTCGCCAGGCACAACTTCATGCGGAGGTGGCCTTGACTGTGATCTCGAGATCGACATAGATCTCGATTTCGATCTCACACGCATCTTCTTGTTCGACCCTTGCCCATCATCCACATCCATTGCATCGTCGTTACCTCCATCTTCTGACCGGTCCCTCTTCCTCCCTCTCGACTTGCTTCTTGCACGGTCCACTGCAGCAGACGGATCAAGCCCCAGAGATGACAGCTCCCTACCCATTCTCTTAGTTGTGTACTTCTTGTCCTTGTCAAACTTCCTAGGAACAGTTGATCTGTTCTGTGCGACGGTCTTCTTGAGCCTATGCTCTCGGATAAGCACAGCTTTCTTGTTCCTAATTGCAGCAAGCTGCTCTTTCTGCTCCTCCGTGAGCTCATCCCCATCCATCTCGAAATCTTCCTCTTCGCCATTAGCCTGCCTGATCTCTTCCTCACGTTCCAACTCCTCAAGCCTCAACAAAATGTCTGGATCAAGGAAGTCAGCAACGTTATGACCGTCGAGAATCTCAGGCAATATGTCCTCCTTCCACTCTTCATGCTCCAAGATGTAGTGCTTCCTCAAACTAGCGGAGTAAACTCCAGCTCCACCGTTCTCCTCTTCCAAATCCTTCTCCGTCTTTCGCTTCTCCACCGCAGCAGCTTCCTTGGCTTTAGCCTCCAGAACCGCCTGAGGTATGCTATGGGGTCTCTCTATGTTGTCACGAGGCTTAGGCAACGCCACGTGGAACCTGTTCAAGTGGTCGTTGATCTTCTTGGACTTCATCTTCGCCTCAACCCTCTGATCCAACAGCCTCTCGCAGGCAGCATTCTTCACAGACATCACACCTTCTTCCGTCAGAGTACTCATCTTCAAAAGCACCGCTTCCTCGCTCGCTCCCATGGCAGTCTTCATGGCCTCAGCTTTCATCTCTTCGATCAGTTTCCGATCATCTTCAGAAATGTTCTCCATGGGCATCAGATCAGTCTTGTTGCAGACAATCACCAGAGGCTTGTTCATAAACAGAGACTTGATACTGTGGAAAAGAGCAGCCTGCTGAGCAATGGTGTAACCACACGACCCTGAGATATCCAGAAAGAACAAAACAGCAGCTCTAAGATGTGCCAAGGCAGTGATACTGCACATCTCAATGATGTTCCGGTCTTCAAACGGCCTGTCCAAGATCCCAGGAGTATCAATGACCTGATACCTCAAGTACTTGTAATCAGTATGACCAACAAAGAGCGACTTCGTAGTGAAAGCATAAGGCTGGACATCAACATCAGCTCTGGTGACTTTGTTCATGAAAGAACTCTTGCCAACATTCGGATACCCACAGATCAACACAGTTCTCGTGTTGGGATCAATAGAAGGAAGCCTCGCCATGTGCTGCCTGATCTGCTCAAGATAAGCCAAACTAGGAGTGATCCTCTTCAACACAGTACACATCCGACCGAGCGCCGCAACTTTCAGACATTTGCACCGGTACAGAGAATCACCATACTTGAGGAGCTTAACGTAATCTTTAGCAATCTTGCTGATCAAGTTCCTGGCGGTGTTCACCTGTCCCAGGGCGAGCTTGTAGTGATCCTTGTTGTAGAGGACGTGGAGAAGGTCTCCGTAGAAAGGGTGGATCTGGTCGAGGCGAGGGAACTCTTCGATGATGGTGGAGAGCTTCTCGTGGAAGTTGGTCTGAGTGTACTTGACTTTCCTCATGTAGAACTGACGGAGACGGTTGATCTTGTATCCCTTGTGGACGACGGTTGGGGTCTGACGCTGAGTCCGCGATAGGATGATGTCGATGAAGTCTTTCCCATTGGGAACAACTGTGATCTTCTTGAAATTATACTGCACCATTTTTGCTTATTGATCTGCACATGTCAATCAAAACATCATCATTAAAACAGCTCTTATGTTAAGGAGAAGATTACAGAACCAAGAACAGCAAACTAATCATTATAGTTTTTGTAATAAAACTGAACCGAGAACAGCAAAAAAAGTCAATTTAGTTTTGTAATGAAAAATAACAGCTAAAAAGTCGATTTAGTTTTGCAATAAAACTGAGCAAAGAACAGCAATATAGTTTTGTAATAAACTGTGTAGACATAACAAGTTACCAGACTCATCATAAAGCATCAAAGTTAAAAGCTTTGATTAAGTAAAGAACTTTTACTAGGGAGATACTAATTGAAACCAAAACTAATAAGAAACAACAAAACAGGGTAAGTAGAACAGAAAGGGAATACATAGAGCAGAGATTCAATTCCACAAGCGAAAGGAGAGTAAGAACTGAGAGACTTACGAAGCTGAAGCGGCGAGGTGAAAGGTAGAGAAGAGAAACAGAGCCGTCGAGAAAAATGACGGACGAAAGTGTTTTTCCCTGTGAGGAGAGAAGCTAAATATGTAAGAGAAAAAAAAAACCTAAAACCCTAAAGGCAAAAACGACGTCATTTCGGCGTGAGAACCGGCTAAATTCTGAACCGGAATAAACCAAATATTAACCGGGCATATAAACAGTTATGTTGATTATAACGGTTTTGCCAGATTCATTATAGCTTTTTGTTATCTAATCTTTTGTAACAGAACGAAGCGAAAATGGAGAAGGCGATGGAGAGACAAAGGGTACTGCTTCACCATCTTCAACCTCTTCCGTCTTCTTCTTCACAGGCTGCTTCTCTCTCTGTAAGCTCCTCTGATCCATATCCGAATTTCGAATTTCCGATCGCTAATTGCTCAAATCATAACTCTGATTGTGTGCTGATCGTTAGTATAGTTTTAGTTAGATAGGGATCGATGAAAGGCTGTTTTTTTTCATTTCATTAACGAACGTATCTCTTGATGTGTTATTGTTGTTGCCTTGTCGAAAGGCGTCAGCTTGCTTAGCGGGAGACAGTGCTGCGTATCAGAGGACCTCTCTATATGGAGATGATGTTGTCATCGTCGCGTTAAGTTTCTCTTTTTTTTTCTTCTTTTATGAAAAAGGAATCATTTTTTTTCTAAGATTATTATTATTTGTGATGATGAAACTTAAACAGGGCACAAAGGACAGCACTTTGCAAGGCGAAACGTGGAAGCTTCAAGGACACGTATCCTGACGAGCTTCTTGCATCTGTGCTGAGAGTATGTTTATTATTTCTTCAGTTCTGTTTTGCTTCCCCCTCACTCTTTTCCAATTTCGTGGCTTTTTTTGTTGGCAGGCACTGATAGAGAAGACAAAGTTGAACCCAAGTGAAATTGGTGACATTGTAGTTGGCAATGTTTTGGGATCAGGATCTCAGAAAGCCACTGAGTTCAGGATGGCTGCTTTCTATGCTGGTTTCCCCGGTGAGATTTCTTGTTTAGTTGGGTGGTCTGTAATACAGAATCTTTGCTTTATGCTTATGCTCCTCTTTATGTTTTTTTTTTTGTTGGAATGGAAGAAACTGTTCCCATCAGAACCGTGAACAGACAGTGTTCATCCGGGCTTCAGGCTGTTGCTGACGTTGCTGCTGCCATCAAAGCAGGATTTTATGACATTGGTAAAGAGACTAACTTTCCAAATTATCTTTTGTTGGCATGAAGAATTGAGTGAGCTCAGAATACGTTGGATACAGGCATTGGAGCTGGGCTTGAGTCCATGACAACCAGTCCAAGGGGGTGGAAAGGATCAGTCAACCCAAAGGTACCTGTTCTCTGTCTCTTTCCCTCCTTTCTGGAGTGTTTTGAATGTTTCTGTTGAGTTTTATTCCCTTCCTTGGAATCTGTTCTGTTGTTGCAGGTGAAGAAGTTTGAACAAGCACAAAGTTGCCTTCTTCCAATGGGTATTACTTCAGAGAATGTAGCACACCGGTTTGGTGTCTCAAGGGAGGAGCAGGATCAAGCTGCTGTAACTCTAATAAACTTTCTAAGTTCTTCTAATCCATGTACTTGATGTTACCTGCCAGCCTTAGTTTATGGAGCAAAATGTGCAGGTTGATTCTCACAGAAAGGCCGCTTCTGCTACTGCTTCCGGTAAATTCAAGGATGAAATAACCCCCGTGAACACCAGGGTAGCTGCTGTTTTACAACCTGATGATAACCGTGAACATTTATGTGTCAAGTGCTCTTTTCCACATGTTAATATGCCTTTTGGTTTGAACATATCAGGTTGTTGACCCAAAGACAGGTGATGAGAAACCCATAACAGTTTCTGTGGATGATGGGATTCGACCTACCACAACCCTTTCCGGCCTTGCAAAGCTAAAGCCCGTGTTTAAGAAAGACGGATCCACAACTGCTGGTACTATATTTTACATCGCAGAGATTTTGTTTGTTTTGTTTGTGAACTCAGCGCTTCACTTGTGTTGAACAGGAAACTCTAGTCAAGTGAGTGATGGCGCAGGAGCAGTTCTCCTCATGAAGAGGAGTGTCGCAATGCAGAAAGGGCTTCCCATTCTTGGTGTATTCAGGTACGTTTGATACTTAATAATGACCTTACTTTGATTCGTTTGAGCAAAACTAAATCACTGTTGGACACACTGCAGGACATTTGCTGCAGTTGGTGTGGACCCATCGGTTATGGGCATTGGGCCAGCTGCTGCTATTCCTGCTGCAGTCAAGGCGGCTGGTTTAGAACTCGATGACATCGACTTGTTTGAGATTAATGAGGTTAAAAATCATACAACAACTCTTCTTTCTATAGCCCTTATGTCCTGTGACTAAAAACCTACTGTGTTTGTTTAGGCATTTGCATCTCAGTTTGTTTATTGTCGAAACAAGCTGGGGCTAGACCCGGAGAAGATCAATGTCAATGGAGGGGCTATAGCCATTGGACATCCCTTAGGCGCCACAGGTATGCTTCCTCCACTGTCCCCATATGGTTAGTGAGTTCATTTGATCAAACGGGGATTTGTTACACTTTCCCAGGCGCCAGATGCGTTGCAACGCTGCTGCACGAGATGAAACGTCGTGGTAAAGACTGCCGTTTTGGAGTAGTGTCAATGTGCATAGGTATGTTCACTCTCACTCCCCAATATCAATATCAAATCTCTCACTCTCGCTGAGGTATGGGTTTTGGGAAACCGTGCAGGGTCGGGAATGGGAGCAGCCGGGGTGTTTGAGAGAGGAGACGGCGTGGATGAGCTCAGCAACGTCAGGAAAGTGGAATAACAATAGGTCTTTTTGACCAAGAAACATCGCTAGAGACTTTTACAAACTACACAAGTCACTAGCTACTAGTAATATATAGCTTAGTACAAATAAACGTTATTATAAATAATCGTGTTTTTAACATGTAAAATAAATTGAATTTTATGAAGAAAGTTATGTTCGAGAAAAAAGGTTATCACTTATGCGTATTATCGAAAATGTAAACTTTTTTTTGCTTTATCCAAAATGTAATTGGTTCGCTCAGTAGAAGGTAAACTAACAAATCTTTTTCTTCTCAAAAGTTGTGAAGGCTAAGATAATCAAATGGGGTGGTGGCGCAGTTGGCTAGCGCGTAGGTCTCATAGCTATTGAGTGATCCTGAGGTCGAGAGTTCGAGCCTCTCTCACCCCATTCTTTTCTACATATTTTTTGCTTCACGCATTATGGATTTAGACACCCTCTTCTGCTAACATTCCAAATTAGAAAAGGATATTCTTTTTTTTTTTTTCCCTAAAGATGACTTCAGGGGTTTAAAATGCACACTTTGGAACTTTACACCTTGAACGTCCCTTCTCTGAGCATTTGGATGTCTGTGACTCTCATTTGACCCAGCAATAATTTTTCTGACCAAGTCTGGACTTGTTTTCTTGATTTCGGGTTTGCTCAAGACCTTCCTTCACTTGCTTGCAGTATCTTTTGCTATTTATCTCGTGTCGACCACAATTTGAAACCTTTGTTTAAGACAAGATGCTTCTGTAAAAATGAGGGCTTTCGTGTCTCGTCTATGTGTTTCACAAAGAGTCTATGCCGGTTGATCCTCGGAGTGGTCGGAACCGGACAATGCAGAGAAAATGTATTCGATTTGAATCTACTAATTATCATATTTGCCCTGAACATTTCATGACCTATGCCAATATCATCATCATTATCAATTCAACAGTTTTCAAAAACATAGGTATAAGCAGTCATTAGTCAAAGACAAAATCAGTTAACATGAGATCAACGTTACCAGGTGCAAGCAATATAAGCAAATATGAAGCATACATATATATATGTCTATCTATACAAAAACCAACTCAAAGCGGGAAACATTTAGAATGATAATATGATATGATAGAACAATAAAAGAAAGATCTCAAGAGAGAGAGAGTTTTTGAATTTTTCAGAGCTTTTAGCACTTGAAGCCGTGGCAAACTGAGAGGACGATAATGAGAATCAACGCGACAATGATGGCGAGAACTATGAGTTTTATCTTCATGTTTTGAAGCCACATCTTTCTTCTCATCTGCGTTCCCGTTGTTCTGAAATCTTGTGCCTACAGCAGTTTCGAGTTTAAATAAAAACAAGAGAACATGTGGAACCACTGAATCAGCTTAATGTCTGAATGAGAGTCTCTAACCTGTGAGCGAAGGTTCTCGGTTTTGTCCACCAGAAGCTCAATCTTCTCCCCACGGTCAAGAACCTGAAAAATGAATTTAAGTTTTTCATTAAAATAATCGTTTACCAGCAAAACATGAGTTACATCAACAATCAGATACTAACTAACCTTCTCGATGTTCTCCATCATAACACCCTTAACTTCAGACACTTGAGCCTTCACCTTAGCAAGCTTGCTAATCTCATCAGGATGATCCATACAGTACTGCATGTGCTCCTTCAGCTTAGACCTTCAAAAACCAACCAAAAACAGACTCAATCCAAAAACAGAGTCATGAGGAAAAAGAGAATCAACAAAAAAAAAAAAAAGGTACCCAAACTCTTTATTCAAGCTGTTTGCTTGAGCAGTGGCAGCCTTCCCACCACCATATCTCTTGCTAAAATCCTCCTTCACTCTCTCCAGAAACGCCATCGGAATCTGCCTCCCAGCAGATTCAACCGCAACAACACAATACGCTACAACAAACCAAATCAATGAAACCAAAATCAAAATCTCACCACAACAACACAGAAAAGTTAGATTATAATCAGATCTATAATAGATTTTTCAAAAATCAAACGACTCAACTGAATCCATCTTCGACGAGGTAGTTGAAGGTGTGGCCGTCGCAGTTGTAGGTGAACTTGTTGTTGGAAGAGGGGAGCTTCTGGAGGCACTGTGCAGCGATGGATGTGAAGTTGCCTTTGAAATCAGTGAACTCCCCGAGGATCACCGTGCCTCGAGCCACGAAGCTGTAGATCAGCGATTGCTGCTGCGACATTTTTTTTTTCCAAACCCTAAATCCTCGACTCGATCCGATCCACCGTCTAATCTAATCAGAGGATTTTTAATGGTGTTGTTGTCGCGAGAGATCTATACTATAAGACTAAACAACATTAAAACGAGGACTAAAGTGAGAAAAGAAAGGAAGAAAAAGTAGAAAAGAAGCCAAGGGTAAAGTAGTCATTCACTTTAACAAATGAGGGTCATTTCGAGACATAATAAAACCTATAACTGAAGGACTAGACGACAATTTCGAAACGTAAAGACCAAATCTCGAGATATTTGAACCTATTTGGGTTATAACCGGATCCAGCCAAGAAACTCGTGGGCCTTGCGGATGGCAAAAGTCGTAATAAGTTACTTTTACGACAAGTTTCAGGTCCCAGTGTCGAAGAGTAACACAGAGTCTGTCTGTCTTGTCTTTTTTTTTTTTTCAAATCCACCAATGATCCGTGTCTTATGTTCAGTCACAAAACCTTAGCCACAAAAACTCTGCAAAAGCTAAAATATGAGTGATTTTTATAAGACAATCGATACACTCATTCCTAAATGATGTATACTTATAACAATACAGTCCTGCTTTAGACAGAAACACCCATGGCGCAAAAAGATCAAACTGTTGTTTATGATGATATCACTTGACAAGAATCTTCTATCTGGCTATATATATTTCATGCTACATATGTCAATGGTTTGGGCGTCATATATGATCGTATAACTTATTCCATTCATATCCAATGTGTGATGTTTTTTTTTTTTTGTAAACTGCATTCAAATGTGTGATGTTTGACTACAAAGATTATAGTTTGTCTACATTGTTTATTAATGCAAAAACTTTTTTTGTCTACCCCTCAATGTTCTATCAACAATCAAACTCAAATCAAAGAATTGAAATTTTTGCTGTTTGATCCAGAATTGGGTTGCTGTTGGTTAATTGGAATGCAATTAAAGGTCAGGTTGTTGTACTATTGTCATTGAACACTCTTTAAGTAACATACAGTTATTTGCTTAAGTTCTAATTTTCATATAAATTTTCTCAAGGTAAAGCACTTAAAACATCAATGACGATGTATGTAATCCACATCTAAATTAGATGATGCAAAGACATCACCAGCAACTAGCACACTGGTTAGCAGTTGATACTCCCAAAACTCATCCAAGCTTGTGTGAGAATTAAGTTTCTCAAAAACTGAGTGTCTCTTTAACTAAGTAGATAGCCTAGAGATATACAAGCTATGCTAATGAATGGTACTACTATACAGTGGCTTTGTTTAGAAGAAACATGCACAATACAAATGTTTGATGTCGTCCATTACTATAAGAGTAAGTAATAATGTTCTTTCTAAAGTAAGATATTTAATTATTTTTAGTGTAATTTCATAGTATACTTAGAACTTTAGTGTATTTATCTATTTGTGGAATTTTCTAAAGTGTGATATATTTGGTACAAAAAATGTGATATCAGAGCCAGGTTAATAACTAGGGATTTGATAATGAACCGGTAAATCCTTGAACTGTTGATCCTCTCAACTCGAACAAGAAGGTCTTTTTAATTGTTGATACTCTCAACAAAGCAAAATAAAGTTTTAGAGTACTCCTCTAAATGCTGTAAAGCTCTGTATTTGCAATTGCAATCAATAAAAATAAGTCTGAAGAATACAATGATGCTAGCTAGCTATTTATAAAGAAGAAAAGAAGATTCTAAGTAATTTATAGTCCTAATCTATAAAGCATTAGTAATTATCCATACAAATAAAAGAAGTTCTATTCTTGAAATGAATTTGTCTTGACGCTCAAGGCCTGTCGAAGACGAAAGCCCATACTCTCGATGTTGCGCTACATCAGTCTCTCATTGCATTCACACTTGCAATTCTCTTCTTCTTTTTCAAATTTTCAAGGTGAAGCACTTAAAACATACGTGGACTCGATAACACGATGTAAACCACATCTAAACTAGATGATGCAAAGACATCACCAGCAAGTAGCACACTGGTAAATCTCCTTAACTAAGTAGGATAGCCTAGAGATATGCAAGTTATATTAATGAGAATGGTACTAACTACTATACCGAGGCTTTGTTAACAAGAAACATGCACTATACAAATATGCTTCGTTACAGATAGCCTAGAGAGCTAGAAGTCCAGGAAAAATGCTTTTGTAATCTACAAGTCTTCTTATGTTCTTCTCAGTCTCTTAACTAATAATGTTTCTATTTGGAGTATGTAACTTGACATCACAGTGATAACAAGTGAAAGGCACCAAAAAAAATTTACAACAAGTAAACTAATTCACTACATTCTTCTACACACCCACACACAAAAAAATTCCTATTCAGTATCCAAAAGCACAGAGAATCATATGCATCAACAAGCTAGTTGATCTCTTAGTGGTAAGATCTCTTCAAAAATCGGAAGTCTTCTTCTTATCCTAAAAGGCCTCCTCCATTCCTTCACAAACCCTTCCACAAGAGCGATCTCATCCATACCATCTCCACATTCCACAGAAGCTAAAACAGCTGCTGCTTCTTCCTCTCGCTGTAGCTCATCCAACAGCTCTTGAACTCGAACCTTCAACCTCAAATCATCATCAAACCCTTCTCTCTTCTCCTGCAATACATCGCGAAATAGAACTGATCTAGCCTCACTGAGCTTCCCTTGCTTGATGAGACATGAGCAAAGGTTACAAGCCTTGTTTGCATCTGGCTCAATCACTTGAGCCTTACGGTACACGGTTTCAGCTGACGTATAGTCCCTTAGCTGCATATAAGCCCATCCCAAGTTTCCCTGTAAACACACGCTTTCATCAGCTTCGATAAAACCTCTATAATCGAAACTAGAAGATCACTGAGATACCGGACATGATAATTTTTCATCATCCGGCTCCAGCAGTTATTGCGTTTAAGTGATTTTAACCGTACCAAGATCCTCGATGTCTCCTTCTCGACCGTGACCTGAAACTTCTTCCCGTGAGATCTAGCTGTCTTTGTTGGCTTTCCGTTGAATGCTTCTCCTTGGTATATCATCCAAAGCTTTTGCTTCAGTAGCTCAACTTGCTCTTCTATTCTGCCACACTTCTGCTCAGCATCAGTAAACCCAAAGTTTGTCACTTTTAATGTCTTAAAAACAGTAAACCAGACAATAGATTGGTTGTTGGTCTGAGAAATGTTTTAAACCTTGTAGAGATCGATGAGGACATTGTCGAGTGATTCTTGAGCTTGCTTCGAACAAAGATGTCTAAATGAATGAATAGCATCAACAGCTTCATCTGCTCTGTTCTGTTGTTTCATAAGCAAAGCCATGTCTTTAAGAGCGCTGTCCACTCTGTCTCTCGCTTTAATCGCTCTCCAGAACAGCTCTATCGCTGCTTCTGCATCCTTCTCCACAAGCTGACCCAAACATGTCCAAGTTTCAGACTTTAGAACCAATCAAATTGAAATTGTATATGCTTTTACCTGAACGTGCTTGGCTCGGACGTAAGGGCTGTCACCGTGAGGGAGCTTATGAACAACGTTGTAGTCTAGTCTCTCTCCTCCTCCTCCTCCTCCTCTTCTCTGACTCATCATCACAAAACACTTTCTTTCTCTCTTTCCAAAATTCTAAATGAAGAAAACAAACTTTCTCTTCTATCTATCTCTCTCTCTCCTAAAAGTGGTAACACCGTTCTGTCTGAGGAAATAATTATATTGTGTAAGGAGGAGAAGGAACAGAGACGGGAACTCATCTTGGTTCATTACTTCATTAGCGTCAAGTGGATCTGTAATACCGCGGTCTGATCGTTTTTCTAAACCTATTAGACGTCGCCACGTAAGATGCCTGTCCCCATTATTCTCACACGACTTCGACTTATCCAGTTTTGATTTTTAGTTCGGGTCGTATTGTTTTGAATATTTTCAATTTTTTATCCATAAATAAGTTGCACCTAACCATATCTCGTTAATATCTTTAGACTTTTTTTTTTAATGTATTTTTTCCCACTGTTTTCTAGAAAGCACCGACGCTAGTAGAAGTTGACGGATCTCTACAAGTCAAAAAGGAAAAATGATTTTCGCCCACCGTCTGGATTTTTATGACTTGGTCATATATGTTCGGTGTAAAAGCACAAGCTGTTGTTAATCAAAAAAAAAAAGAAAAAAAAAGCACAAGCTGTTTGGTCTTAAATCTTAAGCTTCCACTGCATTCGAAGAGACACGGTGTAACTTGGAAAAAGCTGCACAGCTGTCTTTATCGAGCCTTGTCGTCTTAAAAGCAACATCAAGATCAAGACAGAGTTTGATAAAGGGTCAGAACAGAGGAAAGTAAGCTGGCCTGATGCTCACAGCAAAGATATTGCTCATGTTCAAGAGTTTGAGCTTAGGTAGTAATCTTCTACACACATACATTATGCTCGGCTAGTTAATCTTGTGACGGTTAATTGCCGGATTACCTTAATTCGGTACAAGGACATTAATCTGCGATTGCTTTCTTCGTTCGTGGTTCGATATTCTGGTGTCCTAGGCGTAGAGGAACAACACCAATCCATCCCGAACTTGGTGGTTAAACTCTACTGCAGTGACGATACTGTAGGGGAGGTCCTGCAGAAAAATAGCTCTACGCCAGGATGATGAAACAGCGCTTCAGAGGAGGCAGAGCATGTAGGAAATGCTAAAACAAAACATTGTGGTCTCTGTATAATCCAATGACAAATATCATTATCTCATACCAACAACTTCAGCTTATTTCAAGATGATGATACAGAGTTAATAATCATCTCCAACGATTAAACAAAAATACAAAAGAAAGAATCATAAGCAAATATAAAGTCACAACAACATTTAACCCCACATCATTCCTCTATTTCCCCCGTCCCACTATATTATAACCTGCTAGATTTTCCTATATCAATGTTTTCAGAAAGATCCTTTCTTACTTGGTGTTTCTTCAGCTGTTCTGAGATGATGACTTGCCCTTCTTAGCTTTATTCTTTTCTTGGACCTTCTTTTTCTTCTCTTCAGATGTGATCCAACTGTATCCCCTTGGAATTGCAAATGGGTCTTGATCGTTTTCACCTTTACCATTATTAAACCCTCCCGAGCTTGTTGATGGTCGTTGGCTCGGTGTTTTCATCCATTGATACCATGAAGAGGATGATGAGCTTGATGAGGCCTGTGGTTCCTCTTTAGGACTGCTCTTCACCGGGGAAGTAGGGGTAGATGGTGGCGTTACAAACTCATCTTCAATAGCTTCTAGCTCTTCAAACTTTGTGAATGTAACGAGTACTCTAATCGTAGGGATCACCGGAATAGCAACCTGTGATACAAATTCTAAATGAAATGAGTAAAGTACACACTAATATGATCATTAAAGGTTTAAACAGACCTTGACAGGGAATGTTCCGGATGGTAGTTTTGTGGTCATAAGCTCCCTCAAACGCCGAACTGCTTTGACTTTGTTTGCGAGTATATCAAGCAACGGAAGAAGCTCCTTTGTCTGTAACGGGAACCTCTCAGAGAGCCAGAGAATTGGTCTAAGCCCTTTCTTGTACTCGTTCTCTTTGCTTCCACCTTCCTTTCGCTTACTGCCTTCTGATGTTGAAGCTTTTGATGATGAGTGTCTTTCATCTCTCACAACAGTCTCAACAGTCGAGTGTCTCCCCGGTTTTATCTCTCTTCCTCCACCATCATCCTCCCCAAGAAGATCGCTTACTTTCTCATCAACACAAAGCGAACTTCTCGGAGGAACGCCACTTCGTTTCTCTCCTTCCTCACGCTTCCTCCACCCGCTAAACCACCCTTTCTTCTCCTGTTTGCAGTAGCCGTTGTTCCCATCTGTCACCGACACCTCCCTCTCCTCGAAAGAAGATTCTTCCGGAGAATCGTCCAGCTTGAGTGCTAACTCCAGCTGCCTCTTCTCATCTTCAGTCAACACATCTCCAAGATCCTCCCCATCAGTCTCGTTCTCTCGATCACCCTTAGAGAAAAGCTCCTCATCAGTCATCGCACCGGGAACTCTCCTAGACTTTATACTCACAACCACATTGTGCATATCATACACTTTAGCCTTCCACTTCCCAACCATCTCACTCCTCTCCTGACGCCTCCACGTCAACTGCGGGAACAGAACCGCTTGAGTCACATCGATCCCCGGTCTGAATATGCTCGTTTTCGACATAGCAGCCACTTCTTGACGCACTTCTTCCTCCGTCGCAGGAGCACCAGCACCGTCCAACGCATTCATAACCTCCTTATCTTTATGCGATATCATAAGCAGAGAACCAGAAGGAACTCTACCGTCTTCAGATCCATCTCCAAGAAAGAGTATCGTCTGATCAGATCTCTGAATCCTGAAACCGTCAAAGCCAGCCAACGTCATATCAGCTCTGAGATTCGCACCTCTCTTCCATATCTTGTAAGTATCAGAAGGCGCCACTCTCGATATAAAAGGTATCACCGAGCTCTCGAAATGGAAAGTGATCTCCATGTAGAAGTCTCTCATCCTATGCATCGTGGCAACAAGCCTTGGCAACCTCCTGCACCATTTAGCCCAAGCGAGAGGCTGATAATGCTTCACAATAATCATAGCGATCCTCTCTTCTCTACCGCAGATAGCTTCCTGCAGAGCGCTCCACCCTGCTCGTTCTGCAGGCTCCAGTCAGCTCCTGATGCCATGAGCATCTCCGCGGAGGTCTCGTCTCCGAGCTTGACGGCTAGATGAAGAGCTGTGTCTCGGTTAACGACGTCGCGTCTGTCTATAACGGAGGCGATGGAGTCAGCTTTCGTCTCTTCGGCTGCGGAAGCTGCTTCGTTTTGACCTCGGAAGGGTCACGCATTTTGGGAAGAGCGGAGAGTAGTTTCTTGAGACGGGTGTAGTCTCTTGTGACAACAGCGTGGTGAACAGGACTGTGACCATACTTTGTAACATCAATGACGCTAGTTGCCATATCGATCTCAGGAGATGAATGTAACGAACAAAAGACTCAATCTTTTACAAAGACAAAACCCAAGTCATGTCCCATCAGAAATACCTAAAGTCGACAACTTTTAACAATTCAAGCATTCAACTAAAGCCTATGAAGTTGTTCCTCAAGCACAGAAACAATTTGCCAAAAAAGGAAAGTTTTTTTACTATACCCAGATCAAGATGATTGAAGCTAATCAGCTACAGAGAAGTAAAGGGAAGTTTATTCTAGACTTTCCCTGAAAGGCAAAACAAAAGGAGTTCCCGAGATTCGTTGCTTCGGGGGAATCAGATCCGGCCCGGATCGGGAAAACCCCAACCGAGAAGATAGTTTTGTGGAAAGAGGAGATCTAAGAAGGCAAAGAGAGAAGATGAGATATGAAGTTGGGGAAGAAAGGAATATAGTTAGAGAGGAGGCAAGAGGAGAGAACCGAAGGTGGACACGGTTCCTTTGGCTCTGTCTCCAGTGGGGAAAGTTCAAAGTCCGGTCGGGAAAAGTTTTACATGGAATCTGGAAAGAGTTATTTAGATTTGATAAAACCGTTAAAAGCTCCTCAAAAGATATTAGGACAAAAATAGTAATAATTTAATAATTCTTTCTTTTTTTTTGGTCAAAATTTAATAATTCTTTCTAAAAAGAAAAAAATCATAAATTGATGAAGATAAAATTAGCATAAATTATATTAAAAACAATTCTAACTTGCAAGTTTGGTGAATTATTATTTTAACTATGGTACCATACAAATATTTAATGTTTTAAAATTGAAAAAAAGAGGGATATATCCTCGAATAGTTCATTAAGAAACGGCCAAAGTAATTGGTTTTGAGGCAATTGGTGACTTGATTATCCCAATAAATGATTGTTGTACTTGTGTTTTTTTCCTTACTTTTGCCTTTAAACAAATCCCCAAAGTACATTGTCATATAGTACCCTTGTCAAAGTTCTGTGATGAATATGTAGAAAATGATACAATTCTTATTGTAAAAAATATTGCCCAATTAATAACTAAAATGGGGTTATTTGTTAAATAACCAAAATAAAAAAGAGTAATTAGTTTTCAGTAAGAAGTTAGAGAAAGATAGGAAAATAAATGAGGAGAGAGATGATTGTTTTGGTTAGATAGTGAATTTATGATTTTTTAAAATATATATAGAGACAAATTTCCCAAAAATAAACTCAGTCATATATAAGCCATAACACATCAACATCATATAAGTTTTTTTGTAAGTAAAAAGTATGTGTCAATGTAGTTTTCTCAAGACTTTTTCTGATGAACTTGGGAGACATTAAACTTTTACCTTTCACTAAGAAAACAACATCATAACCAACAAAAAAAAAAGATTTAAAAGACAGAAGCAAATGGGCCATGTAAAAACAAACAGAGCTTTGTATATGTAAACTAAAGTTGCTTTGATCAAAAGTTGGGGAAAAAGGAAAGATTTAGATTAACATTTTGGAACGAAGCTTATTAGCTACATACAAGAGATGGCTGATGTTGGTAGTCGGATAATGTTGAAGTAGCTTCATATTCGATGTGAAATCTCCAGCGATCAACCTCCTTCTCACCAATACCAGCATGGCACAACATATCCCCAGTAAGCTTTCCTGCAACCGTACAAGATAACTTAGTTCTATCATTCAAGCTACCATTAGTGAAAAAAAGATGAAACAGATAATAATTGATTTTGGCAAATCTTACCAGAGGACCTTCGGGGTCGCTTAAGAGTGCATCCCATATGTGAAGACAGTCGAAGAAACTAAACTCTTGTGTAAGGAGGAGAGTGATCCACCTAAATGCATAGAACTGTGGGTTTACCTGTAATCCATGGAAACAATGCAATGTCAGCCATCTCAGAAGGTAAAATCCATCTCTATTATATTGTATATCACAGAACAGGAACACTAGTAAGCTTGTTTGCATGGTTAGCAACTGATATAACAGAGAGGGGGAGACAAAAAATGTCTTACTTTCGTGGTGATCTCTAGATGACGCCAGAGTTCCTCATCATGCTTCCTAACAAGCTGCGAAAGCCTTGTTATTGCGGACCGGATCCCAACCACACTATTGTCAAGTTGTTGACAGTAGAAATCACGAAATCCACTCAACAGTTCAACAAAGCAGAAGAATGCATCAGCTTCAGCATGAGACTGCATGATTTGAATAGAGTTAATATGAAACTGTTTGAAGCTCATGAGATAAGATCAAACACACGATTGAATAAGACAAACACTGATATCCTGAAATTGAATACCCTATCCTGTCAAAGTAGTTTAAAAGGTAGCAAAAAAGAAGAAGAGAGTACTTACTGAACTATCTTCATCAGGGTCGTTACGGAATACATAAAAGATAGGAGCCAAAATTTCGTTCATCCCTTGAACATATCTGATTCCTTGATTTAACTTTGCAAACACAAGCAATATATTCTTCATAGATTCCTAGACATGTAAAGGGAAACGTCACTGAGCTTGATGAATCAACAAATATGTTGAGAATTTGCTAACGCGAACACAAAAAGGCCACCTGATTAGAACGCGCGAAAGATGATTCAGCAGAGAAAAAGGGAATATCTGGATGTGTACGCTTGACATCTTTGTCTATTTGTTCAATGGTCTCAATATCCTGTATTAATAAAAGAGTTAATGCTGGAACCGGTGGACAAAATTGAACACCATTACCATAGCTTTTAATCCTGTCCTTAAGTAATGTGCAGATGCCTTGAAACAAAGAACGGATGCAAGATATGGTACCTGGAAATATGTATTCCAGACGCTTGCCTTCCCTTGGCTTAAAGGATGGTCCTCGTCGGTAATTCTGGATCGGGAAAGCATGCATCGGCTTCCACTCTTCAACTCGTAGTTATCAAACCCCTTTGACCTCACCAATCTCCATGTGATTTCTGACTAACTACCACAGAATCATTTAGATAGCTGTGTAAAGAAAGAAACTTTCATAATCCAACTTGCAAACTAGGCAAAAACTCCTAGGCGAGAAAGGAAAGAGCAGGATCACTTACAGGACTAGTTAGAAGCTCATCTTTATAGTGCTTGTATTGGGATCTCTTTTGTTTCAATTCAGATGACCAGAGTGAACGTTCTGGTGGCAAGTAGCCAAGCAAAAGCTGCAACAAAGATAACCAAAATTTTGCCTAAGTAAGGTTTTTTTTTACATCCAAATCGAAGATTGTAGAGGTTGTCAGACCTTCCAGACAGTAGAGCGGATCCCAGGAGAATCAGGCAAACTTTGTGAAGCAAGACTCCTCAGTTCCTTCATATTGATCACCTTCTTCGATAACTAATCAAGTAAAAAAAAACCTCAGAGTTTTAAGAATCTGTGTATTGATTAAACCAAATCAAAAAGATGAAAGGTTTGCAATTGACCTCAGCTGAGAGATGAGCCTGGCGGGAAAAGTCCTCTGCCGAGGAAGGAGGAGGAACACTAGAGTTTCCATATTCGCCAGAGATACTGCTGCTACCGTTGTTCCTCGGTTTAGCAGAGGGTGATTGAACCGAAGAAGCAGTCGTGGAAGGCGGGGGAGTGACGGAGATCGTATCTTCCTCTTTCTTCATTGAGGACATTTTAGTGGAAGGGGAATTGCGGAGGAGACCGTCGTCGTTGAGAGACGGCGAAGGAGGAGGAGGAGTAGACCACATGGTGCTGTTCAGCCATTCAGGCACTTTTTTCCTCACCATCTCTTCTAGGGATTGACTGATCGATCAATCGATTTGAAACTCGAGAGATTCAATTTCAGAAAGTATCGAGAAGATTAGAATTCGAGCGAGTCGGTGATTGTGGAAATCGAAGTTCGTAATTGTCTTCTCAGAGAAAGAAGAAAGAAAGAGAGAGAGAAGGACCTTAACGTAAATGAACAAGTCACGGACAAATTAGTATTTAATTATAAATATAGCCCCCAAATTATTGTTTCTAAACACTTTTAACCCTTTTATTTTTATTTACTTCAGTTTTCCCCCATTGGGAGATGTTGATAATTGAAAAACATAAGATATTCGTTCTTAATAAGAAAAAAGATGAAGCAACAATGAATCTGATAGAAGTACCATAAAACGTGATAATGTATATACAAACAACACACACAAGCTTAAAACCATCAGAAAGTGATGGACCCTATTAACCTTGGCGAGTGGCATTTGTTCTCATGTGATAGCTATGCTTCACATACAACTCCCATGTGTCCCTTTGTCTTCAATAATACATTTGACAACCACCACACGTATATTAACATCTCATAATCTTCTTTCCTACAAAATCTCAGCTTATGAAACTTATTTTATTGTATGTATATAAGAACATTGGGAGTTGAAGAAACAAGAATTACACTTGCTAGTAATATTCATAGCGAGTCCCTTATTGTATATATAAGATTGCTGAACATTTTAATAGTTCCATAATTTGACACACTACCAAAGAGAAACAAAAAGAAGACACTGCAGCGGTTTAAAGAACACCAAAGAAAGGGTTGTTGATGGCGGAATTAAGCTCTGTTCCAGCTGAGTTGATAACGGCTGAATCTATCTTGTCCCTTGGCAAGAACAAGAACTCTCCTCCTTCCATTTTCTCAAACCCACATAGCTCCATGAACTCTATGCCTCCTCTCAGTGAACCAACCCTCTCCTGTTTCATCCCAAGATCCATGCTTTGTAAGAAACTGGACTACCAATGACTGATCGAGTTAAAACTATTATTTACCTGAAACGTTTGGTTGGTGAGTCTAATTTTCCGGAATTTCTCTTCATCTGGATTCTTAGCGACATTTCCCATGTAAGTCAGCAGTGTCTGGAACGCTCTCTTCACTTTAGCATCATCCTCCTGAAGCAACCAACAAGTCATTACCGTTTTAGTTAAAGTTTAAACTGATTCTCTCACCTAAGTTTCAATTGAAACACTTTCGCAAGACACAGGTTTCCGCAAGACCAACAAATTAATTGGTTGCCTATGTCCCTGAACCTTTCTCATCTTTGACCAAAGATTACTTGCTGTGGGGATTGATATAAATACTGAATGCATTTACCTTGTGGGCTTGCTTAAGCGATCTCAAGCATTCTCTCATTTGTTCAGTCTTAGTGGCGGGTCTAATAGGCAATGAACTCTGCAAAAAAAAATAACAAACGTCTCTCTAAGCACATAATAGGAGAGGATAAATATAAGTCGCTTTTTGAAAACGTTTACCTTCTTCTCCTCCACAACTGGCACTGAGGGTTTTGCAGCCGCAGGATCTTCTGCAGGCAGTCCTAGTTTTCGCCTTCTTTCAGCCTTGTTATAATGTATATATGAGTCTTCAAGGTTTGTGTTGAGAAAGAGATATGTAATGCAAAAGGCATGTAAAATCTTACCTTGTCTTCTTCAACTTTTTGACGGATCTTTTCCCTAGCCCGTCTTTCTTCTTCCTTCTCGGCTTTACGCAAAAGGATTATACTGAAATATAGAACCGATAAAAGTATTTACTTGAATAAATAAATACACAAATAACAGTGGAGCTGACAAGCCTAGCACTATTGAGTAGAAGAAACAAACCGTTTTCTTTCGTTATCTTCTTCTATCCGCTTTGCTTCTAGGAGTTCCTTGCCAATTCTAATTCGCTCCTGAACCAAAATACCAACATGTCAAAAGTCGATAACAAAAGGGGTGCTGACAGTTTCAGCCATGGCACAATCGGTATCTCAGACATTCTATATGCACATACTTATTATACTGCAATGCGTATTGCACTTTAGAAAATTGCAGAGTAACTACAGCCAGTAGAGCAAAAGTTAATTTTAACAGAACAGAACAACCACTGTAATATTAAGCAAATGTAAATAACGCAACGCATTTTATAAAAGGATCAAGAGGAAACCTTCTCTCTTTCACGTTCCATCCGTTTTTCTTCCTCTTCTTTCTTCTTCCGTGCACGTTCCCTATTATGTGCAACAGCACAACATGAGGATTCAGTTAACCAATATTAATCGAAGTGTAGACATTTGTCTTGATACTAGTTGAACAAAGAAGGAAAAGCATGATAAAATAGTGATGTATGAGTGTCTGGTGCGCGCTACGAAATAAAATGAACATGCACTGAAAAAGAGAATACTCATAGAACCTTAGTTCTTGTGCTTTTATCTTCACTTCTTCCGGTGTAAGAGCAGGTTTAGGAGGTCCAGCATTGGTGTTAGCAGGTACCTAGGCAAACAGTCAACAGCATAGACATTACACTTACAGTAAGAGAAGCAATGAAGTTATCTTAAGAGCACATATATGCTTAGTACAAGCTGATATAGGAATGGTTAAAAATGAAATCAAAAGAACATTTGACATAATTATGGTCACATCACATTCAGGAAAATCAAACACTTTTTCGGGTTGAGACAAGAACTAAAAACCATGATTTGGATAGCAATTATCAAGAAGAAAAAACAGTTAAGAAAAGACATTCTGCTGAAAACCAAACTATTGAAAGACACCCACCTTTGGCATTTCATCTATGTCAGGATCATTCTCATGCTCCACTACCCAATTAACTGCAGCCTCGAGACTGGCATTACCTGAAGGAATGAAGTTCAAATTATGTTACAAAAAGTGAAACGGAGAAGCACAACACTAAATAAATAAGCTTATACCCATTGAGAACAGTGGAATTAAATTTTGGAGCTTTCAGGCAGATGACCATTTTACGTTTCAGATCATTCTCAAAGGAGACCAAAAACGTGAAGCAAGGTTTACCAAAGATTATAAAAGGAGCCCACAACCAATAGTGAAAAAACGCTAGATTTTTACCTGAGTAGTGGAGTGCTCTAGTAGCACGAGCTTTAGGAAAGCCCATCCCCTCAAGTTCCTCGAGTATGTTTTTGTCAACGTCTGGAACAATCATCTCTGCAGGAAAGAGATAGAGAGAGACCATAAGAAACAACCTTGATGTCATATTCAGAAAATCAAGCAGTACATATGTGTTAACATTAACAATGTACCTTCAGCAGTATCTCCACTACCACTAGAACCATCGGGGTTGTCAATCTCCATAGCAGCCTTGGGAGCTTCCAAGCTGATAGGTTTCACAGTCTCCATTGTCTTATCCACAAACTCAGTATGCCCTGTCCTTTTCGTATGCAAGTCGCTTTCCTTCACATTGTATACCAACGAGAAAAGAAATCAGAAATAATCAAAATACAGTAGTCATAAAAACTCGTAAAAAAAATTGCAGAAGCCAAAGCTCCACAGGTAATCAAAACAATGAACTCTAGTAAAAAGCGTCAAAACAATGAACTCTAGTAAAAAAAATTGCAGTAGCCAAAACTCCACAGGTAATCAAAACAATGAACTCTAGTAAAATGCGTCAAATCACATTAGTTCAACAAGATAGTAATAAAAACAACGAATACAGCTGCAGATAGCTCAAAAAGGATTAAGATCTGAGTAAAAGTTCTCAGCTTTGTGTTCTGATTACGACCAAATCAGTGGTAAACACTGGAAAAAGACTTAATATTTCATTCAAAAATCAAGTCAAAACACATCAATTCCAAGCAACAGATTAACAGATCAAACTCCAATCAAATCAACATCTGCTAGCAACTTCTAACCACCACTAACAAAAAAAAAGCAGACTCAAATTCATAAGATCTCGTACGGTTTTAGAGCGGCAAGGCTTGCTGCAAGTAGAGCAAACGAGATTGAGCACCGCTTCAGTGGACTCTGCGAAATTGGAGTGAGAGGTGATCTCCGCATGCTCCTGAGCCTCCTCCACTGACTTCAGCAACGCACCACAATCACCACACTTGAGCGATACTCCTGACATGGCTATTGGCTACGATCTCTCAGAAACTCCGATGTCTTTTCTCTTTTTAATGGAGAAGTCCGTACGTTTGCTTGGGGAGAGAGGAAGATATAGGGCCGGTTCAATCATCTCCACTGCCGGTTCAGTTTTATCGAAATAAATTGATTCAATCGGTTTAGCTTTTGGTACGTACAAGTATTGGTTTGGTTATGGTCATCAAACATTCACATGAGCTGATGAGATCACACTTGTATATTGGCTCAACTCGCTCTTTATCTTTGCTTCACAGTAGATATATTTTTGAATAAATATATTTTTCAGACATGTTTCTGATAATACATATGTAACTCCATAACAATGTAATTAAAAAAACAAAACTAATGGTATTTGATCAAATGTGATCATCAAAACCTTTTTCTTTCTTTCCTTTCTCAGTATAATGGAAACTAACAAAAATAAATAATCTTAGTCTTCTGTAGAGATACGTTCGTAGAACAAGATGTACGCTTCTGAATGCATAACCTTTTCCAACGAAACCTGACGGACATGTGCATCGCTTACGTTATACCATACACTGGAGGAGGAGTCACTCTCTTTCACTTTCTTACCTCCTCCTCCTCTAACATACGCCACATAGTGACCTCCTCTCATCGTCCCTGAATGCTCCACCAATCCAACTAATCTGTAAACGGGCGGAGCTTCTCCACTACAACTGAAAGAACCACAAGAATGAAGACTCAGTTTCATATCGTGGATAGATTTAAGTTAAAAAAAAAAACGGATAATGTTACCTTGAGTCCATATACTGTCGAAGATCGATGACTTCTTTGAAAGCAACATGACCATTTAACTTACTTAGCCTACCACGCAGGTCTTGGCTGAATCGCTTTAGATGTATGGTTAACACAGGTGGAGCTTTGTTCACAAGTACCCTTTTAGTTGCATCTCTTTTCACTGTTATCATTTTCTCACAATCTTCGCCTTCCTCTTGACTTCCTTCGGTTTCAGTGTCGTTAGCTGAGTTAGAACTCATAGCTTCTCTTCCATTATCATTAACACTACTCGAACCATCACTAGGATCTTGCTTCACAGCAGAAACATCGGTTTCTCCCAAAACTCCATCTTCATTTTCACTCACCCATCCGTTGCTTGATCTCGATTCTTCTTTCTTAGATTTTCGCTTTTCCCTCAACCGTTGGAGTTTCAGGTTCTTTGAACAGTTCTCGCAGTTCCAAGCGTTGTCGTCCGACAAAATCTCAGGCTTAGTGAAATGAGCCAAGCATCTCTCCACAGACACAGGTGAATCTGAATCATCTATTTCTTCAGGATCAGACTCGCTGCTGAACGCCATAAAACCAACTCCCGAAGCTTCAGGCTTACAAGAAGGTCCAAAAACAGGCCCTTCGGTAATCTCAGGCTCATCGAATAATCCGCCTAAACCAACAAAATCATTGTCTTGTGGCTCATGATCACCAGCAACAAATGAAGATGATGATGCCTCACCCTCGCCTTCCACAGCTGTTTTATCATCATAGGATATGTTTTCTTTGTATGGCATGTACAGAACTTGCGAATCTGCAACCATCAAAGGAAGCTCTTCATCATCCCAAGGATTCACCGAGGAAGAACTTTCCCCTAAACCAGGATCACCACCAACGCAACTAGCTTGATTGATTTCAGTAGAAATACCGCTTGTAGCCGTGCTTTCATCAGGCTGCGTAGCTTGTGCATCTTTTTCATCCAAGATGGTTTCTGCCTTTGCAACTTCGTCATTATCTTGCATCACCCTCTCTGAGTTGCCTTCCAAAGTCTGATCATCCAACGAAATTGAGGTGTTGGAAGGAATACTTGGACCTGGAAGAGTGTGGTTAGCCTCAGTAGTTGCGTTTTTTTCACTAACACTATCTTCCATATCCACATTCGTCTCATCTCCAAGGGGTTCTGGTCCAATAATATCCAACCAGAAGCTATCGAAAACAGTATCACATTGGGTTACACCTTCTGAGGCCTGCTTATCAACCGAATGAGTCTCTGAAACCGTACCATTATCAATTGGCGCTAAACTGGAAGAGGATGCATCCGAATCAGCTGTCACAACCGCAGCTTTTCCAGGAGATTTGACATCCGACAGAGCCTTGGTTGGGAGGACTTTCGAAACTTTACTTACCTTCGACACATGCTTATTGACTCTTTTTGGTGGAAGCTTAGCTTTCTTTGCTAGAGAAACGGTTTGCTGCTTTTTAGGAGGGGTTTTCTTGAATGGTACGGGTAAAGAGAGATCCAAAAACGGCTCATAGACTTTTGAGGAATGCCCGCACTCCATACAAGAAACAATGCTCGACGTTTCGCCTCCAAACACAGATTCTATGAGAGTAGTAGATTTCTCATCGTTATCAGAAACACCACGCTTCTTTCTCAAGGCTGATTCTTCGGTGCTCAAGGAATCTAGCAAACAGCGTAGCAGCTCGTGGCTGTCATGCTGGTCGTATCCTCTAAACTGGGGCGCCTTAACACAAAAAGAACCAAAAAAGACTCTAGGATTCATCACACTCTTTAACCCTGCCTCTGGTTTCGTTTCAGTAAATAATTTTCTCAGGGAAGAAGCAAGAGGCCCACCGATACTAGACACATCCTCCTTTAAAAAGTGATCACGTAACTGATCCAAAGAAAGAAGATTCTGCATTATCGAATTAAAGAAGCATGTGTTCCCAAGGTTCACTAACCCTCGCACAACATAACCATCCCTTGCTTCTATACCACTGGTCACAGCACCTTGTAATTTGATATCACTAGTGATACTGCCACTTCCTGAGCTCTCCTCTTCGGCCTCAGATGGCGGCAAACTGTTCAACGATCGCTCTTTCATCAGTTTTACAACCTCCAACAACACATCTTTCTTCTCACCGTTTTCTTCTTTTTCAACAGGGAGCAGCGACTGGCACGGAAAACACCACCTTAACTGAGGGTTCTCCCATTGAATCATCAATCGGTGACGAGTCAATCTGATATGCCTCACAACATGACTCTGCGCTCCAGTTGGCAGACCAACACCTCCACAAACAAAAGCGCCACATTCCAAACAAACCCAAATAGCCTTTTTGTCAGCTTTTGGTTCAGCAGCAGACGAAGAAGAAAAAGCATGTTTCCCCTTATTACCCTTTGCGTTAGCTCCTCTCTTATCGTGCACCCCTCCCTTGCATTCTTGACACTTAATCTGCCGGGAAGACTTTATCTTCTCCAACAGTTTATCCAAATTAAGACCCTTATCGAGATGAACACAAGCTTGTTTCTCCTTAACTGCTTGAACTGCATCTCCCTCAGCTAAACCCCCGGTTTCACTAGGCTGTTCAGAGACCTTCTTGGAGTGATTCTCCTTTGTTGGGGTTTGGGCCTTCTTCTTCGCTTTCTTCCCCATGGGTTACTATCCAGAACACTCTGAAATTCAAAGCCAATAATAGAACAGTGAGTAACTAAAGTTGCTACATCATCTACATAACTATATCCAATTGCAAACAAAGACAATGAAGCAGCGTTGTGGATACTTATATATATAAAACCTTGGATTTATCAATACTCAGCTTCAAAGTCTTAAGAGTTCTTAAGAACCGATTCATAAAAGTTTTGAGATTTATACGAAATTATCAAAATTTCCAGGATTCTAAGGAGTACCCACAAAGAAAGTATTAGACTTTGTAATGACTATCAAACAAAGATCCAAAATTGCAAAAAACTAGAACCTAAGCTACAAGGCATCGAATCAACTAAGATTCAAATCTTATCACAGCTCAGCGGAACCAGTATCCCAATCGGGAACAAAGAGACCAAGTTCCTCAAAACAATCAAAAGAAGAATCCAGAGATTTTACCCACTAAGAAGTAAGAATCTCCCCCAAATTGAAGAAGAAGGAGGAGAAGCTGCTTTGGGGAGACTTTCACATGAAAAACAGGGATCTAGCCTCTAATCATATGGATTATACACACCGAGGGGAAAGAGAGTGAGAGAGATGTTATCACTGCTGGCTGCTTCGTTGTTGCGTCCGCCGTTAAAAAAGGAGACAGAGAGTCTCGACGATAGTTTGTGAAATGGATTCGCTTCGGAAGAGGGGAAGACCCAATTGGTTATGCAAAGGTTTGGTTGGTTCATCCTTAACCGGTCTTAGTTACAATTAGGGGTGGGGCGTTCGGATAACCGTTCGGGTTCGGGTTTGGGTCGGGTATTTCGGATTTTCGGGTATTTCGGTATAGGAGTATAGAACCTGTTCGGGTATTTCTGTATTTCGGATCAGGTTCGGATATTTTTAGTTTGGGTTCGGTTATTTCGAGTCGGGTTTTCGGATGTTTAGATTTAGGAAAAAAACTAAATTTTTTATTTCTCAAGTTTTTTGTATTTAAAAATATAAGTTTCACTTAACTTGATTTTTTTTTTTATTTCTACTAGATTGAATGATTAATAGATTTAAAAATAACATTTTTAAAATAAAAAATACTAATTTGATTATTGTTTTAAAATTTTGGATGTAACTTTTGTCAATGCATGATACAAAAATTTTGACTTGCATTTTAAGTATTCTAATTGAGTAAAAGAATTCTCTTTCCTTGCAATTATATGTATATTTTCTAATTTTGGAACATGTGCATAATCAATATAAATATTTTGAATAAAATTAGAAAAGTAAACTAGGAATATAGGGTTAAAGATACATATGTTCGGTTATCTTCGGATATCCATTCGGATTCGGGTATTATCCGTTCGGGTTCGGATATTCAATCTCTCCTAATTCAATATCCGTTTGGGTATTTTGCTACTTCAGTTCGGATTTTGGTTCGGGTTTTTCGGATCGGGTTCGGATACGGTTTCGGGTATCGGATAAAATACCCAGCCCTAATTACAATAGTCTCCTAACAATTTTATACCGGTCTACTTTAAGAATTTAGTTTCTTTTTCAAATGTTATAGGTATAAAATCCTTATTTTTGTATATGTTAAAGATTAGTTAAAAAGTTTAAAGATTAATTAAAAAGTCCTACAGCAGTCTGCTATAGGGAAATAAATTATATCTTTGACCTAAAATCTAAACAACATACTCTTTAATGTGTATATATTTAATAGATTTTTTCTCTAAGTTATACCCTTTGTGATGTGTATATTTTTGTAGATCTTTTCTCTCATATCATATGTAACAAAACAAGAGTTTAGCATTCCAAAAGACCAACAAAAATGTTAAAAAGATTCACTCCTAAACATGTCTTGTTGCAGAAGAAAACTAAATAAAATAAAAAGACAAAACACCAGTACCAAGCCTAAAAGAGATTCTCTTATACCACAAGTAACCATATGAAACCCTAACAAAAAAAAAAGAAAGCAAAAAGAAAAAGAAACAAGAAAAGGATCTTCACTTCTGCTCAGCAATCACAACCACACTCGGCTCTTCAGGTTTCTTAGTTGGACATGTTTCCATCACAACATTGCCCACCACTATCGCAGGTGTATTAGGGTTAAGGTTTAGACCTAAAGGATTCAGAGATGGCTCCTCCAGATCAGGATCATCATGTGGCTCGCTTTCTCCTGAGCAATCGCTTGAATCGCCTTCTTCCTCATCTTCTTCTACTGGAAGATCAGCTTCAGCGGCCATGTCAACGTTCTGCTCTGGAACCCTCTGCTGCAGTGGAACAGCGTTACTTATCAGCTGTCCCGTCCTAAGCTTCTCTCTGTAGTCTACCATTTCAGTTCGGTATCTCTCCTTGTCCTCCATCGCCTTCCCTTGGTAAACCAATCTCTCTTGTTCATTGAGCTTGTTCCAGAGCTCACCAATCATCCTGCTGATCTCCCTGTCCTTGCCAGGGTTAAGAGGTTTCAGCCTGGCGTGCTGCTCGGAGAAGAAGAAGTTGTAACCACTTCTGTTGGGTTTGGGATGAGCAGGATCGCGTCTTTTGATCTCTGACTTCTTTCTTCTCCTGCGACGTTTTGTAGTAACCCCCTGAGGGTTGACATTACTGTTCCAAGTGTAATAACTCTGTTGCTGAGTTTGATTAGCAGAAACTGTGTCCTGTGGAACAAGTTCATAGAGAACTCCTCTAAGCTGCTTTGTTCCCATTGTTACAGTCACAAGGTAACCGTCTTCGAATTTCCCATCAATCACTCCAGTCACCACATTTGGACCAGTTAAAGGTCCTGCAACAATAACAACAGATTTGTAAGTCACAGTATCTCAGAAAGACCATTCATGGAAACAAAAGTTGAGACCTTCAGAATCAATCCTTGGTTGTGGTGCAAAGATTAAAGCTTGGGGCTGTTGTGGAGGTCTAATGGTTCCCTGCGTAAGTGCCACCCCAGCAGATGGGTTCTGGAGAGAGTCTACAGAATAAATGATGTTACAAAACAGGTCTGCCTAATAGTTGTAAGTGTGTTCTGTAATGAGTTAAAAACCTGGAGGAATCTTGTCATTGGATCTGAAGAAATAGACCTGCTCATAGTTGTTAAGCAGTGAGAAGTAGTATTTGCGCAGAACAAATGATGCGTTTGTTGCTGTTGGAGGAAAGGCAAATCTAGCTGTTACTTCTTTCCATCTCCTTTCATGAAGTATCTGCAAATCCATAGAAGGTAAATGATCCAAAGACAAAGATCAATCAATGTAGGTAACAAGGGCAAAACATGTGAAAATGAAACTATTAATACATACCTTATTGATTCCACCACGAGTGGTTACCTCAACGAAAAGCTTGTGCAAGTCCAAATCTTTCCCTCCTACAATGGGAACCCTGCAATCAGAAATGTGTATATGAATAATGGTGAAACCTGAAGCTAATAGTGTTGCAGCCATATCCAAGAGCTTAAATCTCAAAGATGGAGAGACATTCTGAACACACACAGGATCAACAGATATCCACTAAACTTACTCTCATAATTCATAAGTATGAAAGGACAAGGAAAAAGAAACTTACATGAATTTAGTACCCAACTGAGAGTGTAGCCTCTCCAAGGAACCCATGAACAGCTTCGGGTCTGCAATCACAGCTTCATAGGTTGCTTCAGGTGTAATGTGGATATTGTCCATTGGCACTGAGCCTTGCTTAAGGCAAGAGCTTGATGACATTCCTTGCACACCAAAAAAAAATACAAAAAGGTAAGAACTTCAAGATCATTTACCCTCTTTACCAACTAACTATTAAACCTTATACATCATTTACTTTCCTGCTTATGAATAAAACAAAAGTTAGAGACTTTAAGGCTTAAACTCAAAGATACACAGCAGAGGAGATTATCCACAGAGATGCAAGTGAAGAAAACTTAAAAGGAACAAATATTATGATGTAATGATGACAACAGTAACAAATCAGAAACATATAGCAAAGTCCAAGAACAAAAAAAAACAATAAAGGCTCCTCCTCCTGTTTCTTATATACAAAGCAAAAACTGAATAGACAGATTGCCACTAAATGTAAAGCGACTTGTGCTAGATAAGTTCTACACTTTTAAGGATTCAATAACAACGACACATCTAGCCACCCAATCAGGCATATAGACAATCTAAGAAAACGTAATGCACAACAACAACAACTTTCTCCAAAGAAGCCATTAGCTCTCTGTTATATATGACCAGACAACGAATAGATTATTCGATGGGATGCAACAGAGAAAACGATGATAGTATATAAAAATAGCTCAGACGACAAAATGATGGATAAAATATAATAGAGAAGATTTTTTAAAATGATTAAAAAGATCTCACCTTTGCTGACCATATAGCCTTGAATATTCATAAAAATCAAAGCTTTGGTTTGCTTTTAATCGTGAAGCAATGCATAGAGAATATAATGAAGGGACACGACGCGCAAATGAGGAGAGAATCCAGAGATGAAGCAAAAAAATATATAACAGATGGAGAGGCTATAAAATAGGTCAAATTTATATATATTTACCAAAGGGTGCGAGAGGAAATGAGAAATAATGCACGATATAAGGAAAGAAATTAAGGAAAATTATATCGATTTAACTAAAGGTATAAAACAGTTTTCTATTTTAATTTAGAATTTAGATTTTGAATATTCACCACAAATCAAGTTTGACATTTTTTTGTATTTTAATTGTGGGTAAATATAATTTAATGATTTTATTTAAACCTAATTTTGTCTATTTTTATATAAAACGACATTTTTTAAGAAACAATATTTGTTCTTTTAGACGACATTCAAAGTTTGACTTGGCACATTTAGTTTACTAGCTAATAATGGTGATACAATAAACTTTGTCTATTATAGAAATTCAGAATTTCTATTATAGTTAACATGAAAAGTTGAAAACTTGATAATTCAAAAATAGATAATAACAATAAAGTATCCTCAGTTACATTTGAAATCAATGTTTTATTCAAAAGTTTAAGGGATGATAGGATGATACTAGATTTCTCACTTACGTTATTTTAGGTTATCAGTTTTTGTCTGGGGTCTATATATAATCTTAGCCAATATGATTGATACATAACTTTTTAAATAAGAATGAGAAAAAGAGTAAGAGTGAGAAAAATCTTAAACAACGGACATATAATTTTTTTTTTAATGTGCATCTTATTAGTAGGAACAATATCATGTATATTTGATGATTCAAATCCGGAAGATTCACTATCTCAACAATTCACAAAACATCATACCCGATCCTTTAGAATAATAAAAATTCATATGTTGTGTTTAAAATAATAATTTAAAATTGATATCTTAAGAGGTGACTTGCGGCCAAAGCTTCATCCAAATAGTGAATGTCCATGACGATGAAGCTAAAATAATACTATACAACTGAGATTGAGTACGTAAGATTATGAGAACTACAACTTGTATACCTACCCGTATGTGCTTAAATAAACATATCATTCAAATCAGTGCATATTCAACAACTACCACAATAGTACTTAATTTAATACAAATGGAAATCAAAACGTAGATATACATTGTTTATCACATGTTTTCATACATTAGAACTTTATAGAGTTATAGTCGTCTAGTAATATATAATTACATATACAATATACTTACTATATCACGAAATCATCCAGTGATATTGAAAATATGATGGTCACCATGTTGTACTAACAGCCACTTTGTTGCACGATTCCACACCAATATCAGCTTCCTCTGCATTATTTTTGATAATATGAACATTTGACTTTGAATCTTTAGATTGTGAACGAATTCTCTCTAACTCCATTGACACTTCTCTCATGCTCGGTCGATCCTTTCCAGTAAGCTTCAGACACCTCCTTGCAAGTTGTGCTGCCTCCGTGACTTGCTCTAGCTTGCACTCATCTCTGATTTGAGGGTCAATAATGTTGACGAGACGATTCTCTTCCATTGCAAGAATGAAATAAGCTGCCAATGTTCTGTTTTTTAGAAACCGGACAAAGGATATGGGCTTTTCTCCGGTGATGAGTTCCACTAGAACCACCCCAAAGCTATACACATCACTTTTATCGGTGAATTGGCTGGTCTGGAAATATTCCGGATCCACATATCCAACTGTACCTGAAACCACAGTAGTTAGGTGGGTATGATCATCAGTTACCCATCTTGAAGTGCCGAAGTCAGACACTTTAACTCGATATTTTTCATCCAACATTATGTTTGTAGATTTGACATCTCGATGAAAAATTGGAGATGAGGCTGATGAGTGGAGGTATGAAAGAGCTCCAGCAATATCTATGATAATTCGCAAACGCATCTCCCAAGTAGTCAATGCAGACTCATCAAACTCACCATGAAGATGCTCAAAAAGATTACCATTAGAAACAAACTCATAAACTAGAAGAGGCACTTCTGTCTCAAGGCAACAGCCTATGAGTTTCACGATGTTTCTGTGGTTGATCTGCGATAGAATGACAACCTCGTTGATGAACTCTCCCACCTTGTCTTGATCCACAACGGTAGATTTTTTCACAGCTACGATTCTACCATCTACGAGCATTCCTTTATACACGGTACCCTGGCCACCTTTTCCAAGCACTCTAGTTGAACTGAAGTTTTCAGTTGCTTTCTTTAGCTCTTTCGAGGTGAATACTCTAGTCTTCTCGATGCTGCCTTCAGCTGAAGTCAACTGTTGTTTCAACAATAAACCTCCATTACGTCTGAACAACTTTCTTTTGCCAATGACCTTCCTTTGCTTTTTGATAAATTTGCATAACAAAAAAGCTACACCGAAAACCATCATCAGCACACCAAAACCTACACATAGTCCTGCAAACCAACAAGAAATGTGAAAAGCTTATTTAACTTTTGTAACGCTCAGATAACATCAAATAATATGCAATAGATGATGTATCAACAGCAATATGTGATTTTACCCATAGTAACTGGCATAGTCTTGTACTTCTTGAATACGCACTGGTAGCTTCCTTGAGTATTCACACAAGTGCCTCCTTGTGGCCTACAATTTTCATAATTACCCTTGTCGAGTTGGCACTCATCAATATCTAGATGAACAGTGTTATGAAAGAGTAATTAGATGATGAGGATCTCTTATATATTACTTAATTGTTATCATTTGCTACCACCGATATAGGACTTGTTATAAGCTTACATGATATTTAAATGACATAAAGGGAAATTATAAGAAAAATTTACTAACCTTTACATCCACCCAAAATATATGGGTTGCCTGTGTAACCCTTGTGGCATGCACAACCTAGACTGCTGATCTGATCGTTTGTATTATTCGTGCATATGCAAGGACTAACGCTAGAGCTGGAGTAGCCCATTGTGCATCCCATGGAGTTAATAAACGAGAGATTAGTCATCGGAATGGCCCACCGTAGTTGTAGTATAGCATATTGCCTATCGTAAAACCATTTTGGTTCAGTTAATTTGCCCTCACGGTACGCTAGTGGATCTTGATTTTCGTCAGTTAAGAAGGCTACTCGACACCCTCTCTCTCTAGTTACGTTACTAGAAATTTCCTCCATGTTGATACCGACTACCTGTCCAATCTCACTAGGTGGGTCTACTTGGCAGCATTTGTTACCACGACAGCTTGTATGATCTCCTATCTTTCTTGGCTCACAAGTCGAGATGCATCCCACCACTGTGGGCTCAAGATGCGTCAAGGTGGCCTTGTAGTTGCAGCCGATAGCTTGGAAGATGTTGGAACGGCCAATGGTAAACGGAGAGCCACTAAAATTCAAAGGCTCACCAAACTTTGTTTCATTGCTGCTGTTGAAACATCCCATGGACGTTATGTTGGTTTTGATGCGAAGTGACCCATATGTATCTGGATCCGGTAGAAAGATTTTCACAACTTCTTTGTTAATATTTGGTAGATAGGGGACAAGCTCTCTGGAAGTTGAGTTGTTGCATTGAATTGCAAACCATTCGTTGAGATAGCAACCCTTTTCTATCCCAAAAGGATACGGTATCGAGATGTTTCCGCAGTGGCTTGGACAAGAAGATCTCGAAGCGGTGAGATTTGTTGAAGCAAGAATCAAGACAAGTAGTAGTGAGAGATGAGTCATGTGTAGTAGTGAACACTTCATTTTTGTTTTGTTTTTTTTTTTTTGTTTTCTGCATATCTAAATACAGCATATACTCTATAGTGTATATATAATAGCGAGAGCTTGTCACAATTGAATATTCTTACCTCCAAATAATGTGTGCGTAAAAGAAAGTTTGAGAAGTCAAGTCTCGTGTCAAACGACTGCTATTACAACCACTTCCTAGCAAGTGCAAGCAGTACTAATAATTTATTACTATCTTGTGGTGGGCAAATGTCTTACTTAAAAATTTAAAATAGAGGCAGATCCCATTATTCATATCATAGTTGAATTGTTTAGATTTATCAAAAATGATTTAAAATTTCGATGGACTGACTCTCATTCCACTCATAATTTGATCGTCTTTACAATTTTCGTGAATATTTTTGTTCTATAGTTTGGTTTATATCTCCACTAGTTTCAAATCATATAAGTTTAGATTGGTTGGTTCTATAGAGCATAATATCTAGTTGAATTAATGTATTGAGTTGGGAAAAAAGCTGTGGATTAATTAACATTATGTAGGTCCCGGTGAGGTAGTCATGATATACAATCAATCTACCTCATTGATCAAGTTCTTCTTCTTAGTCCCAAAGTTGAAGACCTTTTTTGAATTTTTACAATTCTGTAACCAATCAACATTCCCTTGTCACCCGAAGTTTACCGTAGTTAGTAAATTTCTACAGTTTCTTTAACCAACCAATATTCCAACATTTCTATAAGTTGAGAAATATGAATGAAAATCAGTTATAGAAAAGGTTTACAGTAGTTTTTTTGTCAACTATTCGGTTTAGTGAGCCGGTCAAATAAATAAAGTAGGCAGACCGGAATTATATGGAGTTTAAGAAACGAAACCGGACACAAACCTCTGTGAAGCCTGAACTGGTAAGTTCATTCAGTGGAAATGTCGTGGAAACTGGAGCGGAGATACGAGGAAAGCGAGAGCCGAGAGAGAAGAAAAGTACACGTCTATCTTTCGATTTTTTCTCTTCTCAGAAGCTTTCAAAGTGTTCAGAGACTACAAAGGAAATAACCTCTAATTTTTGTTTCTCTTTTTGTAACAATTCATATTAAGTTCAATCGAGGTTTCATCGTAAAAAAAAAATGACAACCCTATTTTTGTGAATAAGATGATGAGAAATACGACTTGTATATGGTACCTGTTATTTGAGTCGTATGCGCTTAATTTGAAAACATAATATATCATTCAACTTGGTGCAGGTTTAAAAAACAACAACATAATAGAACTTTTTTATTTTAATACAAGTGCATACAAATGCCAACCATAGCGTAGATACATCGCTTATTTCATGTTCTTGATACACTAGCAAGAAAATTTATAGAGCTTTCATTGTATAGTTGATATAGAAGACTTACTAACGGAATCATCAGGTTATATCAAAACGTGGTGGTCACCATGTTTGACGAGGAAATAACGGCTCGGCATCTACCCACGAAGTTGTATCAATGTTGTACTGAAATCCTGAAGGAGCAGTAACACCCACGTTGTTGCATGATTCCACACCAATATAAATCTCCGCATCTACTTCCTCTGCATTGTTTCCAACAATATGAACATGTGACTGTGAATCTGCATTTGGTGAACGAATTCTCTCTAACTCCATTGATACTTCTCTCATGCTTGGACGATTCCTTCCGTTAAGATTCAGACACCTTCTTGCAAGTTGTGCTGCGGCCATGACTTGCTCCACGTTGCAATCATCTCTGATTTGAGGGTCAATAATGTCAACAATTCGATTCTCTTCCATTGCAACAATGAAATAAGTCGCCAATGTTCTGCTCTGTTGAAACCGCACAAAAGATATGGGCTTCTCTCCAGTGATTAGTTCCACGAGCACCACTCCAAAGCTATAGACATCACTTTTGTCAGTGAATTGGCTAGACTGGAAGTATTCTGGATCCACATATCCAACTGTGCCTGAAACTACAGTAGTTAGGTGGGTATGATCAACCGTTACCGATCTTGAAGTGCCGAAATCTGAAACTTTAGCTCGATATTTTTCATCCAACATTATGTTAGTAGATTTGACATCTCTATGAAAAATTGGAGATGCGGCTGCTGAGTGGAGATATGAAAGAGCTCCAGCAATATCTATGACAATTCGCAAACGCATTTCCCATGTAGTCATCGCAGACTCATCAAACTCACCGTGAAGATGCTCAAAGAGGTTACCATTAGAAATAAACTCATAAACTAGAAGAGGCACTTCAGTCTCAAGGCAACAACCTATGAGTTTCACGATGTTTCTGTGGTTGATCTGCGATAGAATGACAACCTCGTTAATGAACTCTTCAAGCTTGTCTTCATCCACAACTGTAGATTTTTTTACAGCTACGATTCTACCATCTACCAGCATTCCCTTATACACGGTACCTTGGCCACCTTGTCCAAGCACTCTAGTTGAATTGAAGTTTTCAGTAGCTTTCTCTAGCTCTTTCGAGGTGAATACTTTTGTCTTCTCTATGCTGCCTTCAGTTGCAGTCAACTGTTGTTTCAATAACAAACCTCCATTACGTTTGAACAACTTTTTTTTGCGGTTGATCTTCCTTTGCTTTCTAATAAATTTGTATAACCACAAAGTTGCACCTGAAAATATTAACACACCTAAACCTACACATAATCCTGCAAACCCACAAGAAATGAGAAAAGCTTAACTCAGATAACATAATATATAATAGGGATGCAACTGGAATGCATTTATTTATTTATGAATGCTTAATTCTCTTGCATTCCTCAAAATGTTTCTAGATAAAGTGAAAAATATAAAGTATTTCATTTCTTTTTTTTTTGAACACAAATTACTTTCATTCATACTCAAACTTCTTCAATACAATAGAAAGAGGGAATTAGCCATCCTCTTTGACAATAAGCATAAACTACAACATATAAATAAGCTAAACAAGATAAGTCTTCAACAGAAGATGACAGCGGACACAAGACGAAGTCTTCAACAGAGTCGGATAGCTGGAGAATAGTCACATAATGTGACGTTGAGGTCCAGCCTTCATCTACGAGAACTACCGAAGTAATCTCGATGGCATCTTCAGGTCCCGTAGAGACCGCTACACAAGACGACAAACTGATGAAGAAACTGAAACAAACACTCGACCATGAATCCGAGGACACATCTCTTGCCATAGGAAGAGCGCGAGGTGATACAGTTTTATCCTCAAGAGAGGAGAGAGATCGAAATAGAACCAGTCCCGATGAAACCACCGGTAAAAGCATCCCAAAGGAGAAGTGTGACATTAAACAACGAAAAGAGATTCCGGTGAACCCACCTGAATTCTCATATAAAATACCCCAATCACCAAGAATCTTTACGATCTGACTTGGGTTTCTTTCTAACAGCATGGGTCTTGGCAATAAAGTGATTGGGCTGACAGAAATAGTTTCACCAATGGGCCAGGCCCAAGCAAATGAGAGCAGTAACCCATTTACCTCTGGCAGTGTGGGACGGGGAACATCAGATGTGAGACGCCCGACAGTGCCGAAAGAGAGGTCGCCGGGAGAACTCCGCCGGAGAGGAGAGCTACCGCCGTCAAAGAGAATCCCCATTGGGGGCAAGAGCATGACTTTGAGAGATGGAACGATTGAAAAGCAACCGAAATAACTCGGTTTTAATCTCGATGCTCTTTGAGATCTGGCGCCAGTAAGATGAGGAGGAGCAAAACCTGGTGTTTTTTTTGGCTCAAACCTCACCGGAGATGGAGAGGTTGAGCTCATCGGTTGAGAACGAAGCTCCAATGGCGTTTGACGGGCATAGACAGAGTCAACTGCGTGACTTGTCCGACGGCAGCCAGAGAGTGGATCGACGGAGTTGAAACCGAAGACCATAGTAAAGCGGGCGGTGAGAGAGCCCTCGACTCGCCGCTGGGGTGAGGCCATCTGAAGAGCAAAGACCGCCGGAAAAGTGCAATGAAGAGTCGACACTCGCCTCCGTAGCAACGCTCGTCGGGATCTTTCTCCTTTAATAGGCCACGAGAAACAAACCGGTAACCAACAAACCAAACAGCAAAACAGAAACAAGCAAGTAAAGGAGAGAAGCATCGTCATCAAAGAGGCCCAGCGCCGGCGAGAAACACCGTCACCGGCGCCGGAGGTCATAGATCTGGATTCGCCTCGAGCCCTGTGCTTGGGAGAGTCCGCCTTTGGTCTAAGTATTTCATTTCATTCCATATTATTCTAGAAAAACAAGATTCATTTGAAAATAATTCTATATCAAAAGATTTTGGAATAAGTGAAATGCAGATTTCTTTCTATTAAATTCCATAAATATTTTTCGTATCATTCCATATATTCTTCATATTGGTCACCAGTTAAGGCCTAAATGATGTATCAATGTGGATAGAAATTGGGTGATTTTACCTATAGTAATTGCCATAGTCTTGTCCTTCTTGTATACGCACTGGTGGCTTCCTGGAGTATTCACACAGGTGCCTCCTTGTAGCTTACAATCTACGGAAGTACCCTTGTTGAGTTTGCACTCATCAATATCTAGATGAACAAATGTCATGAATGTGTAATTAGAGGATGATCTCTTATGTATAAAGGTATTTTTCTTACTGTTTAGTTATCACGAGTTATATTAGTTATATACGGTAGAATGAAGGATTAGATAAGGAAGATTGTGTGGGCTGTGAATTGTTAATGTGGTTGAAATTAAAGAAAGAGAAATAGAAAGAGGAAATATAATTGTAAATTCAATGGCCAAGATTAAAACATAAAGATAAGATCGATGGCTAGGGTGAGGTATCATTAATGGCAAAATTATTATTACACCCTTGGTCCATGTAGATTAATTTAGGAAGTTGTAGATTTTTTGAAGGCATTTGGTCTATATCAGATTTTTGTCACATAAGAAGAAAACTAACACTAAAATTACAAATCTTTAGACAGTGCAAGTCTCATTAACCTTAGCTACATGCTCCAAGGTGAAAGCCTCTGGTACAATTGGTCCTCTCAGCCTGATCTGAACATAACCACTACTCCCTTTCAAAGCAAAACACTGTCCAGGCTCCCCCAAAACTCGGAGACAACATCTTAACCGCATTGGTATGAGCCTTCCGACCGGTTGTCGCAAACCAGCTACTCCCTTTCCCAACGAGATACGGATCCGAATGCTGCATCAGAAAGGCAGAAGCTTTCGCCTCGAGCTCTTGCTGCAACGCTTTGGAATCCTTCTCGATCTTCTTGTCGACCAACTCAACTTGAACCTGCATCGTGCTCGTCGTGGCCTTCACGAGACCGTCTACTTCCGCGTTTCGGCTCTCCAATCCAGAAAACGCCATCTCCGTTTCGAACGAGGGAGACGTCGTCGGAGAGGAGGACGAAGGAGAAAGCACTTTCCTCGCCGCCTGAATCAACCCAGCGATGATCAGAAGCGTCGTTCTCTGAATAGAGAGACAGATGAACGCCAAACTCTCTCAAGAGACGTATCTTCCACCCCTTAATTAAGAAATGTTTCTTCTATTAACATTTAATTTTCTTTTTCTTTAATACCAATTGCATTAAGAGACTCTACTGAGAGCCTTGGATAATGATGGCTGCGTTCACAAGCATATATTATGAAACATGAGAAGCGAAGCGTCGATGAGCCTTTAAATTCATCTTCTTAATTTTTTATTATTAAATTTTTCTTTTTTTGATTTAAAAAAAATTACGTCATGGTAAATGCGTGTCGTGGGGCATGATGGTGAAGCTTTAGGAGAGAGAGGTATCACACAGGAGAGGCGAGACGAACCGAGTTCATCGCTTTTACTTTTTAATATTTTTTTCTTCATAAAACGTACGTGTGATCTTCTCTTTTAAACCTCTGATGCCCATGGCCTGACATGTAGAAGGTCATTTCTGTTGGTGTTAACCCGTGTATATTAATTACGTTAGTAGAAGGTCATTTCGGTTGGTGTTAAACCTAAAATAATATACAACTGAGAGTGAGTACGTAAGATGATGAGAACTACCACTTGTATAACGTATGTACGTACTTAAAGAAACATATCATTCAAATCAGTGCATATTCAACAACTACCCATACTAGTACTTTGTTTAATACAAATGGAAACCATAACGCAGATATACACCGCTTATCACATGTTTTCATACAAACTTTATAGGGTTATAGTCATCTAGTTGATATATACTATACAATACTTAATACTAATATCACGAAATCATCCAGTGATATCGAAAATGTGATGGTCACCATGTTTGACCAGGAAATAACGGCTCGGCATCTAACGTTGAAGTTGTATCAACGCTACACGATTCCACACCAATATCTGCTTCCTCCGCATTGTTTATGACAATATGAACATTTGACTGTAAATCTTTAGTTGATGAGCGAATTCTCTCTAACTCCATTGCCACTTCTCTCATGCTCGGTCGATCCTTTCCAGTAAGCATCAGACACCTCCTTGCAAGTTGTGCTGCCGCCATGACTTGCTCTAGCTACTCAGCTCTGATTTGAGGGTCGATAATGTCGATGAGTCGATTCTCTTCCATTGCAAGAATGAAATAAGCTGCCAGTGTTCTGTTTCTTAGAAACCGGACAAGGGATATGGGCTTTTCTCCGGTGATGAGTTCCACTAGCACCACCCCAAAGCTATACACATCACTTTTGTCGGTGAATTGGCTAGTCTGGAAGTACTCGGATCTACATATCCAACTGTACCTGAAACCACAGTAGTTAGGTGGGTATGATCATCAGTTACCCATCTTGAAGTGCCGAAGTCAGACACTTTAACTCGATATTTTTCGTCCAACATTATATTTGTAGATTTGACATCTCTATGAAAAATCGGAGTCGAGGCTGATGAGTGGAGGTATGAAAGAGCTCCAACTAGTCATCTCATGACTCAATGCTCATCAAATCATTCGATAATCGATAACTCGATCTTAATCTCTCACCTTGTCTTGATCTACAACGGTAGATTTTTTCACCTACGATTCTACCATCTACAAGCATTCCTTTATACACGGTGCCCTGGCCACCTTTTCCAAGCACTCTTGTTGAACTGAAGTTTTCAGTTGCTTTCTTTAGCTCTTTGGAGGTGAATACTTTTGTCTTCTCGATGCTGCCTTCTGTTGAAGTCAACTGTTGTTTCAACAATAAACCTCCATTACGTCTAAATAACTTATTTTTGCAAATGATCTTCCTTTGCTTTTTGATAAATTTGCATAACAAAAGGCAACTGCGAAAACCATCATCAGCACACCAAAACCTACACATAGTCCTGCAAACCCACAAGAAATGTGAAAAGAATAGTTAATTTTGTACCACTCAGATAATATGCAATACATGATGTATCAATGTGGATAGAAATTGGGTGATTTTACCTATAGTAATTGCCATAGTCTTGTCCTTCTTGTATACGCACTGGTGGCTTCCTGGAGTATTCACACAGGTGCCTCCTTGTAGCTTACAATCTACGGAAGTACCCTTGTTGAGTTTGCACTCATCAATATCTAGATGAACAAATGTCATGAATGTGTAATTAGAGGATGATCTCTTATGTATAAAGGTATTTTTCTTACTGTTTAGTTATCATCCATTACGATTGCTACCACCCATATAGGACTTGTTAAGCTTACATGATATTTACTTTACATAAAGGGGAAAGAAACAATTACTAACCTTTACATCCACCCAAAATATATGGGTTACCTATGTAACCATATTTACATGCGCATCCCACACTGCTGTTCTCATCGTTTGTATTGTTAAAGCATCCGCAAGTATAATTTTTTAAGATGTAGTACCCGATAACATCATCTATGCATCCTAAGGAGTTGATAAACGAGAGACTCGTCAGAGGAATCGCCCACTGTAGTTGAAGTATAACATATTGCCTATCGTAAAACCATTGGGGATCAGTTACTTTGGTCTTAGCGTACCCTTGTGGTTCTCGAAATTCGTCTGTTAAGAAGGCTACTCCACACCCTCTCTCTCTTGTTATGTTACTCGAGATTTCCTCCATACTGATACCGACTATCTGTTCAATCCCACTAGGTGGGTCTGCTTGGCAGCATTTGTAACCACGACAGCGTGTATCATCCTGTGTCTTTCTTGGTTCACAAGTAGAGATGCATCCCACCAATGTGGGGTCAAGATGTGTCAAGGTGGCCTTGTAGTTGCAACCAATAGCTTGGAAGATGTTGGAACGGCTAATGGTAAACGGGGAGCCAGTAAAATTCAAAGGCTCACCAAACTTTATTTCATCGCTGCTGTTGGAACATCCATGGACGTTATGTTGGTTTTGATGCGAAGTGATCCATATGAATTGGCGTTTCCGAAACTATTTGATTCCGGTAGAAAGATTTTCACAACTTCTTTGTTAATCTTTGGTAGATAGGGGACAAGCTCTCCGGAAGTGGAGTTGTTGCATTGAATTGCAAACCATTCGTTGAGATAGCAACCCTTTCTATCCCAAAAGGATACGGTATCGAGATGTTTCCACAGTGGCTCGGACAAGAAGATTTAGAAGCCGTGAGATCCGCTGAAGCAAGAATCAAGACTAGTAGTAGTGAGAGATGAGTCATGAGTAGTGGTGCACAGTTCATATTTGTTTTTTAATATGTTTTCTTCATATCTGAATTCAGCATATACTATATAGTGTATATATAATAGTGAGAGCTTGTCACAATTGAATATTCTTACCTCCATTAATGTGTGCGTAAAAGAAAGTTTGAGAAGTCCAATCTCGTGTCCAACGACTGCTATTACAACCACTTCCTAGCAAGTGTAAGCAGTAATATTAATTTATTACTATCTTGTGGTGGGCAAAGTGTCTTACTTAAAAATGATTTTAAATTCGATGAACTGACTCTCATTCCAATCATAATTTATCATCATCTCTTATAATTTTCGTGAATAATTTTGTTTTAGTTTGGTTTATATTTCCAGTAGTTTTAATGTTTTATACCAATTTCTTTGAAAAGGAAATACGAATACAAAGGCAGAGTTAGTGTGTTCTCATGCAAATCATATAAATTTCGATTGGTTGGTTCTTTAGAGCATCAGGATCTAGTTGAACTAATGTGCTGAGTTAGTAGAAAAACGAAGAAGAAAACGTAGATTAATAAACATTAAGATGTAGGTCCAAGTGAGGTAGTCATGATATACAATCAATCTATCTCATTGATCAAGCTCTTCTTCTTAATTGGTCCCAAAGTTGAAGACCTTCTTTTTTGAATTTTACAATTCTTTAACCAATCAGCATTCCCTTGTCAACCAAAGTTTACCGTAGTTAGTAAATTTCTACAGTTATTATTTTTTTTTTTGTAAACTAAATTTCTACAGTTATTTAACCAATCAAAATTCTAAAATTTCTACAAGTTGAGAAATATGAATGAAAATCAGTTATAAAAAAGTTTACATTAGGTTTTAGTAAACTATTTGTTTAGTGAGCCGGTAAAACAAAATAAAATAATTAGATATGGTTCGAATCTGGTTCTCGGATTTTAAGGAGTTTTAAAACAGAACCGGATCTAAACCCTAAACCTCAGTGAAGCCTGAACCGGTTAGTTCATTCAGTCGAAATGTCGTGGAAACTGGAGCTGAGATAGGAGGAAAGCGAGACCCGAGAGAGAAGGAAATTTCATGGCTCCCCTTCGATTTTTCTCTTCTCCGAAGCTTTCAAAATGTTCGGAGACTACAAAGGAAAGAACCTCTAATTTTTGTTTCTCTTTTTGTAACAATTCATATTAATTAAGTTCAACCAAGATTTCCTCTCTGTAAAAAAAGTTGTAAAATACCTATCGTATGTTTTGTCTTTTGATTTGAACTAGATCTCGATCCGTAGCGGCCATGTGATTTTTTCATTTATTTTTATATACATATTTTGTTTTCATTTCTAAAATGATATTTATTATAATATATATGTGTCTATCAATTTTAAAACATAATAAGTTTCCTGTATATTTTTTATTGAATAGATTGTTTCAAACTTTCACATGTATTTGTATCTTCTTCTACATATATATTTTTGGATTATTATTTCATTATTAAAATCGTAACTATATATATAAAGATTAGTAAAATATTGTTTTATTGTCATATTCAAAGATATTGTAACATTTCACAAAATTTAGAAATTTTTTTTAAAATTAAACTTTTCGCTTCATAGATTTATATTATCGAGTAAATAATTAAACATTTAATTTTTGTTTAATTTTTAAAATAAACTATATAGTTTAAAATTTGTTTTCATTGGTTTAAGGTAGTAAAGATTACTCATTGTTAGATAATATGATTTTTGTTATTTAAAAAAAATCTTTATAATTTTAAAAGTTAACATCGACAAATATTTAAATATTTAGCATATAGAGATATAGTATTACAACATTAAATTATATCTATTTAATTTATACTATCTATAAATCCAATGAATCATCTATTGTTTAAATCCAATTATTGATAGTCCAATAAAAATTTCTGGTAAGCCCAAAATTTAAATGATAAGATTAGATATTAAATGTAGCGTGATTTTTAGGAATATGTCCATTAGGTCAATTTTTTAAAAATCACACATAAATCAAAATTGTGACTTACGTTTTAATATATAAGATGCTCGTTTTCAAAACAAATAAAAATAACGACAACCCTATTTTTGTGAATAAGATGATGAGAAATACGACTTGTATTTTTACCTGTCACTCTGCTTGTTATATGAGTCGTATGCGCTTTGAAAACATAATAAATATCATTCAACTTGGTGCAGATTTAAAAAAAAACATAATAGTACTTCTTACTTTGATACAAGTGCGTTCACAAGCATATATTATGAAACATGAGAAGCGAAGCGTCGATGAGCCTTTAAATTCATCTTCTTAATTTTTTATTATTAAATTTTTCTTTTTTTGATTTAAAAAAAATTACGTCATGGTAAATGCGTGTCGTGGGGCATGATGGTGAAGCTTTAGGAGAGAGAGGTATCACACAGGAGAGGCGAGACGAACCGAGTTCATCGCTTTTACTTTTTAATATTTTTTTCTTCATAAAACGTACGTGTGATCTTCTCTTTTAAACCTCTGATGCCCATGGCCTGACATGTAGAAGGTCATTTCTGTTGGTGTTAACCCGTGTATATTAATTACGTTAGTAGAAGGTCATTTCGGTTGGTGTTAAACCTAAAATAATATACAACTGAGAGTGAGTACGTAAGATGATGAGAACTACCACTTGTATAACGTATGTACGTACTTAAAGAAACATATCATTCAAATCAGTGCATATTCAACAACTACCCATACTAGTACTTTGTTTAATACAAATGGAAACCATAACGCAGATATACACCGCTTATCACATGTTTTTCATACAAACTTTATAGGGTTATAGTCATCTAGTTGATATATACTATACAATACTTAATACTAATATCACGAAATCATCCAGTGATATCGAAAATGTGATGGTCACCATGTTTGACCAGGAAATAACGGCTCGGCATCTAACGTTGAAGTTGTATCAACGCTACACGATTCCACACCAATATCTGCTTCCTCCGCATTGTTTATGACAATATGAACATTTGACTGTAAATCTTTAGTTGATGAGCGAATTCTCTCTAACTCCATTGCCACTTCTCTCATGCTCGGTCGATCCTTTCCAGTAAGCATCAGACACCTCCTTGCAAGTTGTGCTGCCGCCATGACTTGCTCTAGCTACTCAGCTCTGATTTGAGGGTCGATAATGTCGATGAGTCGATTCTCTTCCATTGCAAGAATGAAATAAGCTGCCAGTGTTCTGTTTCTTAGAAACCGGACAAGGGATATGGGCTTTTCTCCGGTGATGAGTTCCACTAGCACCACCCCAAAGCTATACACATCACTTTTGTCGGTGAATTGGCTAGTCTGGAAGTACTCGGATCTACATATCCAACTGTACCTGAAACCACAGTAGTTAGGTGGGTATGATCATCAGTTACCCATCTTGAAGTGCCGAAGTCAGACACTTTAACTCGATATTTTTCGTCCAACATTATATTTGTAGATTTGACATCTCTATGAAAAATCGGAGTCGAGGCTGATGAGTGGAGGTATGAAAGAGCTCCAACTAGTCATCTCATGACTCAATGCTCATCAAATCATTCGATAATCGATAACTCGATCTTAATCTCTCACCTTGTCTTGATCTACAACGGTAGATTTTTTCACCTACGATTCTACCATCTACAAGCATTCCTTTATACACGGTGCCCTGGCCACCTTTTCCAAGCACTCTTGTTGAACTGAAGTTTTCAGTTGCTTTCTTTAGCTCTTTGGAGGTGAATACTTTTGTCTTCTCGATGCTGCCTTCTGTTGAAGTCAACTGTTGTTTCAACAATAAACCTCCATTACGTCTAAATAACTTATTTTTGCAAATGATCTTCCTTTGCTTTTTGATAAATTTGCATAACAAAAGGCAACTGCGAAAACCATCATCAGCACACCAAAACCTACACATAGTCCTGCAAACCCACAAGAAATGTGAAAAGAATAGTTAATTTTGTACCACTCAGATAATATGCAATACATGATGTATCAATGTGGATAGAAATTGGGTGATTTTACCTATAGTAATTGCCATAGTCTTGTCCTTCTTGTATACGCACTGGTGGCTTCCTGGAGTATTCACACAGGTGCCTCCTTGTAGCTTACAATCTACGGAAGTACCCTTGTTGAGTTTGCACTCATCAATATCTAGATGAACAAATGTCATGAATGTGTAATTAGAGGATGATCTCTTATGTATAAAGGTATTTTTCTTACTGTTTAGTTATCATCCATTACGATTGCTACCACCCATATAGGACTTGTTAAGCTTACATGATATTTACTTTACATAAAGGAAAGAAACAATTACTAACCTTTACATCCACCCAAAATATATGGGTTACCTATGTAACCATATTTACATGCGCATCCCACACTGCTGTTCTCATCGTTTGTATTGTTAAAGCATCCGCAAGTATAATTTTTTAAGATGTAGTACCCGATAACATCATCTATGCATCCTAAGGAGTTGATAAACGAGAGACTCGTCAGAGGAATCGCCCACTGTAGTTGAAGTATAACATATTGCCTATCGTAAAACCATTGGGGATCAGTTACTTTGGTCTTAGCGTACCCTTGTGGTTCTCGAAATTCGTCTGTTAAGAAGGCTACTCCACACCCTCTCTCTCTTGTTATGTTACTCGAGATTTCCTCCATACTGATACCGACTATCTGTTCAATCCCACTAGGTGGGTCTGCTTGGCAGCATTTGTAACCACGACAGCGTGTATCATCCTGTGTCTTTCTTGGTTCACAAGTAGAGATGCATCCCACCAATGTGGGGTCAAGATGTGTCAAGGTGGCCTTGTAGTTGCAACCAATAGCTTGGAAGATGTTGGAACGGCTAATGGTAAACGGGGAGCCAGTAAAATTCAAAGGCTCACCAAACTTTATTTCATCGCTGCTGTTGGAACATCCCATGGACGTTATGTTGGTTTTGATGCGAAGTGATCCATATGAATTGGCGTTTCCGAAACTATTTGATTCCGGTAGAAAGATTTTCACAACTTCTTTGTTAATCTTTGGTAGATAGGGGACAAGCTCTCCGGAAGTGGAGTTGTTGCATTGAATTGCAAACCATTCGTTGAGATAGCAACCCTTTCTATCCCAAAAGGATACGGTATCGAGATGTTTCCACAGTGGCTCGGACAAGAAGATTTAGAAGCCGTGAGATCCGCTGAAGCAAGAATCAAGACTAGTAGTAGTGAGAGATGAGACCAGAGTAGTAGTGCACACCTCATTTGTTTTTATTTTCCTCATTTGTTTTTTCTTTTCTGCATAGCTAAATACACCATATACACTATAGTATATATACAATAGTGAGAGCTTGCCAACAATTGAATATTTCTACCTCCAATAATGCGTGCGGAAAAGAAAGTTTGAGGATACCTAATCTCAAGTCAAACGACTGCTATTACAATTTACAACCACTTCCTAGCAAGTGTAAGCAGTAATATTAATTTATTACTATCTTGTGGTGGGCAAAGTGTCTTACTTAAAAATGATTTTAAATTCGATGAACTGACTCTCATTCCAATCATAATTTATCATCATCTCTTATAATTTTCGTGAATAATTTTGTTTTAGTTTGGTTTATATTTCCAGTAGTTTTAATGTTTTATACCAATTTCTTTGAAAAGGAAATACGAATACAAAGGCAGAGTTAGTGTGTTCTCATGCAAATCATATAAATTTCGATTGGTTGGTTCTTTAGAGCATCAGGATCTAGTTGAACTAATGTGCTGAGTTAGTAGAAAAACGAAGAAGAAAACGTAGATTAATAAACATTAAGATGTAGGTCCAAGTGAGGTAGTCATGATATACAATCAATCTATCTCATTGATCAAGCTCTTCTTCTTAATTGGTCCCAAAGTTGAAGACCTTCTTTTTGAATTTTACAATTCTTTAACCAATCAGCATTCCCTTGTCAACCAAAGTTTACCGTAGTTAGTAAATTTCTACAGTTATTATTTTTTTTTTTGTAAACTAAATTTCTACAGTTATTTAACCAATCAAAATTCTAAAATTTCTACAAGTTGAGAAATATGAATGAAAATCAGTTATAAAAAAAAGTTTACATTAGGTTTTTAGTAAACTATTTGTTTAGTGAGCCGGTAAAACAAAATAAAATAATTAGATATGGTTCGAATCTGGTTCTCGGATTTTAAGGAGTTTTAAAACAGAACCGGATCTAAACCCTAAACCTCAGTGAAGCCTGAACCGGTTAGTTCATTCAGTCGAAATGTCGTGGAAACTGGAGCTGAGATAGGAGGAAAGCGAGACCCGAGAGAGAAGGAAATTTCATGGCTCCCCTTCGATTTTTCTCTTCTCCGAAGCTTTCAAAATGTTCGGAGACTACAAAGGAAAGAACCTCTAATTTTTGTTTCTCTTTTTGTAACAATTCATATTAATTAAGTTCAACCAAGATTTCCTCTCTGTAAAAAAAGTTGTAAAATACCTATCGTATGTTTTGTCTTTTGATTTGAACTAGATCTCGATCCGTAGCGGCCATGTGATTTTTTCATTTATTTTTATATACATATTTTGTTTTCATTTCTAAAATGATATTTATTATAATATATATGTGTCTATCAATTTTAAAACATAATAAGTTTCCTGTATATTTTTTATTGAATAGATTGTTTCAAACTTTCACATGTATTTGTATCTTCTTCTACATATATATTTTTGGATTATTATTTCATTATTAAAATCGTAACTATATATATAAAGATTAGTAAAATATTGTTTTATTGTCATATTCAAAGATATTGTAACATTTCACAAAATTTAGAAATTTTTTAAAATTAAACTTTTCGCTTCATAGATTTATATTATCGAGTAAATAATTAAACATTTAATTTTTGTTTAATTTTTAAAATAAACTATATAGTTTAAAATTTGTTTTCATTGGTTTAAGGTAGTAAAGATTACTCATTGTTAGATAATATGATTTTTGTTATTTAAAAAAAATCTTTATAATTTTAAAAGTTAACATCGACAAATATTTAAATATTTAGCATATAGAGATATAGTATTACAACATTAAATTATATCTATTTAATTTATACTATCTATAAATCCAATGAATCATCTATTGTTTAAATCCAATTATTGATAGTCCAATAAAAATTTCTGGTAAGCCCAAAATTTAAATGATAAGATTAGATATTAAATGTAACGTGATTTTTAGGAATATGTCCATTAGGTCAATTTTTTAAAAAATCACACATAAATCAAAATTGTGACTTACGTTTTAATATATAAGATGCTCGTTTTCAAAAACAAATAAAAAATAACGACAACCCTATTTTTGTGAATAAGATGATGAGAAATACGACTTGTATTTTTACCTGTCACTCTGCTTGTTATATGAGTCGTATGCGCTTTGAAAACATAATAAATATCATTCAACTTGGTGCAGATTTAAAAAAAAACATAATAGTACTTCTTACTTTGATACAAGTGCATACACATGCATAACCATTGTTCTGTCTGCATCGGTGAACCCCATGGAAGGGTTCAAAGTATTTTATTATTATTTTTTTCTGTTTGTTTTTGTTTTTAAAAAAATTAATTAATTAATCGGACCAATCGCGAGCCACCGTGCGAGTGGGGTCCATACGATGATGACCAAGTTGGTGTGACCTGCGGAGACGAGTTCACTTCTTTTGCTTATTTTAATATATTTTTTTGGCTGTGTGAACTCCCCATGGAGTTCAGTCATGAATGCTCTTATTTCATGTTCTTGATACACTAGCGAGAAATTTATAGAGTTATCATTGTATAGTTGATATAGAGACTTACTAAAATCATCACGGTCTATCGAAGCGTGGTGATCACCATGTTTGGCGAGGAAATAACGGCTCATATCATTGTTGTCTTGTAACCACGAAGGTGCACTAAGGCCCGTTGTTGCTGTAGGATCGCGAAAATCGATTGAAAATTCGAAAACAGAAACAAGCAAGTAAAGGAGAGAAGCATCGTCATCAAAGAGGCCCAGCCGCAAGAAACACCGCCACGGAGGTCATAGATCTGGATTCGCCGAGCCCTGTGCTTGGGAGAGTCCGCCCTTTGGTCTAAGTATTTCATTTCATTCCATATTATTCTAGAAAAAACAAGATTCATTTGAAAAATAATTCTATATCAAAAAGATTTTGGAATAAGTGAAATGCAGATTTCTTTCTATTAAATTCCATAAATATTTTTCGTATCATTCCATATATTCTTCATATTGGTCACCAGTTAAGGCCTAAATGATGTATCAATGTGGATAGAAATTGGGTGATTTTACCTATAGTAATTGCCATAGTCTTGTCCTTCTTGTATACGCACTGGTGGCTTCCTGGAGTATTCACACAGGTGCCTCCTTGTAGCTTACAATCTACGGAAGTACCCTTGTTGAGTTTGCACTCATCAATATCTAGATGAACAAATGTCATGAATGTGTAATTAGAGGATGATCTCTTATGTATAAAGGTATTTTTCTTACTGTTTAGTTATCATCCATTACGATTGCTACCACCCATATAGGACTTGTTAAGCTTACATGATATTTACTTTACATAAAGGGGAAAGAAACAATTACTAACCTTTACATCCACCCAAAATATATGGGTTACCTATGTAACCATATTTACATGCGCATCCCACACTGCTGTTCTCATCGTTTGTATTGTTAAAGCATCCGCAAGTATAATTTTTTAAGATGTAGTACCCGATAACATCATCTATGCATCCTAAGGAGTTGATAAACGAGAGACTCGTCAGAGGAATCGCCCACTGTAGTTGAAGTATAACATATTGCCTATCGTAAAACCATTGGGGATCAGTTACTTTGGTCTTAGCGTACCCTTGTGGTTCTCGAAATTGCCTGTTAAGAAGGCTACTCCACACCCTCTCTCTTGTTATGTTACTCGAGATTTCCTCCATACTGATACCGACTATCTGTTCAATCCCACTAGGTGGGTCTGCTTGGCAGCATTTGTAACCACGACAGCGTGTATCATCCTGTGTCTTTCTTGGTTCACAAGTAGAGATGCATCCCACCAATGTGGGGTCAAGATGTGTCAAGGTGGCCTTGTAGTTGCAACCAATAGCTTGGAAGATGTTGGAACGGCTAATGGTAAACGGGGAGCCAGTAAAATTCAAAGGCTCACCAAACTTTATTTCATCGCTGCTGTTGGAACATCCCATGGACGTTATGTTGGTTTTGATGCGAAGTGATCCATATGAATTGGCGTTTCCGAAACTATTTGATTCCGGTAGAAAGATTTTCACAACTTCTTTGTTAATCTTTGGTAGATAGGGGACAAGCTCTCCGGAAGTGGAGTTGTTGCATTGAATTGCAAACCATTCGTTGAGATAGCAACCCTTTTCTATCCCAAAAGGATACGGTATCGAGATGTTTCCACAGTGGCTCGGACAAGAAGATTTAGAAGCCGTGAGATCCGCTGAAGCAAGAATCAAGACTAGTAGTAGTGAGAGATGAGACCAGAGTAGTAGTGCACACCTCATTTGTTTTTTTATTTTCCTCATTTGTTTTTTTCTTTTCTGCATAGCTAAATACACCATATACACTATAGTATATATATACAATAGTGAGAGCTTGCCAACAATTGAATATTTCTACCTCCTCCAATAATGCGTGCGGAAAAGAAAGTTTGAGGATACCTAATCTCAAGTCAAACGACTGCTATTACAATTTACAACCACTTCCTAGCAAGTGCAAGCAGTAATAATAATAATTTATTAATTACTATATCACATGGGCAATGTCATACTTAGAGAATCAATCCCATCACTCATATAAAAGATATTTGTTAAATTGATTAAAGATACTAGGTGTGTGGTCCGTATATGCGGACATCATTTTGTTACGAGTATTTATTATTTTATATTTTATAAATTCAAAAACCATATGCAGACATCATTTTGTTACGATTATTTATTATTTTATATTTTATAAATTCAAAAACCATCTTGACAATTTATTATTTATATTTTCAATTGTTTTTTTTTTTTGTCACGAACCATCTTCATTAACTCAAATTAACCGTTTGGTGGAGGCATTAAATCTGCCACAACCACCTCTTGTTCAAACAGGGACAAAGCCTGCTTAGCATACATGTCTGTCTCTGCATTTTTCAACCGAGGAATCCAAATAAATTCAACAACCTCAAAAGAACTAGCATACAGGAGAATATCCTCCACAATCCCATAGAGTTCCAAACAATGGGTCTTCCGATTGATGGCATCAATCAGTCCAGCTGAATCCGATTCGAATCGCACCTCCTTGACTTCAAGCTCTCGAATAGCCATCGCAGCATCTCTGAACGCCATCCCTTCTGCAATCAGAGCCGACGAAACTGTTCCTATTCCCCGGCTGTTCTCCTTCTTGGATCCTTGTGCTTTAGGAATCCAGGCCAAACCCGCATTCCTTCTTTGCTCCGACCAAGCTGCATCTGAATTAACCACCGAAGAGACCTGCAAAAGAGACGGGAGGGAATTCGACTTGGGAACGCTGTCCCGCTTCGCTTGAGCACCAGCCCATTCTTTTGCTGCGATTATGGCCTGTGAGACTGTCTCCACTGGATTCCCAGTATATTTTTCGAAAACCATTCTATTTCTGGATTTCCAAAGAGACCACAATAGCCATGGAACCAGGGACGAGGTAGAAAGTCCTACCGGTGGGAGACATTTCAGCGCATGAATTTCGGTCCAATCTGCTCTCAAATCTGTCAATCCACTTACATCAAAGCCTCCAGCCAGCGGGGCAATATCCCACACTCTTCTCGCAAAAGGACAATGAAACAAAAGATGATTGATAGATTCAGAGCTTCCACAGCGCACACACTTCGGGTCAACGTTTAAATGGCGATGGAGTAGTCTTTCACCTACTGGGAGGATTCCTTTGAAACATTTCCAGGTAAACATTTTCACCTTTGGAGCCATCTTTAAATTCCACACTGTTTTCCTCCAGTCAAACTCAGGTGTAGCTTCATCTTCAAGAATTTGATCAATGTTATCCGCCAAGGCACTATGGTACCCTGTTTTTACCGTGTAAAACCCCCGATTTAGAAGCCAGCCACCGAAGGATGTCTGGTGCACCTGTTAAGCTTGGTTTGAGTCGAATGATACTCTCCTCTACCTCAGGTAAGATTCGTCGAATAAGGTCCACATTCCATTCTCCTGTCCCCTCGAGAATAAGTTCTCGGACGAACATATTTGCTGTCGCCTCTGTCGCTGGTCCCATAGGGCGCAGGGGAGTTTCCAAACTCAGCCATGGGTCTTCCCAGATTTTGATGTTGCCCCCATCTCCCACTACCCATCCAAGGCTCTTCACCAAGAGATCTCTCCCCACCAGAACGCTCTGCCAACCATGGAAAGCATTGTTCGGGGCTTTACATTGCAAAAGGTTACCCTCAGTGCAGTATTTGCTTAGCAAAATACGTCCTAGTAAACCATCCGGTTTCTCCAAAAGGCGCCAGCTAAGCTTGGCCAGAAAGGCGTCATTAAACGCCTGAATATCCCTAAGTCCAAGACCTCCCTGGTTTTTGGATAGAGTCATCTTCGGCCAGGAAATCCACGCCGCTTTCTGCAGTCCCTTGCTGTCGTCCCACCAGAACGCCTCGCCAACCATGGAAAGCATTGTTCGGGCTTTACATTGCAAAAGGTTACCTCAAGTGATTTGCTTAGCAAAATACGTCCTAGTAAACCATCCGGTTTCTCCAAAAGGCGCCAGCTAAGCTTGGCCAGAAAGGCGTCATTAAACGCCTGAATATCCCTAAGTCCAAGACCTCCCTGGTTTTTGGATAGAGTCATCTTCGGCCAGGAAATCCACGCCGTTTTCTGCAGTCCCTTGCTGTCGTCCCACCAGAATCGGGTAAGCGCCGATTGGATCCTTTTGCACAATGAAACCGGCAGTTTGAAACAGGTCATGGAATGCGAAGGTATCGGGGATAGAACACTCTGGAGCATAACTAATTTCCCTGCAGCTGAAAGATATCGGTTCAACCACCCCTTGGTTTAAATACATTATTATTTATATATGACAAAATTTGTCATTAAAATATATATGCTTATTGTTGTATTAAAATTTTGAAAACACTAACATATTAGAAATATTTTAGAAGATATTTTTATACAAATTTTTTTGTTTGATTAATATTTAATTATAAATTGTTTTATATCTTAATTTTTCAACTTTTATAATAGAAACAATTATTTTAAGATAACAACACAATATATAAGAATTATCTTATTTAAAAAAATTATTAATATAAATTCATAATAATTATCTTATTTAAAGAATAATTAATATCATGAATATAAATTCGTTTTTAGTTATATAATAAATTCGTAAATAATAGTATAGATATAGATAAATTGTTTTATATCTTATTTTTAACTTTTATAATAGAAATAATTATTTTAAGATAACAACACAATATATAAAAATTATCTTATTTAAAGAATAATTAATATCATGAATATAAATTGTTTTATATCTTATTTTTAACTTTTATAATAGAAATAATTATTTTAAGATAACAACACAATATATAAGAATTATCTTATTTAAAAAATTATTAATATAAATTCATAATAATTATCTTATTTAAAAAATTATTAATATAAATTCATAATAATTATCTTATTTTCTTAAAAATTAATATGATTAATATAAATTCATTTTTAATTATATATAAAAAAATCATTAAGGGTATCATTGATTTTAACCGATCTAACTTTTAACGTGAGAGTTCCATTGCAAAAAAAACACTTCGCAAATAATAGTATAGATAGATATTGAAAATCCGGTTGATTTTCTTTCATTCCAACCAAAATTTTGCAATTTTATAAAATTAGTGAATATTTTAAGATTTTTAATTTAATTTATATATATATATTTAGTTTTAATATTTGTATTATTTGTATTGATTCATGAATATAAATTGCTTTTAGTTATATAATAAATTCAGAAATAATAGTATAGATATAGATAAATTGTTTTATATCTTATTTTTAACTTTTATAATAGAAACAATTATTTTAAGATAACAACACAATATATAAGAATTATCTTATTTTCTTAAAAATTAATATGATTAATATAAATTCATAATAATTATCTTATTTAAAAAATTATTAATATAAATTCATAATAATTATCTTATTTAAAGAATAATTAATATCATGAATATAAATATGGAGTTATTCTTGTTATTTGTGGAAATCAGATAAATTTAATTAGATTGGTTGGTTCTTTAGATCTTTCATCAAATCATATAGAGTTGGTAGAAACAAGAAGATGCAGATTAATTAACACTAAGATGTAGGTCCAGCTGAGGTAGTCATGATATACAATCAATCTACCTCATTGATCGAGCTCTTCTTCTTGGTCCCAAAGTTGTGCTTGTTACCCAAAGTCTACAGTTAGTGAATTTCCACAGTTTCTACCAACTCTTGATTTGATTAATCTGAATCTTCTTGTTTCTACCAACTCTATATGATTTGATTAATCTGCATCTTCTTGTTTCTACCAACTCTATATTAATCAACAATTTTATTATAAAACTGTAAAAAAATACTAAAATGTTATAAACCATTACCTTTGTGTTCCCTTAAATTATATTTATACAATATTTATTACTTGTCAATTTATTTTTATGCTATCAAAAGGTTTTTATCTTAAATTTTCATGTTTTCTTATATTTTAATGTTTTAATAAATTTTCATTTTTTGTTAATATATTATTTACTATTTTGTTTTAAATGTATTATTTTGATAATATTTTTTATTTTACAGATCAAAAACTAATTTGAAGTTTGTTATGTATATATGCAAGTTACTTTTAGGGTCTATAATTGTTTAATATTCAAATATATAAAATATTTAGCATAAATATACTATTTATATCTTACGACATATCTATTTGTAATGATTCTTCAATTAATTTATCAGTTATTACATTAAATGAAATATATAATATAATGCTTAATAGAAATCTACTTTATGTTAGAAATAGTTAATTCTAACTTAGTTCAAGTTCTTTATATAAAAATACACTTAAATACTTTAGATTATAATTACTTATCACAAATATTAGGATATATATATATATATATTATATTAAAATAAAGTTTAAAATTCAAAAGTAATTATTTATCATTAAAATTTGTTTATATTAATTTATTATTCAATTATTCAAGATATCACGGTAAATAAATATATTAGATAAAGTTTTAAAATAATATTAATAAAAATAATGACTCATTAAAAATACAGTTGCTTAATATTCAAATATATAAAATATTTAGCATAAATATACTATTTATATCTTACGACATATCTATTTGTAATGATTCTTCAATTAATTTATCAGTTATTACATTAAATGAAATATATAATATAATGCTTAATAGAAATCTACTTTATGTTAGAAATAGTTAATTCTAACTTAGTTCAAGTTCTTTATATAAAAATACACTTAAATACTTTAGATTATAATTACTTATCACAAATATTAGGATATATATATATATTATATTAAAATAAAGTTTAAAATTCAAAAGTAATTATTTATCATTAAAATTTGTTTATATTAATTTATTATTCAATTATTCAAGATATCACGGTAAATAAATATATTAGATAAAGTTTTAAAATAATATTAATAAAAATAATGACTCATTAAAAATACAGTTGCTTAATATTCAAATATATAAAATATTTAGCATAAATATACTATTTATATCTTACGACATATCTATTTGTAATGATTCTTCAATTAATTTATCAGTTATTACATTAAATGAAATATATAATATAATGCTTAATAGAAATCTACTTTATGTTAGAAATAGTTAATTCTAACTTAGTTCAAGTTCTTTATATAAAAATACACTTAAATACTTTAGATTATAATTACTTATCACAAATATTAGGATATATATATATATATATTATATTAAAATAAAGTTTAAAATTCAAAAGTAATTATTTATCATTAAAATTTGTTTATATTAATTTATTATTCAATTATTCAAGATATCACGGTAAATAAATATATTAGATAAAGTTTTTAAAATAATATTAATAAAAATAATGACTCATTAAAAATACAGTTGCTTAATATTCAAATATATAAAATTTTAGCATATGTATACAGTTTATATCTTATGACATATATATTTTAAATGATACTTTAACTAATTCAGGTAAATTAAATACTAAAAGCTGAATAAAAATCAGAATTAATTATCTCAAATATCATGATTGTTATATATATTAAAATAATTTTTAAATACTTGGAACATTCATTGCATTTAAAATCATAAACTAAATATAAGGTAAATCTAACTATGATATTATTATTAATATATGTTAATATCCGTTTATTAATAAATTATCTTATATATCACGATAAATAAATATAATTACCATTAAATCATAAGATAAATCTATAATTGATATTATCAGTAAAAAATTAATTTTTAATATTTATTAATTAATTAATAATTATCCAGACATCATAATAAGTATATTAAATAAATTTTAAATAATATTAATAAAAATAATGACTCATTAAAAATACAGTTGCTTAATATTCAAATATATAAAATTTTAGCATATGTATACAGTTTATATCTTATGACATATATATTTTAAATGATACTTTAACTAATTCAGGTAAATTAAATACTAAAAGCTGAATAAAAATCAGAATTAATTATCTCAAATATCATGATTGTTATATATATTAAAATAATTTTTAAATACTTGGAACATTCATTGCATTTAAAATCATAAACTAAATATAAGGTAAATCTAACTATGATATTATTATTAATATATGTTAATATCCGTTTATTAATAATTATCTTATATATCACGATAAATAAATATAATTACCATTAAATCATAAGATAAATCTATAATTGATATTATCAGTAAAAATTAATTTTTAATATTTATTAATTAATTAATAATTATCCAGACATCATAATAAGTATATTAAATAAATTTTTAAATAATAAAATTATATCAAAATTCATAACTTTTACGATTTATAAATATAGACTACTTTCATTTCATTTGGATACGAAAAAAACGTCATTTTTAATATTCTTTAATGTTTAATTTATTTTTGTTAAATATATCCTAATAATAACTTTTAAAATTTAAAATTCTTCTTATTAAAAGTTACATTATTTTAGTTTTAAGTTATTTAGAAACAAAAATATTATTAATATATGTTAATATCCGTTTATTAATAATTATCTTATATATCACGATAAATAAATATAATTACCATTAAATCATAAGATAAATCTATAATTGATATTATCAGTAAAAATTAATTTTAATATTTATTAATTAATTAATAATTATCCAGACATCATAATAAGTATATTAAATAAATTTTAAATAATAAAATTATATCAAAATTCATAACTTTTACGATTTATAAATATAGACTACTTTCATTTCATTTGGATACGAAAAAAACGTCATTTTTAATATTCTTTAATGTTTAATTTATTTTTGTTAAATATATCCTAATAATAACTTTTAAAATTTAAAATTCTTCTTATTAAAAGTTACATTATTTTAGTTTTAAGTTATTTAGAAACAAAAATATTATTAATATATGTTAATATCCGTTTATTAATAATTATCTTATATATCACGATAAATAAATATAATTACCATTAAATCATAAGATAAATCTATAATTGATATTATCAGTAAAAATTAATTTTAATATTTATTAATTAATTAATAATTATCCAGACATCATAATAAGTATATTAAATAAATTTTAAATAATATTAATAAAAATAATGACTCATTAAAAATACAGTTGCTTAATATTCAAATATATAAAATTTTAGCATATGTATACAGTTTATATCTTATGACATATATATTTTAAATGATACTTTAACTAATTCAGGTAAATTAAATACTAAAAGCTGAATAAAAATCAGAATTAATTATCTCAAATATCATGATTGTTATATATATTAAAATAATTTTTAAATACTTGGAACATTCATTGCATTTAAAATCATAAACTAAATATAAGGTAAATCTAACTATGATATTATTATTAATATATGTTAATATCCGTTTATTAATAATTATCTTATATATCACGATAAATAAATATAATTACCATTAAATCATAAGATAAATCTATAATTGATATTATCAGTAAAAATTAATTTTAATATTTATTAATTAATTAATAATTATCCAGACATCATAATAAGTATATTAAATAAATTTTTGTATTTTAAATTGATTTCAAATGATCTTTTATGAAGTCTCGTGAATAAATGAGTAAACTCAAAATTCAAGGTATATTGTAGAGATTTTAGAATTTATCAACTTAAACAATTTTTAAACTTTTAAAATTTAATGTTATTGGGTGAATAATTTAAATCTAGTTTTTAAAATCTAGTATTATTCACTTTTAAGGATTTTACAATTTTTGTATTTTAAATTGATTTCAAATGATCTTTTATGAAGTCTCGTGAATAAATGAGTAAACTCAAAATTCAAGGTATATTGTAGAGATTTTAGAATTTATCAACTTAAACAATTTTTAAACTTTTAAAATTTAATGTTATTGGGTGAATAATTTAAATCTAGTTTTTAAAATCTAGTATTATTCACTTTTAAGGATTTTACAATTTTTGTATTTTAAATTGATTTCAAATGATCTTTTATGAAGTCTCGTGAATAAATGAGTAAACTCAAAATTCAAGGTATATTGTAGAGATTTTAGAATTTATCAACTTAAACAATTTTTAAACTTTTAAAATTTAATGTTATTGGGTGAATAATTTAAATCTAGTTTTTAAAATCTAGTATTATTCACTTTTAAGGATTTTACAATTTTTGTATTTTAAATTGATTTCAAATGATCTTTTATGAAGTCTCGTGAATAAATGAGTAAACTCAAAATTCAAGGTATATTGTAGAGATTTTAGAATTTATCAACTTAAACAATTTTTAAACTTTTAAAATTTAATGTTATTGGGTGAATAATTTAAATCTAGTTTTTAAAATCTAGTATTATTCACTTTTAAGGATTTTACAATTTTTGTATTTTAAATTGATTTCAAATGATCTTTTATGAAGTCTCGTGAATAAATGAGTAAACTCAAAATTCAAGGTATATTGTAGAGATTTTAGAATTTATCAACTTAAACAATTTTTAAACTTTTAAAATTTAATGTTATTGGGTGAATAATTTAAATCTAGTTTTTAAAATCTAGTATTATTCACTTTTAAGGATTTTACAATTTTTGTATTTTAAATTGATTTCAAATGATCTTTTATGAAGTCTCGTGAATAAATGAGTAAACTCAAAATTCAAGGTATATTGTAGAGATTTTAGAATTTATCAACTTAAACAATTTTTAAACTTTTAAAATTTAATGTTATTGGGTGAATAATTTAAATCTAGTTTTTAAAATCTAGTATTATTCACTTTTAAGGATTTTACAATTTTTGTATTTTAAATTGATTTCAAATGATCTTTTATGAAGTCTCGTGAATAAATGAGTAAACTCAAAATTCAAGGTATATTGTAGAGATTTTAGAATTTATCAACTTAAACAATTTTTAAACTTTTAAAATTTAAAATTCTTCTTATTAAAAGTTACATTATTTTAGTTTTTAAGTTATTTAGAAACAAAAATATTATTAATATATTGGTATTATATTATAAAGATAAAAGTATGAATTAAAAATGGTGGGGTAGGGTGTTGCATTTTTTTAAACAAACCATTGTAGATGGTTAAGATGAAGTGGATGTTGAATAAATGAGGTGGAAGAAAGAGAAGATGATGTAGCATGTTAAAAAGAGAAAATTAGGGTGTTGATAATGAACTGGGTGTTGAAACCATTGTACATGGTCTAAGCGAAATCACTTCATAAATAATAATATAGATTTTAATCGACTGTTATCCGAATGATGATTTTAAATTCTATTTTAAAAATTTAATGTTATTGGGTGAATAATTTAAATCTAGTTTTTAAAATCTAGTATTATTCACTTTTAAGGATTTTACAATTTTTTTGTATTTTAAATTGATTTCAAATGATCTTTTATGAAGTCTCGTGAATAAATGAGTAAACTCAAAATTCAAGGTATATTGTAGAGATTTTAGAATTTATCAACTTAAACAATTTTTTAAACTTTTAAAATTTAATAGATTACAAAACATTAATAATTGGTTTTAAATCATTGATTAAATCACCCTTAAATTTCTGTGAAGACTGAATCTGTAAGTTCCTTTAGTATGTCGTGTAAACTTGATCACAGATACGAGGAAAGCGAGAGCCGAGAGAGAAGGAAAGTTCAAGGCCCGGGCTCTCGTTTGATTTTTCTTTCTCAGAAGCTTTCAAAGTGTTCAGAGACTACAAAAGGAAAGAACATCTAATTTTTGTTTCTCTTTTTGTAACAATCCATATAAAGTTCGATCAAGGTTTCATCTCTGCAAAAAAAATGACAACCTATTTTCGTGAATAAGATGATGAGAAATATGACTTGTATATGTTACCTGTCACTCTGCTTGTTATTTGAGTCGTATGCGCTTTAAAAACATGATATATCATTCAACTTGATGCAGATTTTTTTTAAAAAACATACTTCTTACTTTAATACAAGTGCATACAAAATGCAAACCATAACGTAGATACATCGCTTATTTCATGTTTTAATACACTAGCTAGAAATTATAGAGTTATCATTGTATAGTTGATATATAAGACCTACTAACGAAATTATCTGGTCCTATCAAAACGTGGTGGTCACCATGTTTGACGCGGAAATAACGGCTCGGCATCTAACCACGAAGTTGTATCAATGTTGTATTGGAACCCTGAAGGAGCAGTAACACCCACGTTGTTGCATGATTCCACACCAATATTAATCTCCGCATCTACTTCCTCTGCATTGTTTCCAACAATATGAACGTGTGACTGTGAATCTCCATTTGGTGAACGAATTCTCTCTAATTCCATTGAAACTTCTCTCATGCTTGGACGATTCCTTCCGTTAAGATTCAGACACCTTCTTGCAAGTTGTGCTGCGGCCATGACTTGCTCCAGATTGCAATCATCTCTGATTTGAGGGTCAATAATGTCGACAACTCGATTCTCTTCCATTGCAATAATGAAATAAGTCGCCAATGTTCTGCTTTTTGAAACCGCACAAAAGATATAGGCTTCTCTCCGGTGATGAGTTCCACGAGCACCACTCCAAAGCTATAGACATCACTTTTGTCGGTGAATTGGCTAGACTGGAAGTATTCAGGATCCACATATCCAACTGTACCTGAAACTACAGTAGTTAGGTGGGTATGATCAACCGTGACCGTTCTTGAAGTGCCGAAATCCGACACTTTAGCTCGATATTTTTCATCCAACATTATGTTTGTAGATTTGACATCTCTATGAAAAATTGGTGACGCAGCTGCTGAGTGGAGGTATGAAAGAGCTCCAGCGATATCTATAATGATGCGCAAACGCATTGCCCAAGTAGTCATCGTGGACTCATCAATCTCACCGTGAAGATGCTCAAATAGGTTACCATTAGAGATAAACTCATAAACTAGAAGAGGTACTTCTGTCTCAAGGCAACAACCTATGAGTTTCACGATGTTTCTGTGGTTGATCTGCGATAGAATAACAACCTCGTTAATGAACTCTTCCAGCTTGTCTTCATCCACAACTGTAGATTTTTTCACAGCTACGATTCTACCATCTACAAGCATTCCTTTATACACGGTACCTTGGCCACCTTGTCCAAGGACTCTAGTTGAATTGAAATTTTCAGTAGCTTTCTCTAGCTCTTTGGAGGTGAATACTTTTGTCTTCTCGATGCTGCCTTCAGTTGATGTCAACTGTTGTTTCAATAACAAACCTCCATTACGTTTGAACAACTTTTTTTTGCGGTTGATCTTCCTTTGCTTTTTAATAAATTTGTATAACCACAATGTTACACCGGAAAACATCAACACACCAAAACCGACACATAGTCCTGGAAAACCACCAACCAGAAATTTGAAAAGCGTACTTTATTATTGTACCACTCAGATAACAACAAAGAATATACAATAGATGATGTATCAATTTGGATATAAATTGGGTGATGACTTTACCTATAGTGATTAGCACAGTCTTGTTTTTCTTGACTACGCACTGGTAGTCTCCTGGAGTATTCACACAAGTGCCTCCTTCTTGCTCACAATATTTGATATCATCCTTATCGAGTTGGCACTCATCAATATCTAGATGAACAACATCATGAAAGTGTAATTAGATGATGAAGATCTCTGATATATATAATATAGGTGTTACTTGATTGTTTTCATTCATTATGATTTGCTTATGCTACCACCCATATAGGACTTGTTAAGTTTACATGATATTTACATTACATAGGGAAAAGAAGAAATAGTTACTAACCTCTACATCCACCCATAATATATGGGTTACCTGTGTAACCATAATTACATGCGCATCCTACATTGCTGCTCTCATCATCTGTATTCGAGCATCCGCAATGATTAATGCCATCGATATAGTGACTCAATTCAGAACGTCCGCATCCCAAGGAGTTGGTAAAAGAGAGATTTGTCTTCTGAATGGCCCACCTTAGTTGAAGTATAACATATTGCCTATCATAAAACCATTGCGGATCAGTAAATTTGGCCACCGGGTATGCTGGTAGGTCTCGATTTTCGTCTGTTAAGAAAGCCACTCGACACCCTCGCTCTCTTGTTATGTTACTCGAAAATTCCTCCATACTGATACCGACTATCTGTCCAACCCCACTAGGTGGGTCTGCTTGGCAGCATTTGTTACCACGGCAGCTTAAATCATGATTCAGTATCTTTCTTGGTTCACAAGTCGAGATGCATCCCACCAATCTGGGCTCAAGATGTGTCAAGGTGGCCTTGTAGTTGCAGCCAATAGCTAGGAAGGTGTTCGAACGGCCAACGGTAAACGGGGAGCCAGTAAAATTCTTCACCAAACTTTATTTCATCGCTGGTGTTGGAACATCCCATGGAAGTTATGTTGGTTTTGATGCGAAGTGACCCATAATGATCGACATCACTAATAGTTGGTTCCGGCAGAGAGATGTTCACAACTTCTTTATTAATCTTTGGTAGATAGGGGACACGGTCTCCGGAAGTGAAATTGTTGCATTGAATTGCAAACCATTCGTTGAGGTAGCAACCCTTTCCAATCCCGAAAGGATAAGGTATCGAGATGTTTCCACAGTGGCTCGGACAAGAAGATCTCGAAGCCGTGAGATCCGCTGAAGCAAGAATCAAGACAAGTAGTAGTGAGAGATGAGACCAGAGTAGTAGCGCAGACTTCATTTTTATTTTTATTTTTTCTCTGTCTTCAATGTTTGCTCTTACAGCTTCCTAGCAAGTGTGAGCTTGAACTTCTACCTCACTGATTTTGTATTCCTACAATGCTTCAACCAATCAACATTCCCTTGTTACCTAACGTTCACGGTAGTCCCTTTTTTGGCTATATCGTCAATTGACTTTTGGTTTAACTGTGAAAAGTCTTTTTGAAGATATAACATAATCAATAATTGAATATTCTACCTAACTCCATTAATGTGCGAGCTCTTACAGTACTGTTAATTTTTTTTTTCTGATAAGATAAGGAATTGGTCAAGGAAGCGAGGTCGTGGTGGCCGTGGTGGCCATGCACCTCACATCTAAGGATCATTTCTCTCTCTTTTGTCCTAACACTAGATTAAGCTTAACTTAATCCCTTCTTCCTTGTCTTTGCTCTTTGTATGGACCTATTTTAATTAATGAAAACCCTCTATCAAAAAAAGCAAGTTGCAACTACTTCCTACCAAGCGCGAGATGAAACTTTTATTATTGTGGGCAGCAAGCAAACAACAACATTTTAGGATTTTTCTTCTGTGGTGTCTATTAACAGTGTGATGTATGTAGGTCCAGGTAGTCATTGACATACAAAGTCAATCAACCTCGCTGACTAAAGCTTTTCTTCTTGGTCCAAAACTTGAAGACCTTTTGAATTATTTTCTCGAAATTTTTCAACTTAGTTGTGTGAAAAGTCTTATTGACCACATCGCAATAGCATAAACCTCCAGTTTCGCTTAACATGGTTCGGCTATGAAACCAAAAATCTAAAGTGTAAATCGAAGTTTTCTGGATTAAGTATTAATTTTAAAAGTTATGGGATAATATCGAAAGAATTGTAAGTATAGGGACTAGAATGTAAATTTGAAGACATGCATCTCCTCTCTCAGATATTAAACCCTAGTTTCCATAAAACCTCTACCACCTCAAAAACCAAACCTTTACGATGAACAACGTCGAATCCACACAAAATCCAATGGATGACGATAAAGTCTGCGGGGAGTGCAAATTAAATCAGTGGAAGTACAAATGCCCAGGATGTTCGATTCGATCGTGCGGCCTTCCTTGTGTCAAAGCTCACAAGAAGCGAACAGGCTGTACCGGAAAAAGGAAACTCACCGACTTCGTCCCCCTCTCCAAATTCGACGATAATCTCCTTCTCTCTGGTATCAATCGAATACTAGACTTGTTATTTATTAGCTTTCTCGTATAATTGTTGTGAAAGTTTTGATTTTTTTTTTTTTTTTTGAATGCATTAGATTACAATATGCTGGAGGAGACGAAGAGAGTGGCGGAGTCTGCTCTGAGAAGGAGACATCAGTTATGTAAAAGCCCTTACTTAAGGTTTAGGTTACCAGGTGATCTTCGCAGCCTTCAGGTTGCTGCTGATAGCCGCAAAACCAAGCTTTGGTTTTTCCCTGGTGGGATGATGAAGAGGGATAAGAACCAGAGCCGATACGATAACCGGTAATGTGATTTATATTCTCTGAGATTGAGCTTCTGATGGCTGCAAGTTTCTGACCAATCTGGTTTCTTGCTTTTAGGAGAAAGTGCATCTCATGGACAGTTGAGTGGCGGTTCCACTCTACGGATGTGACTCTTGTTGATCATGGGTTAGTATTTCTCTTTTAACTGACAGTTGCATCTTTTGTCCACTATTAACTGCTGTAACAATCCATCACAGTGTTGGTGAAGATACAAGTCTCTGCTCTGTGATTGAGAATCATCTTAAGCCAGGCCCTTGGATTCACAAGCTCAAGCCCTTTTGTGACGTGGATCTTGATTCTCTTAAGCTTTTTATTCGCACATACCCAAAGGTTTGGTGTTCTTACCACATATTGCATTGTTTGTGTTAGTCTTGTCTTGCACTATGTTTACTTTTTCTCTCCTCTGGTTTGCAGGGTGCTAAGGTTCCTTACAAGGAGCTGGACATCAAGGCTTCTTTGAAACAACAGCTTGCTCAAGTAACTATCTTAGAGTACCCGGTGATCCATGTATATCTTCCTTCGCACAGCTATGACTTTGAAGTTATCAGAGACTTCGACCGTGAGAAAACGACACCTGAGCCTAAATACTATAGCCACGCAGAAGGTGCTATCACACGAGAAGAGGAAATAGAAGAAGAAGACAACATTGACTCCTTTGAGCCAGAGGTTCTTGATCTCATCGAACAGAGAAACTATAACCCGCGTCATCAAGTCTCAGAGAACAGCAAGGCTGAGGGTGGGGTTAGTAAAAATGCACATCCTGACGATAACATGGAGCTAGAGTTTGAGCAAGGTTTAATAGACACGTACGCTGATCTTTTCCCGGAGTTGAACCCAGGTGATTATTTCAACTTTGAATGTGAGTTTGCAAAGGGGTTTGATTCTGATGATAACGGCAATCTCCATAGTCTAGCTACTACTGATTTGAACATTGACGGACTAGAGGAAGGGGAGATCCTTGAATGATAGTCATCTTTCTCTTCCGATTTAAAAGAAATAGCAGAAGAAGGTGCTCCCACTGCAACCTTCTTGGTCATGCTTAACTGAACTTCCCTTGTCGAAGCACATTGACTAGATAGCCAATCCATTTGATTGCAGAACTAGTGGTCATAAACGTTTTTGGTTTGAGATCGGATCAACAGAGGTATCTGTAGTTTAGTGTGTTTAATTATTTGTTACATTCAATATTATTTAATCGATGTAAGAGAACCCCTGCGAAACTTTTTGTTTATTCTCTTGTCCTCTTTCTATCTACAAACAAGTCTTGTAGTGTTGAAGACCGTTTGCGTAGTCCAAAGTAACACAGACCAGAAACCATATACTGTCACTCTAACCGTGTGTTCGGTGCTGAGAACAGCCAAGATGTATCCGTGTAACGAGCAATAAGCAAGTACATGAATGACTTACCTGCAATCTACATGACAACATATAGATTTGAAAATTACATGCCATGAGTTTCTTAACGAAACAAATAAATTCACCAATCACTAAAATCCTCTTAATATATACATTGGAAGATTCTGTATTCGAGGAAGGCCTCAACGTTTACTCGGTTCTACAGGTAGACTTCTCCTAAAACCCGAGATTCTCAGGGAATTAGATGTCCCTCAGGGTCATGAGATTCACTAAAAGAGTTGACCTGAGGACATTGGCACAGATGGATGACGAATCAGATGGTGCTTTTAATCTCTTCAAGCGCAGAACCATGAGTTTTTATAGCAAACGTACCTAATGGTTAGAGGAATAATAACATCTCTGTAGAAGGGATAAAAGGAAGAATCCTATCACCATAGAGCTGGTGGAGTTTCACCAAGACTCGTCCAGAATCAAGGTCATCTTTCCAAATCTGACCGAGAATGGCTTTCCTGGTAATAGCCCGGCTCTTGCCCCTTTCGTTACCATCAGAAGCTTGTTCTGATGAGGATGGTTGGACAGAGTTTTGTGGCAGATTGTAATTTCCCATCGGTTTATCTACATGCATTGGAGTTAGACCAGTGTGATCTAGCGGTCCCTCTGTAGTTATCAATCTTTTATGGGGTGGCTGGTTTTCTGAAGAATCAGCACTCAGCTTCCGCTTACCTGACATATTCATAAAGGGGAATATAAAACGTTGATAGTTGAAACAATTTTTATCACCGAGCCATATATGAACGTATATTGAGTAAACGATTAGTCTCTAAGCATGTGTCTGACGCACCAACAATCATATAAAGCAGAGAAAGTAAATTGGTTGATGCAACTTACGTGGCTCGGCATTGATTATTTTTCCCTTTCCCTTATGGAGGAAACTTGGTAAAGGGGATGGTAAATTTGGGAAGATTTTAAGCCGATCATGCATACACAGGCCTGCAGCACGCTGCGAAAAAATCACAAGTCAAGGACTGTCCATATATGAAACTACTGAGATTTTGTATGCACTTTTTAGACGATGGCTTGGACTTACCAGCAAGGCCCCATACACACGCCAAGCTTCGTAGCTCTTCATTTGGTTCTTTTGCTTCTCAGCATCCAGTTCTGGTTCGAGAAGGCTTAGATACGGTTCGAGATTTGATAGAATAAGAAGGCGTACCTACACAATAAAATGACATTCAGCTAACATCGGAGGAGTACTGAGATTCAGTTTTTTTTTGTGACAACGGTGAAAATATTTTTCATGGAGGAGTAAACATTGAATCTCGGGGAAACTTATAGAGAAATCGAAAACTTGAAAATACCAAAGTGCTAGCAGTAAAATGAGACGTGACGGAGCTAACGAATCAAGAAAAAGTAGCATCAGGAGAGTAAAGGAAGTACTTACAACATTGTGCCCCAGAGCTTTTAATCCTTGAATTGCACCATAGTGCTGGGTCAAAGCCTTCTTTGGGTCCAAAAGTGCATTGACTAAAGTTTTCGTAAGACGAGACTGAAGAGTAATGTAACTGTTTCCAAACCTGGAACATTATAGTCAAACCACAATATTTAAGATTTAGAAGAATATGATGGTGAGATGAGTAATAGAGATTTTAGAGACAATGACGAATGACCAAAACCATGCTAAATAGTGAAGAAGACTTTAGGAAGTTATTACTTCTTGCTCTTTAGTTCAGATCTTCCCATTTGACTTTTCAGCTCAAGCGGGAAAAATACCAGATGCCATATATATGGATACTATTATCTCACCATATTGCATACAATTTCTCCTTATAAAACATATACAGTGAGAAATCACGTTCAGTAAGATGAGATGAACACAGTAACATGAGATGAAAGGGAAAGAGCGAACCTTTTACATATCAGCGCAACCAGATTCGCTGTAAAATCTCGAAGCTCCCAATGGTTATCGGAAAATCTATTGCCAAGCTTTCTCGATACTAAGCATGTTACAATAGAAGGCATCAACTGGTGCAGCTGACACCAAAATAAAAATTTCACTTAGCTCCATGGTTATGAAACAACGCCGTTAAAACAACTTATACTGAACATAATCCCAAGGCTGTTTGCGTAAAAATTATCCCAAGTGAATATGAAATGATCTCAATACAGATCTACGGAGAATTTTTTTGTCATTTGCACTTACACAGCGTTCTCCAAGGCAGAACAACACTACCTGTCTACACCTAACCGTGTTATATGCATAGTACAGAGCATGGCTAAAATGCAATTTGAAGAAACCCACAACAAAAACCTAAAGAAGATGTAGTCACATGATTATGATTCTATAATAATTCTTGGAAGTGGTAAGAGATAATCCAGCAAGCAACTTACATAAGGTTCTATGTGTATATGGGGATTCTGTAGAAGACTTCTAACAACGTGCATTAGATTAAACAGGAGTGGGAAGTCATTTAAACCACGTGATACCTGCATCAGTGGAGAAAATAATTATTGAATGTGCATCAAGTGATTGCGTGCCTTATTTCTTGTAAGATTCCTCGGTGGTGCATTATGTTACCTCATCAGCAATGAATTTTGTAAAATATGGAACTAGAGGATGAAGTCCTGAGTCTGAGGCCAAGCTCACTAATGCTTCTTTAAGCAGAGCAGGACTTGACTTGCTCATTGTAAGTTCAGCAATCTTTTGGAAGTATAACTGTTAAGAGAAAACAACAGATCAGTCTTACCGCATGTGAAATACGTCAGTGTGGTATATAGTCTGCACCACATACCTGAAGTTCCCTAGATAGTACATGCTTCACTGGTAGCCTAACATCAATTAGAGGTCCATCCTTTTGCTCATATATTTTGTTTTCGGCAGGTGCTCTGATGACTACAAACACCATAAACAAGTGGAAATATATTCACGATGGGGATAAACAAGGGTAGAAAGAACTTAATTCACCACTTAAACGTCACTGTACATTACTAATATTTGTTTCATATCAATCAATTTAATTAATGACTTTACAACTCCAACCCATGCAATAAAATTGAGAGGCAAACCTTCTAAAGGAGCATTTTCTGGTATAGCTGGCTGCACTCCTTCAATTGCTAGCCAGTGACAGACAACTTCAGTATGAAGGGGAGCTTTTGGTAGTGGGGCTTCAATCACCTAGAATCATGACATTTCTTGAAAATATTAGAAGAACATAATGAAGTGTTTAACTGAAATAAAATAAGTATAAATATAGATCTTACATCTTTGAAATCCACCTCTCTGTCATCAGTGTAGAACAAATCCTGATGCCCAATAGCTTTCCTAAAACGAAATGGTTCTCCTGCGGCAAAGCCATATGTCGGCTACAATAAAAATGATCACTCTCAGATAGATGCCTTTGAATCAGCTAACTGCTAAAGATAAAATATTTGGATGCAACGTTTAACTGGTTTTGTTATCATATGCACCAGGAAGGTGGCCAAACCTCAAAACCAGATACCTATCTCTTTCTCACTACTATACAACTCTTACCAAAAAAAAAATATTCATATCATCAAAGGAAACTATCAAACATTCTACTGATAATGCAGTACCAAAACTCAAGATGATGGCCTCTAGTTAGTACCTCAAGGCTCCTTAAGTTGAGAGCACCATCAACATCCGAAGCTGTTAAAGTTGTTCTCTTCGAGTGACGCATGCATTTGATAGCTTCCTGCAAAGACAATCCAAAAAAAAAGATGAGGACCTGATTCCTTCACACACACCTGCATGACTAGAAGAAAAGGTAACTTACCTGCATGATCTCACGAACACGGTACTCAACATCAGGAGCAAGCATAAGCGCAGCCTCGGGTGATAAGTTGGTGATCCCAATACTCTGTGCTGTAACCTCAATCGTTTCTTTAGGTACAATGCTCATCTTCTCTTCTCCGATTACACTATACTCGACCACAAATGACTACGAATTTTACTATGAAGCAAACAACGAAGCACTATAAGAAAAAGACTCACCGATTCAATTGTCACGGAGCACAAGTCTTATAGTATCGTCTCGACTGAGAAGATAGCTCCAAAGATAATGGTGAACAAGCACCGATTCGGTTCAACTCGAAGATCCAGAAAACAAGCAGCTTGAATTATATAACCCGATGCAAAGATCCGGTCTATTATCGAAGAAAGTGAATCAATCAGCATCGGGTCGGGTATTTAAGTGAGGTTGGATTCACCCGATTAGTTATATCAATAAATATTTATTGGGCCTTTGTAGCCCACTAAGGACCGAGTTTGCCCGTTTTCTGGCTCTGCCAGCCCAAATCAAACGTTGTTAAAAGCAGCAACACAGGTTTGATATGTTTTTGACTTGGGAATCTGGATACGCCTAATCGAATGATACTTGTTGCAGTAAAGGTCTATATACAACAAAATTCAACAAATCTAGGACAATCAACTCATCATTTCAAACATGTGTTATAGGAGTTAAACATTTCAAAATTAGTATTGTCTCAGACTCTGAGGGTTATCACAGCGCAACAAGAAGAAGCAGAACAAGAAGAAAATGAATACAGTATTTGAACTTGATCAATTACAAGGGAACAAAGAGGAACAGCCTTTGGCTTCATGACAAAACCGATGTGTAGACTTACTTAGATTAATGTCAAGAATCTACAGAGAGAGTAAAAAAAATAATCGTTCTTTGTTTCGATTAGCTATTGCTTTCAATTGTTTCTCCCCAAACCAGTTTTCTGATTCTTTCAAGCAGCATTCTCTGGTGGTGTCTTCAAAGCATTTTCTGTTGTTGCTGTTTTGGTCTGCCTTGGGAAAGGTCGTCTGAGGAACCTTGAGGTAGGCCAAGCTCGTGGTTTTATCCTCCCTAATAATAACTTCCATTCTCTCGGTTTTAACTGCCCAGCCAATCTCATTTGTTCTCTTTTAAACTTCCTGTTTGCATACCATATCCCTCCACGCCATCCCAATCCATACCTGGAAGAAGAAGAAAAGAAACAGACGGTAAGACTATTAATAAGCACAGAACTTGTTGTTGAGCCTAAGAAGAGTCTTTGTGTAAACTAAACTACAAACCCGAGAATCAAAGTGGTTCCAGCGGTGGCAATTGTTGAAGTGAACCTGGAACCCACTGGATCAACAAGCTCCTTGAGTTCTCCTCGTTCCAGTTCATGGGTGTGTTTCATCTGCCGTGAGAAGAAAACAAAAGTTTCAAGTGGCAATTAGGGATCGTAAAGACACAACGAGCAAAACAGTGAATGTTTTTAAAAGGTAAATTAGTAACCGCATAGGCATTCAAATAAGAAGCTATAAGTCATTTTCAAGAGAGTTTCCACAGAAGAGAAGCTATAGGAATCCAAATATGCAAGAAAGCTTAATCCGATGCGCATCAATGTAAATACTATCCAGATATAAGAGGCAAGTATACAGTGATAATAAAAAAAATGAAATGTAGATAGCATCTTCGTTGATCATAGACACTAACCGCGTTCTCAATTGATTCCAGCCTCTGATCGATCCTAGTTTCATTGTAGTGTCGTAATGAATAACCTGCACAATCAATCATTCATCATCCAATGGATCAGTTACAAAAGTCAATTCGGTGTGAACAGAAACAAATACATCAACTAAGATACTCTTGCAACACTCAGTACAACACAACAACTTCCCTAGAAAGCTCAAAGTAGACAACTTTGTTATGAGAAGATCAGTTTATCATTATCATACAAGTATAAACATCATCTCCAAACACTTCTGGCATTAATCTCTAGTATCAACACACAATATATGCCGTGAAATCTAAGTTCTGAAATAACCGTTGAAACTATCTAATCCAGAAACTTAAACATCAACATCGAGTGTTAAGGATTCCATCTACAAAGGAAGGGAAATTTGAGATGCAAGGGTATAAAGTAGCAAACTTACCAATCCAAGCCGTAGCAACAGATGCAACAGAAGTTGCAACTGTAAACACGACCCTCTGCCTCTCGAGCAAATCCTAATGAAATGACAACCAAGCCCCCAATTTACAAGATGATAATTATGATAATGATAAAATAGAAATCTTAACGAAAAACACAATTCCTCAAAAATCGATACGAATTGAACTGAAACTCATAAAAAAAAATGAAACTTTAAACAGAAGAGGGAAAAGGAGGGGGGAATCGATCACCTTGGTGGAGAGATAAGAGTCTTGGATAGCGACCAATGAGTTGTGGGCTCTCTTCTTAAGATGAGGCATAGCTGCGGAACCTAGAATCCATGCCCCTCGCCCTCTCAGCCGATTCATAGCTCCTCCTGATGTGAGGGGTAGAGCGAATTGACTCGGCGGTGTTGATTTTGAGATACGCCTGGATTTGTGCCAACGCAAAATCGTCTGGGAGAGAAGAGAACCCACCCTGGCGATTTCCCCCACACGCAAAAGGACCAAGCTTCACGCAGATTCTTTTCTTTTTTTTTTCTCCGACCAAAAGTCTAAAAAAACAACCCTTTTTCATTTCTATATTTGGAATGTTCGGTTCAAAATTAATAACCAAAAGACTATAAAGTAAGTATTCTATTTGCTTAACCTTCCTTATTAAAAATTAGATTAATTTATATAGTAAGTGCTTCTTTATTTATGTTTTTTTGGTAAACTAGTGATCAACCCACCCTATAGGCGGATACAAATAAATGGAAAGTGCTATCTTAAGACACTCTTTTCTGTATCTATGGCTTTTTGTAAATTAATAATAGTTGTGGCGTTTATCTCATGTAAATTTTATTATTAACAGAGTTAAAACAAACAAAAAAGAAAATACAGAAGAGAAAACTGAGAGAGACACCACTGGTTTTGTTGTCCTATATTGTTTTCATCCGCATCCAAAAGAAAAGCTAAAACAAAAGAGGGAAACACTTTCCACCTCCACTCCACTCCACTCCTCCACAAAAGTTAACAGGGACTGATTCAGTGAGATTTTTAGAAGCCTGATCAGGGACTGATTCAGCTATATTGCTGATGATTCTCGAGATGTTATTATCATGGTGATGACGATTCTTCCTTCCTTTGAGAGTTTTTCAATTGTTTAGAATCATTGCCTGGTTTCTCAGTCTCTGGCATTTCCTTCTCCACATCAGGTTTGTCGTTAAACAGAGCCTTTGAACCAGAGCGGCGGCTTGGCGATGGTGGTGAGACTATCTGATATTTTGATGAAACAGGGGAAACATAAGGCGGGTATGGCAGCATTGAATGGTCGAAGTTGCAGTTTGGCCCAAACTTGCAGAATCCATATGACTTGACGTTACCACAACCAGGTTGTCCCTGGACAGCAAAAAAAAAAAAAACCACAGCATTGATTGTACATATAACCTGTAGGAATCAAATGAAGACCACATCTTTTTGTAACTTATTCTAGTAAAAAAAAAAAACAAGATTTGATCTACAAAACCAAGAGAGCAAGAGACTTACAGGTCTGGCTGGGAGAAGAAAAGGGTCTATGAGATTTGGTGGTGACGTTACTCTCACTCCGTCATGACTGTATTTGCAATCGTCCCCATATTTACATGTACCAGTGTTCATAAAAAACCGACATTGTGCTTGTTCGGATCTTTCAGGCAACCCACCATTCAGTGTCACAGCCACGGGCATTGATGCACTAGAACCAGAGTAACAAGGTTGATTCTTCACATTATACATGGAGTTAGATGCACCCTGCAACATAACAAATTGGAGGTAAATATATCCTTATTGATTTTTTTTTCAAATTTGCTAAAAGCACAACACTATACATCATTGGTAGCTTCTATATTCAGACTTACCATGTAAGTGGCCCACCTTTGGTTTTGAGAGTGTGAAACCATGACAGGAACATAGGACTGAGGAAGTTGCGGACGAGTCAGAGTTCCATATGCAGACATCATTGTTAATCCACCACCATAATCTAAGCCTGCAGAAGGAAAGCTAGACGTCCCATATGCAGCAGTAGAATGTCCATTATCAGGTTGAGGATGGTGGAATCTGCATGAAACTCCGAATCTGCATGTCCCCGTTCGCAGGTAAAACGGACATGGCTTCTCACCCTGGAGAAGAAACTCAAATAAGTCTTCCACGTTCGATATTAAAAAAAAAGGAATCACAGTAACCAAGATGAAACTACCTGACGCATAGGTAAACTAAGGACATTGAACAACACAGGTTCTGCTCCATTCCTGTCCTTTGGGTGATGGTATTTACAAGTTGACCCGTACTTACAAGCTCCTGTCTTGAGAAAATACTGCAAAAGTGGTTTGAAAAGCATTATTCAGGAAACCAAACATGATGAATATGTTCTGCAGTTTAATGTAACTCTTAAATGAACTTAAAAACAAGAAATGATTTATGTTCCGTATTCTAAATGGACAACAAGAGTAACACAAATGCATCAAGTCCAACAATATATCGTTTTTTTTTAAACTAGCCAAGCGTATCTATCTTTCAAATCGAGATTAAGACTAAACCAGACAAGAGGAATATATTCTGGAGTTAAATATAGATTCTTCTTGCTTCTTAAGTAAAATTACAAACAAGAATATGTTCTCTGCTACTAATGCTAGATGAAAGGAGAATAAGCTTAAAGTTGAAATGCATCACGCTAGAAAAGATATCTCTTTTTAACCAATCGAGTTAATCAGACTATAGATGATTATTAGAGAGATCCAAGAACTGCACCTCACAATCCGGCTGCCCAATCCTCTCGGGGAGCTCCTCGTTGTAATACATTGTACCCTATTAAAAAAGTTTAAATGGCAGTAAAACCATATGATGCAGAAGCAAAAATAATTAAAAAAGAAATTTTAAACTTAGGAAAACTATTATCTTCCTCACCTGTGGAAGAGGAGTGGGATGATTGTAACGGCAACTGCTTCCATAGCCACAGAGACCAGTTCTTAGGTAGTACTGGCAATCTCGTTCACCAGGACGATCCGGATACGCATTAGATTGCAACACTTCGTTTTCATCTATTTTCATCTTCCTAAAGGCATCTAAGGATCATATCAACAACACAACATCACATGAATGCTGTCCACGATCACTAGATACTATAATTCTTAAAGAGATCAAGCTTCAAAATGTAAACAGAGTGTAAATGCTGTAAATCACAAATGAGATTTTATATAAACAATGATGATCAAAAAAGTAGGAAAGCACAATATGTTCTTAAAACCAGATCAGATGGATCTATCTAGATTTAGAAACTTACCTTCGATTTTGTCGGAAGACTGAATAGACACAGCAGAGCCCTGAACCTGAACATGCTGAGTGTCTGACATGTGTTGTCGCATGTAAGAAAAAAAAAAGACGGAGACGGTTACAGACAGTGAAGGGAAGATGATCAACAACAAACAAAAGAAAAATGGGAAATTCACAGATAAATAGTGTTATGATTCATCTAAAGGAAAGCAGATTGCTTGGTGAAAAACAGAGCAGGAAAGATCAAAAAAATCTAACAGTTAGATCCAATGAAAAAGAACTATGCTAAATTTTTTTTGAAAGTTTCTTATTTTCTCTCTTGTATCATTTGCTCAGACTCTGAATGTGAGAGATTTTTCAGAGGATGTTTTCTTTTGGATCTTCTTCCCTTTTGGTTTTTTTTTTTTGGTTTTTGCCCTTTTCTCTCCTCCGATGTCTCTTTTTTCAATGTGAACACAGAAAAACAAAATCAAACTGTTGTTTAAGTAAATATTCTTGCCTCCCCTCGTGTACGGTTATTAAATTCTGCATGTACCTTACTTAAATCACAATCTTACCCCTCCCCCTATACTCGTATCTTCAATGTGACAATACTATAATTAATCTAAGCAGTTCCATTGGTGAGTATGTGCACATGGATTTCTAATTGAATTTAATCTAGTTAATAATTAATTTTAAATCACAAATAATAATGTAGCTAATCTTAAAGCAACACATAGGCTAAAGGTATGTTGGATTTTTTTTGTTGAGGTTCTGAAACCAGAGCCATTCCTTTGTCTCTCTCATTTTTTTCAACTTTTTCCAGTGTTTTAATTGTTGGATACTTGTTTAGATCCCCTCAATGGGGTTCCTTTACTTTTTAATGAAAGAGGTGGAAATACTGATATTCATTAGATTTAATCTATTGTTAAAAGATAATAAATAGACAACATCAACTCTAAACCCTAAACCTTCAAATCTAAACCCTAAAACATCATCTTTAAACCCTAAACCTTCAAATCTAAACCCTAAACCTTCAAATCTAAACCCTAAAACATCATCTTTAAACCCTAAATCTAAACTTAAAACATCAATTTTAAACTCTAAATCATCAACTCTAAACCCTAAACCTTCAAATCTAAACCCTAAACCATGAAACATCAACTCTAAACCCTAAACCATGAAACATCAACTCTAAACCCTAAACCTTCAAATCTAAACCCTAAACCATGAAACATCAACTCTAAACCCTAAACCCTAAACCCTAAACCTTCAAATCTAAACCCTAAACCATGAAACATCAACTCTAAACCCTAAACCCTAAACCCTAAACCATGAAACATCAACTCTAAACCCTAAACCCTAAACCTTCAAATCTAAACCCTAAACCCTAAATCTAAACTTAAAACATCAATTTTAAACTCTAAATCATCAACTTTAAACCCTAAACCCTAAACCATGAAACATCAACTCTAAACCCTAAACCATGAAACATCAACTCTAAACCCTAAACCATGAAACATCAACTCTAAACCCTAAACCTTCAAATCTAAACCCTAAACCATGAAACATCAACTCTAAACCCTAAACCTTCAAATCTAAACCCTAAACCCTAAACCTTCAAATCTAAACCCTAAACCCTAAACCCTAAACCATGAAACATCAACTCTAAACCCTAAACCTTCAAATCTAAACCCTAAACCATGAAACATCAACTCTAAACCCTAAACCATGAAACATCAACTCTAAACCCTAAACCCTAAATCTAAACTTAAAACATCAATTTTAAACTCTAAATCATCAACTCTAAACCCTAAACCCTAAACCCTAAACCCTAAACCTTCAAATCTAAACCCTAAACCTTCAAATCTAAACCCTAAACCTTCAAATCTAAACCCTAAACCCTAAACCTTCAAATCTAAACCCTAAAACATCATCTTTAAACCCTAAACCCTAAATCTAAACTTAAAACATCAATTTTAAACTCTAAATCATCAACTTTAAACCCTAAACCCTAAACCCTAAACCTTCAAATCTAAACCCTAAACCTTCAAATCTAAACCCTAAACCCTAAACCCTAAATCTAAACTTAAAACATCAATTTTAAACTCTAAATCATCAACTTTAAACCCTAAACCATGAAACATCAACTCTAAACCCTAAACCATGAAACATCAACTCTAAACCCTAAACCCTAAATCTAAACTTAAAACATCAATTTTAAACTCTAAATCATCAACTCTAAACCCTAAAACATCATCTTTAAACCCTAAACCTTCAAATCTAAACCCTAAACCCTAAATCTAAACTTAAAACATCAATTTTAAACTCTAAATCATCAACTTTAAACCCTAAACCCTAAACCCTAAACCCTAAATCTAAACTTAAAACATCAATTTTAAACTCTAAATCATCAACTTTAAACCCTAAATCTAAACTTAAAACATCAATTTTAAACTCTAAATCATCAACTTTAAACCCTAAACCCTAAATCTAAACTTAAAACATCAATTTTAAACTCTAAATCATCAACTTTAAACCCTAAACCCTAAATCTAAACTTAAAACATCAATTTTAAACTCTAAATCATCAACTTTAAACCCTAAATCTAAACTTAAAACATCAATTTTAAACTCTAAATCATCAACTTTAAACCCTAAACCCTAAATCTAAACTTAAAACATCAATTTTAAACTCTAAATCATCAACTCTAAACCCTAAAACATCATCTTTAAACCCTAAACCCTAAATCTAAACTTAAAACATCAATTTTAAACTCTAAATCATCAACTTTAAACCCTAAACCCTAAATCTAAACTTAAAACATCAATTTTAAACTCTAAATCATCAACTTTAAACCCTAAACCTTCAAATCTAAACCCTAAACCCTAAATCTAAACTTAAAACATCAATTTTAAACTCTAAATCATCAACTCTAAACCCTAAAACATCATCTTTAAACCCTAAACCCTAAACCCTAAACCTTCAAATCTAAACCCTAAACCATGAAACATCAACTCTAAACCCTAAACCATGAAACATCAACTCTAAACCCTAAACCATGAAACATCAACTCTAAACCCTAAAACATCATCTTTAAACCCTAAATCTAAACTTAAAACATCAATTTTAAACTCTAAATCATCAACTTTAAACCCTAAACCTTCAAATCTAAACACTAAAACATCAACTCTAAACCCTAAAACATCATCTTTAAACCCTAAATCTAAACTTAAAACATCAATTTTAAACTCTAAATCATCAACTCTAAACCCTAAAACATCATCTTTAAACCCTAAATCTAAACTTAAAACATCAATTTTAAACTCTAAATCATCAACTTTAAACCTTAAATCACTTAAAACATCAACTTTAAACCCTAAACCCGAAACATCAATTATAAACCCTAAACCCTAAACCTTCAAATCTAAACCCTAAAACATCATCTTTAAACCCTAAACGTAAATCCTAAATCCTAAACCCTAAATCTAAACTTAAAACATCAATTTTAAACTCTAAATCATCAACTCTAAACCCTAAACCATGAAACATCAACTCTAAACCCTAAACCATGAAACATCAACTCTAAACCCTAAACCCTAAATCATCAACTTTAAACCCTAAACCCTAAACCTTCAAATCTAAACCCCAAAACATCAACTCTAAACCCTAAACCCTAAACCCTAAACCTTCAAATCTAAACCCTAAAACATCATCTTTAAACCCTAAACCTTCAAATCTAAACCCTAAAACCCTAAACGTTCAAATCTAAACACTAAAACATCAACTCTAAACCCTAAACGTAAATCCTAAACCATAAAACCCTAAACCTTCAAATCTAAACCCCAAAACATCAACTTTAGGATTCTAGGGTTTAGGGTTTTATGGTTTAGTGTTGATAGTTTATGGTTTAGTGTTGATAGTTTATGGTTTAGTGTTGATAGTTTATGGTTTAGTGTTGATAGTTTATGGTTTAGTGTTGATAGTTTATGGTTTAGTGTTGATAGTTTATGGTTTAGTGTTGATAGTTTATGGTTTAGTGTTGATAGTTTATGGTTTAGTGTTGATAGTTTATGGTTTAGTGTTGATGGTTTAGGGTTTAGGATTGATGGTTTAAGGTTTAGAGTTTAGAGTTGATGCTTTAAGGTTTAGAGTTGAAGGTTTAGGGTTTAGGGTTTAGGATTGATGGTTTAGGGTTTAGGGTTTAGAGTTAATGTTTAAGGATTTAGGGTTCGTATTTCAAAAAAAATAGGGTTTAGGATTGATGGTTTAAGGTTTAGGGTTCGTATTTAAAAAAAAAATAGGGTTTAGGATTGATGGTTTAGGGTTTAGAGTTGAGTTTTAGGGTTTTGGGTCTTAATTTCGAAATAGTATAATTCGAAAAAAAATTAAAAAAATTATTTTTAATTTTTTTAAAGTTTTTATTTATTTAAATATTTATTTATCATATATATAAAGAACAAAGACATAAGAATTTTTTTTGCCACTTATTAAAAAATATATTTTTGACAATATCTTTTAGTGGTGGTAAAATGAAAAGTGGAAGATATGAAAATGGTAAAATGTAATTTTTCCTTCGTTTTGACACCTTAGGTTTTTGGTCAATTAATAATAGCTGTGGGCCTGTGGCTATTAATTATCCCATGTAAAGTTTATTAAGAGATTCAAAAACCAAAAGAGAAGATCGAGAGGCACCACTGGTTTAGTCCTATATTGTTTTCAATTCATCCACAGCCAAAAGAAAATCAAAAACAAAAGTGAGAAACACTTCCACCTCCACTCCTCATCCACAAACGTTAACAAAATTGCAGAGAAAGGGATCATTGAGATCTTTGGAAGCCTGAGCGGGAGATTCAGCCATATTGGTGATGATTCTGGAGGCTGTGATCATGAATTATGATCATGGTGATGACGAATTCTCAGAAATCTCCTTCCTTTGGGAGCTATTCAATTGTTTAGAATCACTCTCTGGTTTCTCAGTCTCTGTCATTTCCTTCCTCACATCAGGTTTGTCGTTAGACAAAGCCTTTGAACCAGAGCGGCTTGGCGATGGTGTGATACAATTGTTATATAATTCACTTTTCTCCTAGTTGTGACAAAATCAATTAGAGTTCAGTATACAATGTACCAAAAGAAAAGAAAAAAAACATTTCAATCTCTGACTAGTCAAATTAAAGATCATATCAATTCAAATGCTTAGATATGATCTTGTTTTGATTCTGCAACCCTAAACCTTCAAATCTAAACCCTAAACCCTAAACCCTAAACCTTCAAATCTAAACCCTAAACCTTCAAATCTAAACCCTAAACCTTCAAATCTAAACCCTAAACCTTCAAATCTAAACCCTAAACCTTCAAATCTAAACCCTAAACCTTCAAATCTAAACCCTAAACCTTCAAATCTAAACCCTAAACCTTCAAATCTAAACCCTAAACCTTCAAATCTAAACCCTAAACCTTCAAATCTAAACCCTAAACCTTCAAATCTAAACCCTAAACCTTCAAATCTAAACCCTAAACCTTCAAATCTAAACCCTAAACCTTCAAATCTAAACCCTAAACCTTCAAATCTAAACCCTAAACCTTCAAATCTAAACCCTAAACCTTCAAATCTAAACCCTAAACCCTAAACCTTCAAATCTAAACCCTAAACCTTCAAATCTAAACCCTAAACCTTCAAATCTAAACCCTAAACCTTCAAATCTAAACCCTAAACCTTCAAATCTAAACCCTAAACCCTAAACCTTCAAATCTAAACCCTAAACCCTAAACCTTCAAATCTAAACCCTAAACCTTCAAATCTAAACCCTAAACCTTCAAATCTAAACCCTAAACCTTCAAATCTAAACCCTAAACCTTCAAATCTAAACCCTAAACCCTAAACCCTAAACCTTCAAATCTAAACCCTAAACCCTAAACCTTCAAATCTAAACCCTAAACCCTAAACCCTAAACCTTCAAATCTAAACCCTAAACCCTAAACCCTAAACCTTCAAATCTAAACCCTAAACCTTCAAATCTAAACCCTAAAACATCAACTTTAAACCCTAAACCCTAAACCATGAAACATCAACTCTAAACCCTAAACCCTAAACCTTCAAATCTAAACCCTAAAACATCAACTTTAAACCCTAAACCCTAAACCCTAAACCCTAAACCTTCAAATCTAAACCCTAAAACATCAACTTTAAACCCTAAACCTTCAAATCTAAACCCTAAACCATGAAACATCAACTCTAAACCCTAAACCATGAAACATCAACTCTAAACCCTAAACCATGAAACATCAACTCTAAACCCTAAACCCTAAACCTTCAAATCTAAACCCTAAAACATCAACTCTAAACCCTAAACCCTAAACCCTAAACCCTAAACCCTAAACCCTAAACCCTAAACCTTCAAATCTAAACCCTAAACCCTAAACCTTCAAATCTAAACCCTAAAACATCAACTCTAAACCCTAAACCCTAAACCCTAAACCCTAAACCCTAAACCTTCAAATCTAAACCCTAAAACATCAACTTTAGGATTCTAGTTTAGGGTTTAGGATTGATGGTTTAGGGTTTAGAGTTGAAGGTTTAGGGTTTAGAGTTGAAGGTTTAGGGTTTAGGGTTTAGAGTTGAAGGTTTAGGGTTTAGAGTTGAAGGTTTAGGGTTTAGAGTTGAAGGTTTAGGGTTTAGAGTTGAAGGTTTAGGGTTTAGAGTTGAAGGTTTAGGGTTTAGAGTTGAAGGTTTAGGGTTTAGAGTTGAAGGTTTAGGGTTTAGGGTTTAGAGTTGAAGGTTTAGGGTTTAGGGTTTAGGTTAATGTTTAAGGATTTAGGGTTCAGATTTCAAAAATAGGGTTTAGGATTGATGGTTTAGGGTTTAGAGTTGAAGGTTTAGGGTTAATTTAAAAAATAGGGTTTAGGATTGATGGTTTAGGGTTTAGAGTTGAGTTTTAGGGTTTTGGGTCTTAATTTCGAAATAGTATAATTGAAAAAAATTAAAAAATTATTTTTATTTTTTAAAGTTTTTATTTATTTAAATATTTATTTATCATATATATAAAAACAAAGCAGCAAAATTTTTGCCACTTATTAAAAAATATATTTTTGACAATATCTTTTAGTGGTGGTAAAATGAAAAGTGGCGACATGAAAATGGTAAAATGTAATTTTTCCTTCGTTTTGACACCTTAGGTTTTTGGTCAATTAATAATAGCTGTGGGCCTGTGGCTATTAATTATCCCATGTAAAGTTTATTAAGAGATTCAAAACCAAAAGAGAAGATCGAGAGGCACCACTGGTTTAGTCCTATATTGTTTTCAATTCATCCACAGCCAAAAGAAAATCAAAAACAAAAGTGAGAAACACTTCCACCTCCACTCCTCATCCACAAACGTTAACAAAAATTGCAGAGAAAGGGATCATTGAGATCTTTGGAAGCCTGAGCGGGAGATTCAGCCATATTGGTGATGATTCTGGAGGCTGTGATCATGAATTATGATCATGGTGATGACGAATTCTCAGAAATCTCCTTCCTTTGGGAGCTATTCAATTGTTTAGAATCACTCTCTGGTTTCTCAGTCTCTGTCATTTCCTTCCTCACATCAGGTTTGTCGTTAGACAAAGCCTTTGAACCAGAGCGGCTTGGCGATGGTGTGATACAATTGTTATATTACTTTCTCTTAGTTGTGGAAAATTAGTTCAGTTTACAATTTTACAAAAGAAAAAGAAATTCAAGAAATATCTCAATCTCTGACTAGCCAAATTAAGAGCATATCAATTCAAATGTTTAGCTATGATCTTGTTTTGATTCTGCAACCATAACTGCTGTTCTTGCAAAACAGATTGCTGATCTACCCCTCCATTTTCTGAAACAGTTTCTCCAAACCCAAAACTTTCAAATGTTGCAAATGGCTCAGACTTTTCGGGCAAACTCCTTGTGGCCTTGAAAGTTGGCACAGTCGACGGCTCAAAATCGCCAGGAACGTTTCCCTGAATTGTCAGCTCCGGCTGAAACTCCGTCAAAGCCAAGACATTGAACGTGGTACTCATCAGTTCTCCTGTTGGACCGACTTCAGCTAACGGCGCAGCTGATTCTACCAAAAACGGATTGTACTGGTCCATGGTGGCTTGAAACGCAGGCATGCGATCATCTAATCCGAACGGTACTATAGCCATGGAGTTAGTATCATGCACTTGCGTAACTGTTTCTTCCAGCGTAAGCAACCAGTTCCCTGAATCCCTCTGGCCCTCAGAGGTTGAAGGTTCTTCGGGTATCGTTTCTATGTTCTTCCTCGGATCATCTCTCAACATCAACGCCTCCCAAGGATCAAAAGCTTCCACCTTTGACTCCTCTTGCTTCTTCTTCTTCTTCTTCTCTTCCGCAACTTTTGTTCTAGCGTCATCCGACAGGTTTAATGTGTGACTGGATGGAGTATTCGGAAGAGACTTAGTCGAAACCGTATCGAAGCTATTCCCATTAGGATCGTCTCTTCCTCCTCCGTAAGGCTCTGAGTGACAAGACATCGGAGGACTACTAGTCCCCGCTTCAGTCCTGCTCGTCAAATCCTCCAAAGAAGCACTCCGAAACGACCCGTAATCCGAACAACACCTCTCCGAAAGCGAGCTCGAGACCGTGGAAGGAGGAGGAGGAAGAAGAAGACTGTTCGGCGACGGATACATCCCCGCGTTGTTCCCCGGAAACGACGACTGGTCTTTCAAAAACTCCTGCAGCGTCTCGAGAAGCTCCAGCGAGATTTTCTGAATGCTGGGATACTCCGACGTGCGTCCCACGCCGTTGGACTTGCAGAGGTCGTAGAACCCGCTGAGCTCCTCGAACTGTTTCGAAGCTCTGACGGAGGCTTGAAACGCGTGGACGCAAGATTTGTACGGGAGATGGAAGAAGCTGTCGAGGAGGAGAGCTAGCCCGTCGGAGATGTCTCTGTAGAGATCGAAACTCTCTTGCAAGACGGCGTAGAGAGACGTCTTCACGAGCTTGTTGGCTTTCGCGTCTCCCGTGGGGCGCGTCGCGATGGCTCTGTCTAGTAGTCTCTGCCAGTAGGTGATTTTGTCGAGGAGCATCGCCGGTTTCATATCTCTAACCGCCGGTTCGTCGGATTTGTTTCTAATTCTCGGATTAAACCGGGATTTACTGGAGAACGTGGATGTGCTGTTGATTCTTCCGGTTTGGTTCTGGTAATTAGTGTACCGTCTCTGTAACTTCCCGGTTAAGAAGCAGTCGAGTCTCTCGTCGAGGTACAACGCGAACGTGCGGACGAAAGCGGAGTAATCCCAAGGACGCGAGTTCGAGTCGTCGCGGAAGGTGGAGAGGTTGAGGATTTTCGCGCCGCGTTTCATGACGTGGAGGACCTCGCGGGGGAAGTAAGGATCTCCGTCCTGGAAGATCCTGAGGACGAGGACCAGGGATTTGAGCGCGACGATCCAGTTCCGCGTCCGCCCGATGCGGCGACCGATCGCGGCGGCGCAAGCGGCGGCGTGAGATTTCTTGGAGGATATGATGGCGAGGATGTCGGAGACGAGACGGTCGTCGATGGGGACGTCCTCGTCGTGGCTCGTGGCTTTGAGGATGGCGACCTCGAGGGTGGTGAGATCGCCGCCGCGGCCTCTGTTGGCTCCGTTGGTGACTTTGGCGAGGCTGATGCTCGTCTGGTCTTTAACTGCTCCAATCGCCTTTTTCAGCTTGCTAGGCATTGTCGTCGCGTTTTTGAATATTCAACCAATCGCCGTCTTCTCCTTCTTCTTCCTCCTCCTCTGTGTTTTCTCTCTCTCTCTCTAAGGAAAAAGTTTTGATTTTTTTTTGTTCTGTTTTCTAAATATAAAAGAGTGGAAGAGAGGATAGAAAGGCGGGAGACTCTCTGGACCCTTTTAAGACGTGACAAAGATATACGTTGACTATAGACACCGGCGACTTCTGTTATTTCACCCACGCGCAATTGTGGCGCGTCGTTTATAACGGTATTAACGAACTATGTGTTTGAAAGCATGCAAGTAACAATGATTTGTAGATTGTGTATCAATTTTTGTATGAAGTAATCTGAGTTAACGTAATCATTTGACAGTGTAGACGAGCAAGCTGCTACGTTGATTACGTTAATCTTAGGCGAAAAGAAATATTTAGATTATATCATATCAAATATAAACATTTCTTCTTCTTTTCTTATTGCTATTTTGTTGTAAAAAAAAAAAGAAGAAGAAGAGATGTTTATATTTGATATGATATAATCTCTTATTTTTTCTTGTAGACGTGCAATCGATCAAATATGATCACGAGTTGTTTTGATAGTACTATTTGATGGGATTACAGTATAACACGAACAGATATCAGTCTCCATGTTTTTTTATTTTTGCCACTGCAAAGAAACGATTAATCTCAGAGGTGAAACAACTTATAGAACAAGGCCGGTTTATATGAAGCAAAGGCTTGTCCGATCGCCAGTCCAAACAAGACTCCTGGTCCATATCCTATTGCGGCTGCTTTCCAGTTCAACACTTGTTCTTGCTCTCTCTGTTCTGGCTCTTGTGACTGTGGTGTTGACAGTGCTCCAGTTTCCCTGAAACAAGTCTTCTCAAGAGGAAGACCACAAAGATTGATATTCCCTTCAAAGGAGGATTTAGATTGGCCTCCAATTTGTGTACCCTGTGGTATTTGGCCAGTGAGTCTGTTATGTGACATGTTAGTGTATGACAAGAACGAGAGAACTCTTAGCTCCTGAGGAATTCTTCCAGAAAGTTTGTTTTGAGATAGATCCAATGACTCGAGTTGCGTGAGTTTGGCCAAAGACGATGGAATACGACCTGTGAAACCGTTGTTAGACAAGTCAAGCACAATCAACGATTTCAAGAAACCTATGGATTCTGGAATCTGTCCTCCAAAACTATTCCCTGAGAATTCAATTACTGCGCATCTGTCCGGGATCTTTTCCAACTCCATGTTTCGTCCTTTGCTTCTCACATAAATGGAAGGATAATACCACGGCTCGGTCGGATATATATAGTGCAAGTCTCCTCTGTACCCAGGCCAACGATTAGTAACTGGAGAAGAATTAACCAAAGGTTCACTCAAATTCGCAAAGTAATCTGGTGGTAGACTCCCGTTGAAGCTGTTATGTGATATGTCCATTATCCGCAGTGCTGTAAACGAAAGAGAGGTTCCCGGTGAAGATATGGGACCACGGAATCTGTTTGATCTCAGAACAATGACTTCCAGTTGCTGCAAAGCCTTCAGCCAGAAAGGGAAAGTGTCGTCGATGCGATTCCCTTCCACATTTAGAAACTTTAGGTTTGTGCAGTTTACAAGAGACCTTGGAAGCTTCCCACTTATTTGATTGTGGCCAACATCAAGTATTACTAATAAACGGCTATCTATGTCAGGAAGTCTCCCAGTGAGGTCGTTGTTACGGAGTTTCAACACCGATACATTTGTCAAGCATCGGTGAACTGACCCGCTGAAATTGTTGTGTGATAGATCAAGGAGTCTCAGCTGAGATGCTTTGCAGAGTGTGAGAGGTATGTCTCCAGTGAAACTGTTATTTGATGCAGCCATGACCTTGATGGTGTGTGGAATAATAGGAAAAGACCCGTGGAAGGCGTTTGAACTCAAATCCAACTCGGAGAGAGATGAGTTAAGGAACACTTTTGGCGAACCGCTGAAGGAGTTGTGAGAGAGATTTGCATGGCCCAAAGAAGGCAGTTTCCATAACCACTGAGGCACTTTTCCTCTAAGCCTATTCTTGGAAACGTCTAGTCCCTCCAAGTTCCTTGAGGTCTTTATAAACGTGGGGAACTCGGTGAGGTTGCAGTTGGACAAGATCAGAAACGACAGATTTGTGGAACCGGTGTTAAGCACTGACACACTGTTTCCGGAAAGATCCAGGTATTCTAGAGACTTGAACGGCAAGAAATCGAAGTTGATCGTGTAGGTTGTGTTGTTCTGAAAAGATAGGTCGAGATGTGTGAGGCTAGGTAACTTTGAGATAGGTTCTAGGATTCGACAGCTAAAAAGGTTCTTGGCCATGTCTAGATGCACAAGCTTAGAGGTTGGAGAAGAAGTCATATTTTCAAGAGGGTCTTTAAGATGATTTTGGCGCAAATCAAGATAATCTAGGGAAAGCATGGTGAATAGATTAGAAGGAATGGTTCCAGAAAAGTGATTATAAGAAAGGTCTATAGAAGAAAGAAGTGTTAAATTATTTACATGGGGAAAACGACCGGTGAGCTTGTTATGTGAAAGGTCCAAGAAGGTTAAGCGGCTTAGGTTACTGATCGAGGATGGAACTTCTCCTATAAAACCATTCTGGCTAAGATCCAAGTATTCCAAGTTGGTGAGTCTACCAAATCCGGCGGGAAACGGGGACGAGTCAAAGTGGTTGATAAACAGACGGAGGTACCTGAGGTGTTGGAATCGGAAGAGGCTACTATTAGCCTGGATGGTGCCACTGATACATGCACCACCAAGGTTTAGCTCTGTAACGGCGCCTGTCGCGTTATCAAAGACAACTCCATCGAAGGAAACACCTTCTTTGGTCCAAGAGGTTATATTTGGACTATGGAATACAACATCCGGGGTGTTCCAAATATGGTCGCAGCAGCGGGATGGAAACTCGTTCTTGAAAGCCAACAGAATCTCAACTTGGTCCGGACGAGGAGGAACTGGGGAGCTGGTCACACAGACGCAACAAGTGATGGAGAAAACGGCCAAATGCAGTTTCATCTTCGAAAGAGAATTGAATTTTCCAACAAAAAGGGAAGAAATTAGTATGTATGATTTGGTTTTGCAGTCAAATCTTACAATATATATAACGATTAAGTCGCATTGCTTGACTTGACTTGTAAACGGTAAAAGTCCTTCACCATGTATATTGGCCCACCAAGGTAACAAACCATTTTGGACTTATGTTTGCTTCTCATAGTTTCTTCTCTGTATTCAATTGCACGTGAATATTAGTTCGGCTTTTGTTTGAAAGTCTTCCTTTATGTATCCTTTGTTGCACGTTATCCAGCAAGCTCTGTCTTAAGTTTATTTATTAGTATATGCTATGCTCCAACATTATTACTCTCAGATCATGCTATGCTCTAACATTCTTACTCTCAGATCAACCATTAACTGTATAATAAAAGACCTGTCGAGGTAATAAACAAATTCACTTTGTCAAAAACCAATCAGTGTTTGAAAAATTGTGCGAGTGTGAACAGATTCTCTCATTCTTCCATCAAGGAAACTGATTTGGGACGGTGAATGCTCTCGCAGCCAGGACAGTTGTGCAGGCTCTCGTGGATGTATATGTCGCAGTCCAGACAGAAATAGTGCTTGCATTTCCTACATGTTACGCATGGCCCCGGTTTGTTCCCTGCACATAATAAAAAAGCACCAATGAGCCCTCGTTTATATCCAAATTAATGTCTCTCTCGGCAAGTGCGAGGCACAATGAGTCAGCATACCTTAAACAGGGTTAACTAAGCCTGTCTTAAGTTTAATTACGGATCTCTAGTAGACCAATGAGACTTATTAACCAGTTACATTAAGAAACATGTAAGAAGACTACAAGAACTGATGTTCAAACAATATGGTTTTATTGTTTACCTGCACCAAGTAAGCTCTGTTGGCAACCAAAACAACTCTTTCCCAATTTTCTCCGAGGATCATTCGAACTTGCAAGAGTAGGAACCTCATCAAACGGAGCAATTGGGAAGAGATGGTGGTATGATCTAGCAAGATGTGGAGATGAAACAAGCGTCAGACCACAGATGGTGCATTCCGTAGGGAGCTCACATACACGAGCTTTGCATCTGGGGCACGTGTAACCAGCTCCGATCTTAACTTCCTTATGACACGAACAGATAGCCATTGAACCTTCAGCTGCTCTTTGTGGGAACCCCATCTTGATCAGATTAGAAATTGCAAACTCTGCTATTGCCGGAGGTGGAGGTGCATGTTCAAGCAGAAGATCTTTTAAATGCACCTGCGTGATGATAAAATAAGACACAAAGCACATGCGAAAATCAAAGTTACAAAGTTGAAGAAGAAGGTAACTAAACGCACCTCATCTACCGCAACTGAATACAACCCACCAGTTTCTTGGCATAGGTGTTTGCATATAAACATCTCTGCAGAAAGTCCAATCACAGAACATCTTAATCTTGATTTCTTGCATTTCTGAATGGTCTCCATGATATCTCCTGGATCAGAGGTGCTTAGAGCTGAATACAATATCAGAACCTCGCGATGGCCATAAGATGGGATCTGGTTGAGATGCTCATGTACAAGCTCTAGGGCGTTCTGCAAAGAGGAGTCACCCGCGGCTTCCAGCTTTCCCATCAACGCTTGTATGTGTGACTCAGGACTACCGCCAAGATCTGTTAGTGTATGCGCAATTCCATTTTTTATAGAGACCAAACCGATCTGACTGAGTGGATTCTGGTCAAAGAACTCTCTAATGAAAGCTTCAACATGTTTTGCCATTATGGCCATCCGGCTTGGTCTAAAATCTGTTTCCGCAGCTGCCTAGACACACACAATAAAAAACATATCAAGTGTAAGAAATTGCATACTGAGGAACCCATGGAGTAAGACAAGCTTCCTGGAATATGAATCCAAATCACAATGTTGCCGGTAAGGATCATATGAAACAATATTAGCATTTTTCTTATGCTCTAACCGGACAAAACCCAATTAAAAGTGAGATTATCAATAACAAAACATTCACAGATTCAGCTATAGACACTGTTAATAAGAAGAAAGAGCAGAGATCTCCTACACTCAAGCCAATATATCAAAAGTAGAAGCAGAGTACACTTCTCTATATAACCCAAAAGTTCATACGTTCTCTTCTATATAAGTTCCACGGAAAACAGAACATGCTCAGCTTCACTCAATTCAACAAAAGGAAACGACTTTAAAACTGACATTCACATAATCCCCTACTCAATTCCATAGACACACACTCCAAAAACATAACAAGTGTAAGACGTTGCATATTACAGAACTGATGAAATATTTGAAACCAAGAAGTAAAACAAGCTTCTTGGATTATGAATCCAAATCTCAATGTTGCCAGAATGGTATAATCTTAGTAAGGATCACAAGAAACAGTATCATCATCATCTTCATATGCTCTAGCCAAAAAAACCCCCACTTATAGTGAGATTATCAATTACAAAACAACACCGAGCCAGCTATAGGCACTTTATAAGAAGAGCATACTTTCTAATCCATATAAGCTCCAATGAAAGCAGCATAAGCTGAGCATCACTCAAATCAACTAAAAGGAAACGACTTTAAAGCTAACATTCACAAAATCTCCAACTCAATTCCATAAACCTTTACAGCACAAAAGGAATAGAATTTTAACCCGAGAGAAGTCAATGACGATGTATAAATAGCGGATAAGCCCCTTCTGGATACGAGTACCAGCCGCGGCGGCGGAGAGCATACGGAGACGGCGGCGATACTGAGCATGGTAAATGGCACTGGTATCAATCGGCCGTAGAAGCCCAGACTCATCCTCTTGCAAAGCCTCCCAGGATCTGTCGTCGACGTAAGCTCTCTCCCACTGGCCGATACCTTCCGCATCGTCTTCCTCGTCGTCTTCTTCTCTTTCTCCGGTGGGTCTCTTTCTCTGATTACTCATCCTTTAACCTCTCCTCGGAAAGGATCTAAAGCTTATTATAAAGTTCGAGCAAATAATTACAGAAAACCCCTTGTGTTTTATTAAGTTCACAATTATTAGCTATAACTTCTTATTGTACATATTAGTCCCTATCTAGTATCTACACTGACCTTACTTACTATAAAGTTCATAACTGTTAGCTATAACTTCTTAAATGTGGATATTTAGACCTCGTCTACAATGCAATTGGCCAGATGTGTCCAACTCCAACTGTAAAATAATCTTCTGAGCAAAACTTACAGAGGAGACCTTACTTATTATAACGTTCACAATTTTTGGCTATACTTCCGATGGTGGCTATTTAGACCTTGTCTACAATGCAATCGGCTAGAGAGGAGACTCTCAGAATCTTCATTTCTCCAAACCCAAGTTTATTC
>CM028689.1:10010380-10133348 GCA_016771965.1 Brassica carinata | reverse complement strand
AGGTTTGCATCCACTGTGAAGATACTCCAGCCCTTCATTGAAAGATCAAAACTTTTGGATAAACTAAAAAGAACAAAGTAAAACAACAAAAGATCAAGAACTTCGTACATACCTTGTGCTGCATCAAGTGCAATCTGAAGTCTTTGTGCCCAGCTCAAGGTATGGTCATACCTCCCTAACAGATGATCCTCCATGTTGCCATTAGCCATGAACTCATAAATGAATCCCATTTGATCAGACTCATGGAAATAGCCGATCAGAGCAGTGAGGTTTACGTGATGAAGCCTCACAAGAACTTCAACCTATACAAGTATATACAGGTGGTTATGATTCTTGAAAGAAGTGTTTGCACAATGCACATCTTCTTGGAATCAGTATCTGACCTCAGAGCGAAACTCTTTGAATCCTTGAGCTGATGTTTCTGATAAAAGTTTAACTGCGACTTCAAGGTTGTTATAGTAGCCATGGTACACTGTTCCAAGCCCTCCTTTGCCAAGGACACGACCAAAGTTATTTGTCATCTTTACAATGTCTTGAAAGGTAAAAAGTAATGTGTTCGAATCCACTTTCGGATGGTTACTTGTTTCCTTGTCTGTTTCTTCTTCCACCTCAGAGTTCACTTTGCAAAATCAAGTTCAAAAGTAATAAGCAGTTAGATAGGTGAACAGGTAGGTAAATATATAGACTGTTACCTGACTTGTTACTTTGTTTCTTGATCTTCCAAAACACACCAGACAGTAACAGGAGAATGAACAATGCTGCAAACGATGCGAGAAGCACCGTCATGGGTGTTTTCTTGTTGCTTATCCCGCAAGAAACCTCGGTACAGAGTCCTGGATTTTCTCCAACCCTTAGCAAGAGCGATCCGCTCTTTGATCTTTCTAATAACTCAGATGGAACCGAACCCGTTAGCTTGTTCTTCTCTAGATTTCTGCAGTTGTTATCAAGAGTTAGAACCCATTTTTATCGATCTAATTTTTTATGTGTCTATAACTTACAAAACCCTCAAGAACTTCAGTCCTGACAGAGACTCTGGAATGTCTCCGGTTAAGTCATTGTTTGACAAGTCTCTGCAAATCATGAGGATAAAAAAGAGTTTTAGTTCATTGCTCACATCAAGAAACTGTTTAACAGAATCTTGAATTAGCTAAACTCACAGCTCTTGAATCATTGTGAGGTTCGAGAAGGAAGGTGATATGCGACCTGTTAACCCGCTTGAAGATAAGTGCCTACGGTCCAAGCAACCAATATTTTTGCAACCAATATGCAAAATCTACAGATTGATCAAGAAAATAGGAAGATGAAACTACACTTACAGTAACGTGATTCTAGGAGGAGCATGACTAGGATAACTACAGTTAAGACCCTCCCAAATGTAGCTACGAGGCAAACAAGGATCTCCTTGCCAGTTTCTCGTCACCTTATAGCTCATCTTTATACTCGTAACCGCGTCATCTGTACATTTTAGCTGAAAGTGAAAAACCATTGATCAAACTATGACAAAATTTATACTCTTAAGCACATACCGTCCTCTTGGCTAGTGAAAGACTGTGAGTAAGTGTTCCCTACGTAGATCTCTATAGCATTAATAAGCGGTGGAAGCGTGGACTTGGGGGTTTTCTTGAGCGTAAACCTAATATCCGTTTGGCTCTCAGGTGTCAAGAAAAAAGTGTCTGTTTGAAGATACTTGGGACTGAAGTCAGCTATTTTCATCCCGTTGATGAGGATTTGAAACTCTCTCGTCTGGTTAGGTGCGAGGCTGAGATCCTCGACCTCAGCGAAGTGCATGTAAACAAAGTACCTGACGGTCGGATCACTGTTCTCCAATACCATAATCATGGGGGTTGTTGCGTTTCTAGGAGTCACTGCTGTGCTCATCACCAAACTCGAAAGGTTGTAACGATTGTTATGGCCTGCAGTAACTGGATGAGATGTATTGATCTCTCTATTTTGTGTCCCGAGTTTTCGAGGAATCCAGATTCGGTCATATACATCTTCACTATATCTGATTTTTTTTAAAAAAGTGTTTAGTAACTTCATTACAGAAACAGAGGAGGTATGAAACAGAGCAAGAAACAGAGGAGGCATGAAGCAGTGGTTTACCTGATAGGTGACTCCGTGAGAGAACCAAAGTTCCAGCGTCTGGAGAAGAACAGAGCGCCGTTTGGAGATTCGTACGTCGTATTGTCGTTCCCGAGAAACCTCAGCTCTAGAGTCGACATAAATGGAGTTCCTTTGCCTTTGTTTCCCAAACAGACAAAGATTTTGTCAGAGTGGCTCAAGTAAATAACTTCTTTGGTCACAGCGACGGGCGTGTTGTTTAGCGAAAGAGTGGTCCAGAGATTTACTCCAAGAAACAGATCAAACTCTGGTGAACTGTTTTCTCGGTCGTAGTTTCCATACAAGAAACTGGCTCTTATCAAGTACTTCTTGCCTTTCCCCTGCTCTGGAGTCAGTGTGTAGCAGTTTCTTGAACCTTCAGGAAAGCTCCTCAGGTTCTGAAGCTGTCTTTGAGTTGGGAAGGAGATCGTTTTAGAGGCTCCTGTTTCGACAAAAGATGAATCTGAGACGTAGTTTATGCCCGTTGTGTCGTCTGTGTACGATGACCCACTCGGGATTCCACAGTCGATGCTTATGAAACCTGCTGTGAGATTTTCAGATTAGACATTTTGATCCATAAAGCTATAAGCAAAAGGAATTGATACAAGAATCAGTTAAAACAAAACCTGATTGATCTTGGCAATGAACTGAAATGACGAGACACAATGCAATATATACCAAACAGCCAAAACGAAAGTTTCCCATTTTTTTTTGTCTGGCTAACCAAGAATGGGTTTTAGATTATTTGATGTAATCAAGTTTGAGGTTCTGTATTTAAAGGCGAAAAGATCATTATTTTGGAGGTAAAGTCTGAAGACTGACCAAAACATAAACAAATTGAGAAGTTGAGTGATTTCTATTAGCAACTTGCTCTCTGTGACTTTTAGCAAAGTCCAATCACCAACACAAGTGAACGAGAGACCCGCGCCAATACATCAATTATAATTGTATAAAGATTAATCTGTACTATTAACTAGCATATATATTCAGTATATAACTTGAAACTATGTTTTAGACATGACGAGCATGAATGCATATATGATAAGATATCATTAATCCATATGTTTACCTTAGGAGTCGTATGAGACCAATTCTATATGTACTTTACTATGAAACAGCACACTGTATATTAGAAAAAGAAAAATTGTACGATGATCCGAAGACTTCTTTACGACACCGTCACGGATCATCATGTATATAGAAAAGTAACCAACAAACATATGGGTTAAGATAATGTTTTGTTCCAAAACCACTATTGTGCGCTTGTTCTTGCGCAATATACGCTTTACTTTGCTCATTACTTAAGGGCTTGACTGATTTCTCCGCTACCACCCGCAAACGCAGCTTTTGCGGTTGATAGTGGTTGACAGCGTTTCAAAACAATCATACAAACCGATACAAATCGTTTCAAACCGCTCCGAATCTCTTAAAATCAAAAGCTGGTTCCAGTTAGCGTTTGCGGTTGCGGGCGGATGCGGTTGGATACAAAAATATAAAATTATTTTTTCTAAATATTTTAAAATTAAAAATTAAAAATCAAAAATGAAAATATTATAAATAAAAATATATACACAATTTATATATTAATTTAAATTCAAAATCAATGTCATAATTTGTTTTATAAAACCTTTAAACTATCTATTCATGATTAGAATTTTTTAAAACTTAATATATATACATTTATAAAGATATACACATATATATAAAACGAAACAAAATATTTTTAAAAAATTTTTAATATAAATCTTCAAAAATATATATTAAAATTATAGTTTTCAACTAATTAAAAAATTAAATAAATAAACATAATATTATTATTAATCATATTATATTAATAATTATTATATTTTATCACAATAATATGTTTTTTTATATTTTTATAATGTTATAATATGTTTATATTGGTAATTTATTATTAAACCGCTGTAATATTTTATAATCAACCAGTCATAAACATCCCGCAAATGCAACAATTTTCAAACGTTATGCCAGTCATACAAAACGCAACATAACGCTTGAAACCGCAATCACCCGCATCCGCAAACTCCCGCAGCCGCAACTGCTGCGTTTGAACCAGTCGAGCCCTTAATCGTTGTCGCTGTAAAACCTGTTTCAATATTTAGTTATTTACATTTCAATGACTCTTCTATATCAAAGCAGAACGACCACAGAGACAAGATTAGGCTTTAAACTTTGTAATATGTTAATAGTTTTATACAACTGTTAGGCCTTTTACTTACAACAAACACAAGCTTTAAGCCTTCAAAAACATAAAATACCCCGAGTTTCATCTTCTGATTAACAACCTTGTGATTGTTCAAAAAAAAAGATTAACAACCTTGTGTAATCAATGATCCTTGTTACTCTCTTCTCTTTGAAGACACTCCTTGAGTCCTCTAACAATCTCCTGCATGTTTGGCCTCTCAGCAACATTCTGCCAAACAGAGGCCAATGCAAGCTCCACAATTTTCCAAACAGAGTTCGCATCAAAATCTTTCTGCATTCTAGGATCTGTCACGTTGCTCACGTCATTAGTAGACTTCAAGATGGATACCACCCAATCACTCACATGCACACGGTTCATCTGTGACTCACTGATCACAGCTTTGCCAGTAATCATCTCTAATAAAACAACTCCAAAGCTGTAAACGTCACTCTTCTCGTTTAACTCATTTGTTTTAAAGCACCTGCACATTGTTTTAACAAACAAACACACAATCAAAAGAACATTCCAAATAAGACCGCTTGAGAGAGTTTGTGTGAGAACTAACAGTGGATCAAGATATCCAGGAGTTCCAGCGACTAGAGTGGAAACATGAGAACGACTCTCTGTCTGAAAACTCCTAGAGAGTCCAAAATCCGCAAGCTTTGCTCTGTTTTTCTCGTCCAACAATATGTTCGATGTCTTCACGTCTCTGTGAACTATCGCAGGTTTGCATCCGCTGTGAAGATACTCCAGCCCTTGTGCTGCATCGAGTGCTACCTGAAGTCTTTGTATCCAGCTCAACGTATGGTCATACTTCCCTGAGAGATGATCCTCCATGTTGCCATTAGCCATGAACTCATAGACCAATCCCATTTGATCAGATTCGTGGAAGTAGCCGATCAGGGCAGTGAGGTTTACGTGATGAACCCTCACAAGAACTTCAACCTATACAAATATATTATAAGTGGTTAGGATTCTTGGAGTTAAGTGTTTGGATATCTTCTTGGAATCAGTATCTGACCTCAGAGCGAAACTCTTTGAATCCTTGAGCTGATGTTGCTGATAAAAGTTTAACTGCTACTTGAAGGTTGTTATAGTAGCCATGGTACACTGTTCCGAAACCTCCTTTGCCAAGGACACGTCCAAAGTTTTTGTCATCTTTACAATGTCTGAAAAGGTAAATGATAATGTGTTTGAATCCGACACCGGACGGTCTCTTTTTCCATTGTCTGTATCTTCTTCCACCGCAGAGTTTACTTTGCAAAATAAAGTGTAATAGTTTGGTAAAGTGATAAGCAGTTAGATAGGTAAACAAGGTAGGTGTATAGATAGACTTTTACCAGACTTGTTACTTCGTTTCTTGATCTTCCAAAACACACCAGACATTAATAGGAGGATGAACAATGCTGAGAATGATGCGACAAGCGTCGTCATGAGTATTTTCTTGTTGCTTTTGACGCAAGAAACCTCGGTGCAGAGTCCTGGATTATCTCCAACCCTTAGCAAGAGTGATCCGCTCTTTGATCTTTCTAATAACTCAGATGGAACTGAGCCTGTTAGCTTGTTCTTCTCTAGATTTCTGCAGATGTTATTAATAGTTAGAGCCCATCTTTCTCGATCTAATCTGTTATTGTTGTACAAACATGTCTAAAACTTACAAAACCCTCAAGAACCTCAGTTTTGAAAGAGACTCTGGAATGTCTCCCGTTAAGTCATTGTTTGACAAGTCTCTGCCAATTAATAAGATAAATAGAGTTAAGTTCCTTGTTCAAAACAAGAAACTGTTTAACAGAATCTTGAATTAGCTAAACTCACAGCTCTTCAATCATTGTGAGGTTAGAGAAGGAGGGAGATATGTGACCTGTTAACCCGCTCGAAGATAAGTTCCTGAATCCAAGCAACCAAACTTTTGAAATCAATATACAAAATCAATAGATAAATCAAGAACACATGAAGATGAAACTACACTTACAGTAATGTGATTCTAGGAGGAGAGAGACTAGCATAACTACAGTTCAGTCCCTCCCAAATGTAGCTATTAGGCAAACAAGGATCTCCTTGCCAGTTTCTCTTCACTTTATAACTCGTCTTTATACTTGTAACTGCGTCATCTGTACATTTTAACAGAAACAATTGATCAAACTATGAAAAAAAGATTGAGTTTGTATAGTCATGTTACTATACCATCCTCTTGGCTAGTAAAAGACTGTGAGTAAGTATTCCCAATGTAGATCTCTAGAGCGTTAATGAGAGGTGGAAGCGTAGATGTTGGTGTTCTCACGAGCGAAAACTTGATATTCGTTTGGCTCTCAGGCTTCAAGAAGAAGGTATCTGTTTGAAGGTATCTGGGACTGAAGTCAGCGATTTTCACTTCGTTGATGTAGATTTCAAACTCTCTGGTCTGGTTAGGTGTGAGACTGAGATCCTCGACCTCAGCGAAGTGCATGTAGACAAAGTACCTTACAGTTGGATCAGGGTCTGCCAACTCCATGGAGATTGGTGCTGTTGTGTTTGTGGGAGTCAGTGCTGTGGTCATCAGCAAACCTGGAAGGTTGTAGCTGTTGTTGCCTGAGGTAACTGAAAGTGATGTGTTGATCTCTTTATATTGGGCCCCGAGATTGCGAGGAAGCCATATTCGGTCATATACATCTTCACTATATCTGATTTAGAAGATAAAAGACAAAAGCTATGGAAACAGAGCAAAAAACAGAGCAAAAACAGAGGGAAAACAGAGCAAAAAACAGAAGAAGAAACAGAGCAAGAAACAGAGGTTTTTACCTGATAGGTGAAGCAGTGAGAGCCCGAACAAGAGAACAAAAGTTCCAGCGTCTGGAGAAGAACAGAGCACCGTTTGGAGAGTCGTATGTCGTGTTGTCGTTCCCGAGAAACCGAAGCTCTAACGTTGAAATAAATGGAGTTCCTTTGCCTCTGTTCCCCAAACAGACAAAGATTTTCTCAGACTGGCTCAAGTAAACAACTTCTTTGGTCACAGCGTCGGGTGTGTTGTTTAACGACAGAGCTGTCCAGAGATTGCCTCCAAGAAACAGATCAAACTCGGGAGAGCTAGCTTCTCCGTCGTAGTTTCCATATAAGAAACTGGCTCTTATCAAGTACTTCTTGCCTTTCCCCTGTTTTGGAATCAGAGTGTAACACCTTCAGGGAAGATCATCAGGTTCTGAAGCTGTCTTTGAACAGCGAATGAGATTGTTTTGGAGACTCCGGTTTCAACAAAGGATGAATCAGAGACGTAGTTTATCCCCGTAGTGTCGTCTGTGTAGGATGATCCACTTGGGATTCCACAGTCAATGCTTATGAAACCTGAGAGAATAGTCATTTTTATCCAATTTATGAGTAAAGGATTAGACTTTTTTTTAGAGATACAAGAATCAGTTAGTAAAACCAAACCTGATTGATCTTGGGAAACAACTGAAACGAGGAGACACATTGCAAGATATACCAAATATGGAAAACGAACGTTTTCCATTTTCGTCTGGCTTTTTGAAAAAGAGGCAACCAGAAATGGGTTTGAGATCTTTGATGTGATGAAGTTTGAAGTTCTGTATTTAAAGACAAGAAAAGAAAATAATTGTTCTGGACTTAAGTGATTTAAGTGATTTATATCAGCTACTTGCTCTCTGTGACTTGGCAAAGTCAAGGAGAGGGCTCAAACTTATATTTTCAGTATAAAGTACTTAAAATATGTGTTATACATGACTAGCATGATCTATATTATCTTCTGTCTGCCTTTAATGTCGTCTGATAGACTGATTTATATATACTTATACTTTGATATGAAGAACAACACATTGTATACAAAAAAAAAAACAAGTTGTATGATGATGCGAAAACTTCTTTACAACACTGTCACGGATCACGAAATCATCATGTATATAGAAAAGTAACCACCAAACGTGGTAAAGACTGTTTGTTCCAAAACGACTTGTTCTTAAGCAATATTGCGCACATAGAAATGTTATGGCTCTCCCCCTTCTATATATTTACACTTCAATGACTCTGAAAAAGTAAAAAGTAAAACCTATCTTTATATCAAAGCAGAACGTCTTGAAGAGAATGGGCCAAGACTTTTTTTAGCTTTGATAACGTTTTCCGCAAGCAATCTCCATTTAGACTCTTCTCTCTTGCTGATCTTTTTCATCTGCTCCTTGAAGTTCCTGCAAGACATAAAAGAAATGGTTACAATCTTTTACTACAAGATTGGAGTTCTATGTAATCTGTAATTAAAAACTTACCGGCACAGAGGGATCTCGCAAGAATCAGAACTACCACAGAGACAAGAGTGAAGCTGAAGAAGCTGCCACATCCGTATGCAATGAGCACACGAAGCCCTAGTAGACTTGCATCCCAAGAAATGTCTAAGCGCACCTTCAACTCCTTTACACGCAGAGAACTCACACACGCTTTCCCTTCCTTTAAGAGCTTTACCTCGAGGCCCTATCGTCCCACAACCTTCTCTGTATATGTGAACAAGAGCTTCCACGGCTCCGTAAAGCTCCAAATACGTTCTCCTCTCCTCGACCTTTCTCCTTCTCTCTTGTTTCCTAGCATCTGCTTCCACGACTGCTTCAATTAGCTCTTGTTCTAGCAGAGGATCACCTCGTGTCATCACTTTCCACCCTTCCGTTGAAGATATAGACTTGAAGTCCCTGATGACCATCGAAACGCAGACAAAGGAGATCCTTGTGGCGTCGCAGCTACGTGCTAGTTGGAGCACGTCGATCACATTCTCCTTGTTGATCCATCCTTGATCGAGAACCTCTACACAAACTCTTTTGAGAGATGGAACTGAGTAGCAGTGTGAGAGAACCAGCAGAGGGAGCACATGCTTCTTCATCTCTTCCTTCTCGTAGCTGCAAGTTCTCTTTGTATCAGACATGCTTCACAAAAAAAAAGAACATGTAGTTAAACACAGAGGACATACATACCAGGAGGAGTAGAGAAACCGAATGAACATGTAGACTGCTTCGTGAGGCACTCCAAAGAATTTGAGGTGTGCATTCCCTTTTTTATCCCTTGATCCATATAGAAGTTGCGGCATAACAGGTGAAGCTGCAGCCTACATAAGATACAAACCTTCTCTTAGTGACCCATTACATTTAGCATATATTATTTCTCTTACCAAGAAACTCACCAGGACGCATGAGTGGGCTAGAAAATGAGACTTGTTATCGACTTCAACGTATGTATCTGCTCCGGTTCCTTGTTTGAAAAGCTTATCCCAAGTTCCCACTGTTTCTTTGGGCACAAGGCGTGATGATGATGAGCACGAAGGTCTGCTTCCGTAAGCTTTGTAGGTTACACAAGGAAGAGGAGGAGGTTTCGGAATGTTCTTGGTACTAGACATTGCTGGTGGTGGTGTAGCAGGAGCATGGAAAGACTCTTCTTCTCCCATATCTAACAATTGTGAGAATGTCTCATCGCCTTGATCAGTGGACACTTCTGAAGAAGCCATTGAATCAAAACCCGCGACTTGACAATAGATTAGTGGGAACAGTTCTTGAATCTGCTGAGACCAAATGCAAGAGGTAACCAATGTCAAGAATCGTAACTCGAGCAAACCATCGACCATAAAGTTCGCAACTTTGACATAGAACTGATCCAACAATGACTCTTAACAGGAACAGAATGAAACGAAAGAACAGAGAAGCAAGAAAGCTATGGTGATCTGATAAATTTGATCAACAGATGAAACTATACATAAGGTCTGTTCTTTTTAGAGACGCAGTTTTAGAGTCCAGCGGCAAGAAATTATAAAAGGATTTAAAATGCCAGGTCAGCAACAAACTAAATCAGAGAGTAAAAAAAAAATGTAATTTGACGCAAGCTACAGATCATCACATCTGCGGGAGCCGCTAAAAATTACAGCGATGATGATAACGTGGAAAAGATCAATAGCGACATCGCCGGCGGTGACTTTTTCACGACGCTGCGTTTAAGTTTCTGTATTTTGTTTGTTAATTATCGGTCGCTCACGTTGACGCGGCGTTACTCAAACGAACATGGCTATAATGATTCTCAGTCGTCATGCAAGATACAGTAATCAAGACCCAGAAAGTGTAACGATCGAAAAATGCTCACGCAAACGAAGAGATGGAAATTAGAAAGAGAAAGGAAGAGACTTTGATCATTCTTACCCAGAAAGAGAGAAGACGACGTTTACCCAATACTCTGGCTGAATCAAGTCTTCGATGACAAGAGTATCTGAGTGAAGTTCATAACCATTAGTCTTCTTCAATCACCAAAACTCAACGCGATACAGAGAATGATCACAATGGAAGGAGCCAAGAAAGAGAAGTTTTGGTGCCAAGTGGTTGGTTTCGTCCTTTAAATCAAAGAGAGGACACGGGAAGTAGCAAATTTGCATACAAAACGTCTTCCAAACGCCGTCGTTTTAGGTGGGGGGAAAGAATTATGAGTATGGCATTTTTCGATATAAAGAAACGAAAAATTTAAGGCCACGAATGATTTTTTTTTTTTTTTTTTTAAAAGAGAATATTAGCTTAGAATATGATTTGAGGGGAGATATTATAAGGTTGAAAGACGTATATGGCTGATCTTGAATTGCACTAAAGACTAAAGTTAGTGATCCTTGTCACCCCCATTTTTTGTATTATATGTCTCTTGCCGGTAAATCAAACTATATATACATTATTGGCACCTTATCTTACCGACCAGCCGGTGGAAAAATAGTACCGACCAACTAATAATATGATCGAAGTGAAGATGTTTTTTGATTTCATAGATATAAAGATGGAGTGTAAACGTTTTAGTACTAATGCAAAATATATAAGGAATGTTTCATGCTTTTCATAGAAGATATATAAGTATGACGCGTGTAAAAAAATTATAATTAAGAATGAAAAAAAAATCTTGGTAATTAATATACTGAAGTAATATTTGTTAGAGTTTGGAACAAAAAAGAAACAAATAAAAAGGCTAGAAATAAAGATTATCAGTGATTGAGTGATATAATAAGGTATAGTGATAACCAATTTTGTCACGGATTTCCAGTGGACGAACCACGGGAAACTTAATTAATCGGAGTGATTGAACAATAAAATGTTTAAATAAAATGAACAATAAACACAGTATCATTTTGTTTACCAAAAAAAAAAACACAGTATCATTTTTAGTTTAAAAAAAAAAGCACAACTGTTATTTCATTTTGCAGAAATTTGTTCTCGGCCGTGACGGATACATGTCACTAGCCAATAAATGAGCGCCATATGGATGGATGGGTTTTCAGCTTCCATGTAGGAGACGGCGTTGAACGACGTATCTATTTGACTGTTTGCATTCAAATGAGTCAAATTGCATTTTAGCGTTCCAGCTTTGGGCCCAAGTAATAGAACTTCGAGCCCAATTATTGGATATAAATAGTTCATCAATGATTCTCTTTAAGGTGGGACGGATCCGATATCCAGACCTAAAATTAAGATATCCGATCCGGATATCCAGACCTAAAATTAAGATATCCGGATCCGATATCCAGACCTAAAATTAAGATATCCGGATCCGGATATCCAGACCTAAAATTAAGATATCCGGATCCGGATTCCGGATATCTGTCTAGTTATCTAACTATCTGCGGATATCCGGATCCGGATTCGTAAAAATAATAAATAAAATAAAAATAATATTTTAAAAAATATTAAAATTATAAAATTATACATAAATTAAATATTTATACAAAATTTATAAATATAAATATGAATATAATATTTAAAAAATTAAAATATAGTATTAGAAAACTAATTTTATGAATAAATATTAATATATCAAATACATTTATTATTAAAAAAATTAAAAAAATTAATATATTTTAAAAGTACGGATCCGGATCCGGATATCCAGACCTAAAAATTAAGATATCCGGATCCGGATTCGGTTTTGACGGATCGTTAGTTTTACTATCCGGATTCGGATCCGGGCGTCCTGGATATCCTATTTTCGGAGCGGATCTCAGATCGAATCCAGATCCCGGATAACAAGTCTCAGGCCTAATTCTCTTACATATTTTTCATTTACCATAAGATTTTTTATGAGCATGAACTCTATTTTCTAGGCTCGTTTAGTAAATAAAATTAATGATCGAGCTTAAATTAGATTATGAGTTATATAAATGATTTTTAATAAATATGAGCTAACTCATAAACTTTGTAGTTTTATACTTTATATATATATATATATATACATACGGATGACTTTTATTATTCTTATCTAAGAAAAGATAGTTTCTATATCAATCATATTTATCTTCTAAAATTAAAATGTAAAACTAAAAAGTTTTAAATGTATATAAAAATGTGAAAGAATTATGATATCAATCCTCATATATTTGTAGAATTAAAATGTAAAACAAAATATTCCTAAGACTTTCATGCGTAATATACATTTTTATAATTTGAATAGATGAAAACTTTGAAAATAAATCATCTCAAGATTCTTATGTGGAATATATTTTTGGATCATTGATTTAGCTTTGATTTAATTTATTATTAGGTGTTAGTTTTATTCAGTATTTTAATATTAATATTTTATATTTTTTATTATTTAAATTTTAAATTATAGTATGAGGTTTTTTATATTATGAAATTTTTATTCAATATTTTCTTTGATGGTTATTTTATAATTTTTATTTTTTAATATTGGATTGTGAGTTAGCTCATTTAACTTCTAATTTAAATAATATGAGTTCGAAATTTACATATTGAAACTCATATAGTAAATGAGCTAGAGCGAGCTAGCTCATGAAAGATTCGAGCTCACTACGAATTGAGCGAGTTGAGCGAGTCAGGATACATCACCCATTACGATGGTGTGAGAGACTTCATGCAGCGACACGGGATGGTCCCCGAGGACCAGTGCCCATGGACAGGAGAGGTGGATAAAGAGCTGGGAAGCACTCACGAACATGTAGAGGAAGAATCTGTCTGTAGGGTTAATGACCTAGTCTACCTCTACAAAATTGTTGAAAAGGATCTAATACTGATTCTTCAGAAGCAGCAAATTCTTGCGGTGATGGAATATTGTGATGAATTAGAAGATCACCGAGAGGTAAACTTCTTGCCTACTTCTATTTGATATTGTGTTTCATTTTCAAAACAATAATTGGTCATTGCCGTTTTCTTTTATTCCTTTTTTCTTCTATATGACAATATTTTAATATGTGAAATGCAGAGTGAGAGTATATACGATAGACCTGAACCGAGTACATCAGACAAGAAGTCAGCCAAAAAGAAGCAGAGGTCCGGGCTCCATGTCGTGGAAGTATTAGGTTACAATACCGATACCTGCTGGCAAGCATTACTGGCTTGTTCATATAGCCTGAAACCACGGAAAAAATGAGACCAAAACCAACAATACATGAGCCATGAATAAGACAATAAATTCATGTTTGGAAATAATTAAAAAAAAGGCTAGACATTGTCTTTATACTAAAAATGATCAATGATTGCAACAAAACATGAACCTAGGCTGCACGGGAGCTTCATTGGACGTCCGCTCGAAATCGAAACTTTGTGGAAGCTTACAAAATTTCGTTTCCAAACCGCTTCTAAAATATTCTTTTTAAGAACACGTTGGATGTTTACGATTCCATTTTGGAATCATGCTTCCATATTTTTTTAAAAACACAATGCCATAAATCAATAAAAATTTATAAAATCAGTTTTTAATTTATACAAAATCCAAATTTTAATAGTAATGAAATAAAGATAATAGAAATATACAAATATTAAAACTAATACTATAAATCTATTTTATACATTGAGGTTTTTATTAAAGATATATCATATATTCAAATATAATGTGTCAATAAATTTATGAAGTATTAAAATAATTAATAAAAATAATTTCTTTAAACTTAATTTACGTGTATTTTAACAGTTTAAATATGAAATCATTTCAAAATTATTATAAATAAATAAATGCTTTATTTTATATTTAAATCATATAACTGTTAGTCCTAAATTTATTTTTTTCTTATATTTTAGTTTATATAAATATATATATATATATATTTATATATATATGGATATACGATTCTAACTTGTACATGCTTTCTAATTTTTTTTGAAGTCTCGCTTCTGCGTTTCCGTACGCTTCCGCTTCCACATATCCGTTTCTGTTTCCATGTAACATAGACATGAACTGAGTTGATGGAATAATACGGCATCATTACCTGGTACAGCTGCAGCTGATTATCTTCACGGCCTTGTAATGTAATGTAAAACTTTTGTAAGTGACAAACGGCCTTATGAGCCTCCACAAACTCAACCTTCTTACCCTACAAGTACAAAAGACAGAAGTTAGGTTCTGTTTTATTCTGTTATACGGACAAAGGCATTAAGTAACTACTCCTTACATAAAAAGGCATTAAGTAACAACTCCCTGCGGCGTCGCAGCTGCGTGCCAGCTGGAGCACGTCGATCACGTTCTCCTTTTGGATCCATCCTTGATCGAGAACTTCTACGCAAACTCTTTTGAGAGATGGGACCGAGTAGCAGTGTGATAGGACCAACCGAGGGAGCACATACTTCTTCATCTCTTCCTCCTCGTAGCTGCAAGTTCTTTTTGTACGAGACATGCTTCACAGAAAAAAGAACATGTAGTCAACACAGAGGACATACATACCAGGAGGAGTTAAACCGAATGAACATGTAGACTGCTTCGTAAGGCACTCCAAAGAATTTGAGGTGCGCCACTGTGCCTCCAAAGAAACCGACCAACTAAAAATGTGATCGAAGTGAGGATGTTTTTTGGTAGCAATGCAAAATATAGAAGGATGTTTCATTCTTTTCATATAAGTATGAACATGTATTAAACTATAATTAAGAATGGAAAAATCAATTTGTCTGATTGATAGTTAACATAATGCAGCAATATCTGTCAGAGAGTTTTGGAACAAAAAACAAATAAAAAGGGTTTAGAAAAAAAGATTACGTGAATGAGTGATAATAAGGTAGTGATAACCAATTTTGTCACGGGTTTCCAGTGGACGAACGACGGGAAACTTAATTAATCGGAGTGATTGAACAATAAAGTGTTTCAATAAATAAAAAAAAACAATAAACACAACTATTGTTTTTCGTAAAAAAACACAATTGTTATTTTATTTTGCAGAAATTTAGTGTGAGTTCAGGAGAGCTAGGCCGTGACGGATACATGTGATTATCCAATAAATGAGCGCCAGGTGGATGGATGGGTTTTCAGCTTCCATGTAGGAGACGGCGTGAACGACGTATCTATTTGACTATTTGCATTCAAATTACATTTTAGCTCTCCAGCTATGGGCCCAAATAATAGAAACCCAATTATTGGATCAAAAATTACACAATAATTCTCTTACATATATATACTTTTCATTTACCATAATGTTTTTTTTTTCCATTTAAGAACTTAAGAGACCTCCAATAACTTTTAAGCTAAAATTTAGATTTTAAGATTCTGAAAATGTATCATTTGACAGTTAGTATAGTAACGGAAAATAATGGACATCAATATATAGAAATTTGTTAGCATGTTAAACAAAATTCTATAAAAGAACGAAAAATATATATCATCACTTGACAAACATCTAGGGAGAACACATGTATAATATGTTTGGAACTCTCTACTCTTTTACATACTGAGAATGTAACGAAGACTAGTCATATATGTCTGACTAAATGTTTTTGTTTATATGAATAAATAACGTTCGACCACTCAGAATTCACAGGAAAATGACGGCAGAATCTTGAGCTTCAAGAAAGAAAAGTCGCCAACGACTCCAATCTCATTTGGCATCAAAGTTATCGTTTGTAAACACCACTTCTTTATAGCAAAATTATTTGTAAATATATGATATTTTTTTTGAATAAAGTAAATATATGATATATTACTTTTAATTAGTATCCATTAGCTTGTTGCTGTGAAAACAAAAATTTCTTATCTACAATAATTTGAAGTTAATTACTCTTGAAAAATTGAGCACAACAACAAAAACCCACGACAAGCTATCAGTTAAGCTTTTAATACTATTTAATTAAACTCGTTTTAATATAACCAACTAGGTGATACCCGCGCCTTGCGCGGAGTGAATGAACTATAGAATTTTTAATCTATAGATTTAAGAATGGTAAAAGTTTTTGTCACAAATATTACATACATATTATATAATGAAAGATTGAAGGACATTGTGCATATTATAGAAAGTAAGTTTCAATATTGTTTTCAAACTTGTGTAATTGGTTAGGTGTAATTGAAGTAAATTTTGTGAAATTAAATCTATAAGAGTAATTTACAACTTATGTGATTGGTTAGATTTTTTTAAATTATTTAAAAAACTTGTTTAATAATGTTTCTCAAGTAAATCCCCAAAATTTTGCGTGTGATTTTTAATTAGTTATGAGAATTTAAATAAATTTATAGTAACTTTTTTTATATTAACCGAAACCAAAATGTGTTATGATGATTGCGTATATCAGTTTTTTATTTTTTCGATATTGCATAAATTACGGTCAAATTTAAATTTCCTTAATATCTATCTTTTCTTAGAATAATATTATTTAAATTTTCATATGAAACTTAAATTTAATATTGAGTCGAATTTGGTTAAATTACGGTCAGAACCTATCTTTTTTTATTCATGTGCAAATTGATGAACAATAACATTATTAATTTATTAAACTTTTATTGAGATCTCTTAATCTCAAGGTCTTGTTGCTTAAGTTAAATGATTGCAATTTATTATAAATTTTTATTTTGAATTTTATGTACTTCGTAATAATTAATTCATAATTTTAAGAATATTAATGACATGATTAACATTGTGATTCGCCTAAACACATAAATTTGAATTAATATAGACGCAATTAATGACATAATTATGATTGATAGTGATGATGGCCGTTACTATGATGACATGATCATGATTTGTACGGTATTATAGGAAACAATAGGCGTCTTTATTTCGGTCAAAAATATAGAGTTGCATACCAAGTTTAGTCAGAAAGAGATTGAGATGAAGTAAAAAACACGTAGAACATGTATTATATAGGTCACTATCTTTTATGATAGCATATAGATTGATATTCACATTTTAATATTTTTAAAAAATTTGTAACTAATACTTCTAGAATTATTTTTTTATTTTAAATCTAAATTAAAATAAATAAATTTAAAAATTATCGACCAAGTAAATTATTATTTTCAATATAATTTAGAATATTTGGAAAATGATATTAATTGGTTCTAGAATTATTTCTATTTCCTTAGTAAATATTAACTCAAGAACATATTAATAAGTGACAGGGTTAAGTTCACTTCGATTTGAAAGAAAACGAATATTCTATCGCCAAAATTTTAATCCGAATAATACCTAACTTTTAGTTTATAATTTAAATTTTTTAAAAAAGTATTATAACTAAAAATCAACAAATATGAAACAATATTAACTATGAGATTTGACCATATTAAAGAATCTAATAATTTATATGGTCAAAATTATTTGTCTATTAGCATTTATGTTGATTACTTAGTTAAAAAATCTTGGGCTTAAATTAAGGGATTGTCTATATATATAAAGTATTCCCTTATTTAGTTTAGTCAAATATAAAAAATTTGAGAGTTTAATTTTGAAGTAAATAAAACATCATAAAATTAATAATAACTCATTGAAAACTAATGCAAAAAAAGTATATTGTTCATATTTTAAAATAAATTTCAAAAAGAAAAACATGTTAATATACGAATAGTACGATTACATCAAATTACATCAAGTTATAGATTTTTAATATAATATCATGTGCAAATAAAAAATATTGTTATCAAACATCTAAATTATAAAATAATATATTCTACTCTATATGTAAATTACAAAATATAAAAAAGTACATGAGATTTTCTTATAAAACCAGCAGTTTATGAGTTTATGTTGAACACAAATTAAATCAAACATCCACGCGGAGGCGCGATCAAGTTCTAGTTTCTATTATACTTTGGACAGTTTCGAAATTTATGTTTCCATAATATCATACAGAGTTTTTTAGTATAAAGTATAAAACGCTTGACACTTCTGAAATTTATGTTTCCATAATATCATACATATCTTGACCACATATAGATTTTTTTTTTACCCACATATTGATTGAATGATTACATGCCTGATTTCTTGTTATGTAATGCAAATCTTGGACTAAAATTTAAATGCTGATTATAATTTTAAATAGAAACCTTGCATTTATTTCAAAAATTTTCAAAAAGAAGTTAAATGTGAATAAAAAAACGAATGTTAGCAAAACTAATTCCACTGGTTCCCCATAAGACTTACATTGTTTGTTTTGAATATGAACAAATAACATGAATAAAAATAATGGATTATATATATGCATTAATATAATGTACTGACCAAAAAAATAATGTCACATATCAAAATTTTAAAAACAAAAAAATTGTGCCTATATCATGACCAAGAAGACAATATCACATATTAATTTTTCTTTAAATAACATAAATATGAACAAATATATTATGGTTTTAGGAACAGAGTATTTTACGTATTATTATTTAGGTTATATATTTTTTTGCATATTATAAAATAATAATATTATATTTGTGTGTTTTAAAAGCAAAGAAAATAAAAAGATGAAAGCACATTCGATGGGATCAGAAAGCCCTACAAAGGTGAGATTTGAAAAACATTCTATAATGTGTACGATTAATTCACATAGTTTCCTTAATCGGCGAACCGAAACGTTTTTTTTTTAACATTCTATAATGTTTCCGACTTTTATGTATGAATCATATACAATAAAAAGGGGATATGACAATGGCATTATATGTAAATAGTCTAGGCAAAGATGTCTTATTAAATAAAGATTATGAGGATGATTCTCATGGTGACACCTAATAATGACACTATTGTTATCAAAACATGAGACAAAGGTTGTTTACTAAAAGTTCTCCTCAAATAATAAGAAGGGAATAAATGTGGTATCAATTAGCTCAATCAAAATATTTGATAACAAAATATACGGAATAATTTAGTTTGTATAATATATATATACTAACCTAAATTGAAGTCGGATTTGCTAATAAAGCCGAGAATCGATGTGTTAGAAATTATTCACTTTAGTCTTGTAATAAATAACTTTCCTAAATCTAAAAATATGTGGTATCAATTAGCTCAATCAAAATATTTGATAACAAAATATTCGAATAATTTAGTTTGTATAATATATATATACTAACCTAAATTGAAGTCGTGATTTGCTAATAAAGCCGAGAATCGATGTGTTAGAAATTATTCACTTTAGTCTTGTAATAAATAACTTTCCTAAATCTAAAAATATGTGGTATCAATTAGCTCAATCAAAATATTTGATAACAAAATATTCGGAATAATTTAGTTAGTATTATATATATATACTAACCTAAATTGAAGTCGTGATTGCCAATAAAGCCGAGAAACTATTCTCATAGAAATTATTCACTTTAGTCTTGTAGTAACAACTTTCTTTAATCTAAAGACGGCATTTACTTAACGTATTAATCGCATCGAACATAGTCTATATACTGCCTACATTATTACACTACCATATTAATTATTCAAATCTAGAAAGATACTCTTTTAAATACAAATTAATAATAACATTGATTACAAAACGTGTTACTGCTTATAATGTTATCCTTTTTTGCAATAATATTTCACCATTTTTTAAAATTATACAAACTATATTTTTATATATAAGTTTGTAGCTTAAAAATTAATATAATAAACTAATATTTATATAAAAGGTATAAGTTTGTAGCTTACAAAATTAATATAATAAACTAATATTTATATATATATATATATTTGTAACAAAACTAATATATATATAAAAGGTTTATTTCGAAGGCAAATAAAACATTTTATAATTGAATATTTTTTAAATAAAAACTCATTTTTTGTATTGATTTCGCTTTTATAATATTTATGTGTGTATGAAAACCTACGAAAATAAAGATATCAAGCCTTATAATGTTATCCTTTTTTGCAATAATATTACACCATTTTTTAAATTATACAAACTATATTTTTATATATAAGTTTATAGCTTAAAAAATTAATATAATAAACTAATATTTATATAAAAGGTTTATTTCAAAGGCAAATAAAACATTTTACAATTGATTATTTTTTAAATAAAAACTCACTTTTTGTATTGATTTTGCTTTTATAATATTTATTTGTGTATGAAAACCTACGAAAATAAAGATATCAAGCCAATCTCTCACGTCCCAACTAAATATATCAACTTATCAATTGTTTGTTCTGTATGTATTAACAATAATAAATCGTAAAAAATATATATGGCAACCGCATCGATATGCATTCATGGACTAAAATGGACTACATCACCTACATAAAAATACATGTGGAACCACAATGGCATTTCTTTGTAATTTTCTAGAGAATCAGGGTGATTCTATATTTGGTGAGAATGAATATGGTGCCACGCCGCCATTTCAAGACTCATGTAAATAACTTACACATTTAAGGTTAATCTTTAAAAATGCTCCTTGATTAATAAGAAAGGGATTAGCTTTAGATAGGTGGACCCAAAAAAATAGCTTTAGAATTTAGATAGCATGAGATGGGTATCTATCAATGATTTACACCTTGGATCCGGGTTGCATCAGCAATGACATCAACGGTAGTAATATACAGCTGAGGTGCAGTGTCTGTGTCTCCCCATGGTGAAGAGGACAAAAATAACCTGATATAGTATATGTTTTTTGGTTGGTGTTAAAAGTATACATACGTATACAAGTTGCAAATTATATATATATGTCGTACACTGGGTACATATATGTCACATGTAAATTACAATAAACAATTATGTCAATATTGATTGGTGGGTTGCATTATCACTGACCTCGGCCTCTGTTCCACACATCTTGGTCGCCACGGAACCTTTACCTTTTTTGTATTCTAGTCCAATAAATCGCCCCACCAAAGACGTAGTCATATCAAAGTCTTCTTAATCCAACCTATGGCTATATATAAACGTTAATACACCCACATGTTAAACTGAGTAAGCAAGAACATAATATAAAAAGATAAAAGAAAAAAAAATGAGAGAAGGATCTCATGTTATCGTCTTGCCTTTCCCAGGACAAGGCCACATAACTCCATTGTCTCAATTCTGCAAACGCTTAGCCTCCAAAGGTCTTAAGCCCACTCTTATCCTCGTCTCCGACAAACCCACTCCGCCTTACAAAACAGAGAAGGATTCAATCACTGTATTCCCCATCTCCAACGGCTTCCAAGAAGGCGAGGACCCGTTACAAGACCTAGATGATTACATGGACAGAGTAGAAACCAGCATCAAGAAACGCTTACCGGAGTTGATACAAGACATGAAGCTGTCCGGAAACTCTCCTAAGGCTCTTGTCTATGACTCCACCATGCCGTGGCTTCTTGATGTAGCTCATGCTCATGGTTTGAGTGGTGCCGCGTTCTTCACGCAACCTTGGCTTGTCTCGGTTATTTACTACCATGTTCTCAAGGGCTCCTTCTCTGTACCGTCTACAAAGTATGCTCACTCAACGTTAGCATCTTTCCCTTCGTTGCCTATGCTGAATGCGAATGATTTGCCGTCTTTCCTATGCGAGTCTTCCTCTTACCCCAATATACTAAGGATTGTGGTTGAGCAGCTCTCAAACATAGATCGTGTCGACATAGTGTTGTGCAACACCTTCGATAAATTGGAAGAAAAGGTAACGAATCACAACACATATTTTTCAAAACTATTTTATCAACTTTTATCCAACAAAAGTTGTTAGAACATCAAAATTAGTTGAATTTTTCAGTAAGTTTTTAACTAAAATGAAATATAAAAAAGAAAAAGAGATGAATTATGAGATATATGTTTCTTTTTTTTGAGAGAGAGATTCAAACACATGTTTGAGAAACTCTTATCACACATGTCATTTTCATATAATCTATAGGTATTTAAGTTTATTGTTAAGCGTGAAACTCTCATGCTTTTAGTTTTGACAAAAGATTTTTTACCCTTGTTTTTCTTTTTAATCTTATTCATCTATGTGATCATCATTAACTATTTATTTTTGATGTTTTTCTAGTTGATGAAATGGGTCAAAAGCATGTGGCCAGTGTTGAACATAGGGCCAACGCTTCCATCGATGTATTTAGACAAGCGACTGTCTGAAGATAAGAACTATGGATTCAGCCTCTTCACTGCGAAATCCACTGAATGCATCGAGTGGCTAAACTCAAAGCAGCCTAGTTCAGTTGTCTACGTATCATTCGGAAGCTTGGTGATTCTAAACGAAGGCCAAATGATGGAGCTAGCAACTGGTCTGAGACAGAGCGGATGTTTCTTCTTGTGGGTTGTGAGAGAAACAGAGACGGGCAAGATTCCAAAAAATTATGTAGATGAAATCGGTGAGAAAGGACTTATTGTGAGCTGGAGTCCTCAGCTTGAAGTTCTTGCGCATGAATCTGTTGGTTGTTTCTTGACACATTGTGGATGGAACTCGACATTAGAAGGATTAAGTCTTGGCGTTCCAATGATCGGTATGCCTCATTGGACAGATCAGCCAACAAATGCTAAGTTCATGGAGGATGTGTGGAAGGTTGGGGTTAGGGTTAAGGCAGAAGGTGATGGGTTTGTGAGAAGAGAGGAGATAGTGAGATGTGTGGGAGAAGTTATGGAAGGAGAGAAAGGGAAAGAGATTAGAAAGAATGCTGAGAAGTGGAAAGTGTTGGCTCGAGAAGCTGTTTCTGAAGGAGGTAGCTCTGATAAGAGCATTGATGAGTTTGTTTCTATGGTTTGTTGAAGGATTTTAATTCAGATGTTATAAAGTAATTGTTTATTACAAATTCACTTTTTTAGTCAAGTCTTTTTTACTATTAGTTGTTGTTTTGTTTTGTTTTGTTTTGATAATTCACTTTGTTGTTGTTGTTGTTGTAATAAGGATGGTTTTTCTCAAGTTTCAAATGAAACACATGCATGGGGAATTCATATATACTTTTGGTTTTTGTTCGGTAAGACTTACTATTTTTATTTTTGTCAACAAGACTTGCTATTTATAATAAACTTGTTGAAAACTCTACGTGCGCTACGTGATTAGAGGACATTCTACTGTTCAAAATAACTATTTTTAATCAAAATCATAATTTCATTTTCAGTGATTGACTAAGCTGCCAAGAACGTTTGCCTAAATTAACCTAAATTTTCATAAAGATGACTATAAACACCCAACCGCTTTTAGCAAAAAAAAAAAAAAAAAACACCCAACCGTTTCCAATACGCACCACAAACAAATTTTGACTACTAGGAAAAGTTTGCATGAGTACAAAGTTCACGTGGAACTTCTAAAAAATCTCTCTATCCCAAAGACTTGCTAAGACGTGACGGCCTTATCCAGTTAAAGCCACATGGGGTTGGTTAGCCGCTTACGAATTGGTTTTCACTTGGTAGTCTATGTTACGTCGTTTTCACCTTCACTTTCAATCGTCAGTTTGTACAGAGTACGTAGTACATGATTCCAAAGTCCAATGCAAATTGAAGATTCTGCTAGACCTTTCTTCTCTTCTGGTGATAGAGACTTGTTTATGGGCCTGAGTGTTCTTCTTAATGAGCCTTAAGTGTTTCAGTTCCGACACGACACGGACCCGGTTTAGATTCAAAGTAACTGTCTTAACCAAAACCCCTCGTTTTGATCAAAGTCTCACACTTACTCGTTGCAGCAGACTAGTTGATAATTCAAGAGATAAATAAACCATTGGTCCTAAATAGTTTGGGTCTCTGACCAAATATTATGCCTACTAGTTAATACTGTTTGTAAACAATTTTCTTTCCAATTTATCTTTGACTATAGATTTGTTGGTATATGATCAACATAGATTTGTTGGTATATGATCAACAAAATGTCATTTTTGTTATGATTTGTCTGTGTTGTTTTACATTAAACTTAATTCCGCGATATATTTCTTCTTGTTGTTAATTATGGATTCATATATGAATACTTACCAAAAAGCTCTTATCTTATTCTTAATAATCCGAGAGTTCCGGCGGCTCCTTCTCCGTCAACTAATGCGCCTCTCCTCTTCTCTTCGACTCACATCAGATGTGAGTCATGTGACTGATTTGTTTATTTGATGCTCCATGTGACTGATTTGTTTATTTGATGCTCCTTTAGTTTTCTTTTTGGGTATTTTACACCAAAACATATATTATCCGTTCAGTTCAAAAAAAAAAAAAAAAAAAAAAACATATATTATCCGAATCTTTTAAACATCTAATCGACTGGTCACAAAGCCACCGTTTAACTAGAAAGTTGGTAACGACGTCTCAAATTGGACAATAGAATGAAAGTTGAATTTGGTAATAATCTTTGGTTACAACATATTTAAACCTAAGCTAATCAGATGAAAAAAATACATCTAACAAAATAGTGTATTAGATTCGTAAAATAGTTTATAAATAATCAATAATTTCACAACATAGTTATAATTGACATCATTTTCATATACTTAATTTCAGTGTTCTAAAATGCCAAGGCTTTTACTGAGAGATGATCAGATAGCGATAGTCAGATAGCGGACGCAAACGGGATATATACGGATATATAATTTATACAAAATATAAATATAAAATTAATATGCATACATTAGTTTTAAAAAAATGAACATAAATAGATTTAAAATACAATTTTTTGTATAAGTATATAGTTTAACATATATAAATAGTCTTAAATTATAAAAATAAAATCATTTTAAATATATAAAGATGACAAATTTAAAATGATTTTGCAATAATTAAATATCTACAATCATATAAACACATAAAATAAGTAAATTTAATATAAATAATAACACTAATGTAATATAATAATAATATTATTAAATTTTTTTTGAGTATAATAGTTCAAAATCCGCCTAGGCGTCCGCGTAGACCGCATAATGTCCGCCTAAATGCTATTATGCCCAAATTATATAAACCGATAAAATCGGATAACGCAAAAACGCATTGCCGGCTATCGTGATAGCATTAGACGCCAGACGGGCCAGACCGTATTTTAGAACACTGCTTAATTTCAATCTTACTATTATCATCTACATAGTTAACTCATAAATAAATTGCATGTGCTCGCTTATATATAATGACTTTCTGTCATTCGATCCGAATGATTAACGAATATGATTGGGTTAGTTTCAATAATGTTAATCACATGTCTTCTATTGGTCAATAGCTAGTGAACCACATGTACGTCATGTGTTTTAAAAAAATATGGTGATTGTCGTCATGTAGACATTTATATGTATTCTATTTTCACTACATTTTCAATTCATATTAATTAACGGTATGGCTTTTGGCCTTGTCGTGCATATACGTACGTACTGAGTAACGTGACTACGCAAGCTGCGTTGATATTCCTATATGTGCAGTGCATATAGCAACCATGTGTGCACCAAATGATTGGAAATGTAAACTCTTTTCTCAGTCGCAAATTATTTCAAAGTCTAGATATAGCACATGTACTTAACTGCACCATAGATTCCAATAACGAACCAGTTGATGCACTATATATACACCCATGCATCAACACTAATACAAACACAAAGCCAAGCTCACATAAATAAAATGACGAGAACAAATATTACATTACCACTTCTATTTACACTCCTCACCTTCATTGATGTCTCGACCGGGGCATCCACCATATTCAACGTCGTTAGCTTCGGGGCCAAACCGGACGGTGTGACGGATTCGACGGTAGCATTCCTCAAAGCATGGAAAGCGGCTTGTGGCTCGGTAGCTGCAGCTACTGTGATGGTTCCAAGTGGGACATTTATGGTGAAGGGAATAACGTTTGGAGGGCCATGCAAGAGCAGGCTCAAGTTTCAAGTGGCTGGAACCGTCGTTGCTCCGCCAAATTACAGGGCATTTGGTAACTCCGGCTATTGGATTCTTTTCAATAAGGTTAGCAAAATGTCACTAATCGGTGGGACTTTTGACGCTAGAGCTAGTGGGTTCTGGGCTTGCCGAAAATCTGGTCAGAGTTGTCCTCCCGGTGTTAGGGTATGCTTCTCTCCTTTTATCTCTAGTTTCTTTAATTTATATATGCATACTTACTTTACATATGATATAGATAAATTTGCAGAAACAATGTTTAACCAAAAAACATTACATATACTAGAGGTGTCACCGCGCTACGCGCGGTTTGTTTGTCTATAAAACTTATATATTTTTAATATTAAAATTAATCGGCAAAGTTTAGTTATATAAATTATTGTTTTGATATAATATTTAACAAATTAGAAGGATTATTTTGAAAAATATAAGTTTTTTCTTCGAAATATTATTAATTTATATTTTAATATATATTTTAATATATATTTCAGATTTAAACATAGTTAAAAATTATATTAATCTTTTAGTACTCATGTTAACTTTTTATTAAAATTTCAAATACTCTATATTTAATAAAGCTTTAATATTTTTTATTATTTTATGTTTCATATACTTCTTTATAAGTAATCTTTTAATTTTTAAACTATTATTTGAAGAAAAGATAAATGACCTTCATTTCTTTTGTAAACTAATGACCTTCATTTCATATATAATATATATATATATATATGTTCATAAATGTGTAATCATTTTGAATACTTAAATCTGTAAAGTTTGATGACGAATAAAAATTATTCAATAATCTTTAATTTGAAACTATAGTTTTTTCAATATTAAAATCTGTTTGGTATTTACTATTTTTGAATGATAACTTATTAAATAATACAATCTCATGCCATTGAAATAATAAATATTAATTAACTATAAATCAATTAATATATTTATAAAAAAATAATAGGATTATTCACTTACCAAAAAAATTCACGTGTAATTATACGCAATCCTTCACAATAATAATAAACCGATTGTTTTATAGATGTATGTAACATCATACATACCTTCACGATTGGCTGATTTATACCTATATGGCTATAACTAATCTTTATTCCATGTTCGAAGGGGACTACAAATTGAAAATAGCCCTGATCTTTTCTAAAGAATTACAATCTCATACCACTGAAATAATAAGTATATAATTACATTAAACTCATTCACAATGATATGCATATGCTAAAAAATAAAGTAAATATGGGTATGGGTATGGGTATGATATTTAAAGTGAATCTCCTCAACTTTTGTAAAAGAAGGTAATCTTTTCAGTGCATAATTTATTTTAATTAAAAACATATACTGATATGTTTCAGAAAATCATGAAAATTATATATTGATATGTTTTTATTTTAATTAGTTGGTTTCCTATTCATTATGCATGCAATTGGAACAAAATGTTTATGTTACTGACTTACTGGTTTCTTTGTGTAATTGTGGGCTACTACCATTGTATTCATATCTATAGTGTTCAGGTCCTTAATTTATTTTTTTCCCATAAGAAATTTTTAGTTTAATAGTATACGATGATTTGTTTCAGTGGTACACACCAAAAGTCACAAAGTTTCATTAATTATTTAGTATACACAAATCTTGTATGTTCTGACAAACGTTTTGACATAACTTTATTTTTATTTATTTTAAAATAAATTTTACAAAACATTTAGAGTAGACATCAAAATAACTCATTAAGATAATTTTTTATTTTATTTTTACTGGATTTTAATTTTTATTTATAAATATGATTTCTTTAATTTTTTCAAACAAATTAAACACAATGTATTCATTTAGTTAGTTAAACGTTTTTTGTTGTTTATCTGAAAATATCATATAAAGTACACTCTAAGAGAATACTAAAATTGTTTTAAATCATAGAGATTTTCTTGCTCTACACCCAACTGCTAAAATAGGCTTAAATCGTAGGAAGGAGGAGCATCATATACGTCGGCTACAGTTTAATAAATTAATAATTGATTTTTTTTTCTTTTTTTTGCAAAGGAATATGACATGGCAATTTGAAAATATATGGTTGGCTGATTTTCTTTGCTGAGGTGGAAATCTCTCCTTTCAAGTTATTCTCTTTTTATTATAGTATAGATTAAACTAAATCAATGGAAAACTTGATTACCATAAATAACATAATTTTTACTTAACGGATGATTTTCATTAAAATATTTTTTAGTTTAAATATTTTTTTAATTATATAAATATAAAAACCAAATTAGTTCCATAACTGAGTATTTGTTGTTTCATTAAGATAATTAAATTAAATCAATGGAAAACTTGATTACCATAAATTACATTATTTTTACTTAACGGATGATTTCATAAAAATATTTTTTAGTTAAAATATTATATTAAACTATATAAAATCTTATAAACTCACGAATGAACATTAGTAGTGTGTACTGGATTATTTTATGGATCCAAATATAATTATATTTGATATTCTAAGTAAAATTTGAACTTCTATTCAAAAACTTATCAGTAAAAATCTAAATATCTGCAAATAAATATAACAGACTGAAATGACCTTTTAACATATACTTTATCTTCAAATTTTAAATAACAGAATAAAAATATAACAGGCTGAATATATAATTGGTTATTATATTAACAACTGCATCGACCTGGTGAAGTAGTGGATTGTCATTATAATATTTTCATTTTTATATGACGTAGAGCTCTTGTTTATGTATCTGATTTATGGTGTTTCTAGCACTCTTTATTTTTCTGGTTGAAAGTGTTTATCGCATTTATTAAAATCTTAATAACACACTCTTTGATGGACCCATAAACACGTCATGGTTACCAATCATTCTCAAACTCTCAACATATCTAATACATCGAGAGCTTGATACATTATAAGAAACAGTAGTACTGGAAAAAAAATATGGGCTAAGATCTGTTTGCATGGATTGAACGTATTTTGTTTTATTACATCAGATCAGAAAAGAGTTTACACTCATCACATCCCAAAGACACATATACTCACAAAAGTTTTATATATCACACGATGCAAAACATACACAAACTTAAGCCCTCTGAAAATATTATATTTTTGTTTTTATTCACTACATAGTGAAGCTAATATATTTTCTGCTGCTCACTTTTGTCATCATAAAAAACGACTACTTCAAGAACCCTAAATCCTTCTTCCTTGTAAACATCTCCATCTTCTCGGCGTTCGCTTTCACTTGTTCGCATACAGTCAAGGCATTGTGATTGGTACCTCAATCATGATTAACTCAATTATTATTCTCAAGACGACTTCTTCTGTCTTGTTGAGCTAACCACTTCGTATGTTCAGTCTGTATGAAGAATATTTGCTTTGAATAAACAGCAGAGTAGGTGCTGAAAATCTGTAACCTGCTTGAATAGTTTCTTTTGAAATTTCCGAGGAGTTTACCTGTTTTTCTTTTATTATTTGTAACATTAGTCGCAATTGTTAGTGGCTAGGGATATGAGAAGTATTTGCTTTGCATTTCAAAGCTTATAAGATTTAGTTTTTATTTACTTGACTGGTAAAAAACCTACGAACTTGTTTTGTAATTGCGAAACAATATATTAGAATGTCAGAATAGTATAACAGAGGATTTTAGAACTTACGAATAAACCGAACAAAAATAAAATTTAACTGCACAGCTACCAAGTAATTGAGAGTTTGTGTAGGAGTGTTATGTGATTGTTTTGTTCTCATAATGTGGCTCCTTATGACTGCTCCAGCACCTGACATATCATCACCTTATTGTCAATCCCACCCTGTCAAAGTGCATCCCTAATCAGTAATTACCATAGTGTAAGTTGTAAACAAATATGTTCAGATACGGTTTCACCTGCGACATATCATCACCTTATTCTTCGAAATTCTCTGAGAATTCAAAACAGTGAACAGTTTAAAAAAAGTAGAGTAGAACATGTAGGCAAGACACTATCTAAGCTCCCTGAAAAATTCAAGAATCAGACTCCAATAAACTTTTCTAATAGTTTAACCAGGAAAAAAAATATTTTACTCAAATAGAGAGAATCTATACGAAGAAACACCAAGTTTGGATAAGGCATAAAGAGAACCAAAATATGGAGACTCCAAACATCAGAATCTAATATTTGATCAAGAGAGACCGAGATTGACATAGCAAGCAATATAAAATACATAACAATAAGTCTGACATATAATACAAACCTTCGTTTGTTTGGGAGCTAGAGACGACAATGCCAATGCCTTCACCACTGTCCTAATACTTAGCTCTGAATTTTGGTCACTGGTTGATTATTACATCCATAAACGGTCGTTAACCTTTTTAATCTCACGAGTAATTCACCGTTATTATCAAATTTGTAACAATCTATTAAGATTCCAATAGCCAATGCCAATAGGGCCGAGATCTCTTGGCCTATTATGTGACACTAACAACCTAATGTAAGAATATAATATGTTAAGTAGCCTAAAAAATGATCACCTTGAGAAGTGCAGACATGGGCTGGAGCTGCCTCCTAGCTAACTCACTTGCTCATGGAGTTAAGAAGCAACCTTCGCTTCTTCAAAAATACAAGTTATCAGTTTGAGAGTAATTAAAATCTGAAGTCGTGTTTGAAGCTTAATTAAACTTATGAGAGCAATTTACCGTGGCATCAAGAAAGAGCATATAAATGGCCATCAAGTAACTTCCGGAGTCTTGTGGGAACGCGGGTTGGCCTTCAAGTTGGAGAAATGAATCTGAGAATTTGACACTATGGGAAAGCTTGTGTCAGAGTTTCAGAGATTTTCAAACTGCTAAATGTAGAGGAACAGGAAAGGACGATATGAAGGTTTATACATATTCACTGTGAATAAAGATAAAGAACACTGATATAAATCTGTAATGAAGAGGAGATCTTGGGGTTAGTGGGTTTTCTTCAATTAATGACACAAGCCTCTGGAAGCTAAGTCTTATGTCGCTGTGATTCAATATCAGTCAGTTCAGAAGTGGCTTCTTTCCCGAGAGCCGCCATGTTTGCATCTTCTCTTCTGCTAGTTGAAGCCTTGCAAGGCTTTCTGAGCCGGTTCTTCTCTTACACTTGCTTGCCTAGTTGAATCTTTGTCTTCCTGTTTGCTTTCTGAAGATTACATGTGTCTCTGCCGCTAGTATCATGCGGCTTGAACATGTAAGAAAGCAACGAAATGTCAAAGATGCAAAATCAAAACTGCAAGGAAATTTTAGAAGGAAAATATAAACAACAATGCAATTCAGATCTACATTCTACCCTTCTCATACCAAAAAAATGTATTAAACGAAAACAGAGCTCCGATTCAGCTAAGCCAGGGTGAGATGTGTTAAAAAAATTGAGCAACTGGAGCTTTCCCAATGGGATTCGCTGAATTGGTTGCCACTGACTGATGAGATGTTCAGGTCATTTTCGTAGGTTTCGTGAGTTTTTGTGTGGAGTAGGGAGTGGAAATAAGGGTTTATATAACCTCAAAAACGAAGGGAATCCGAACGATAGCAAGGATGAAGAGCTAATGTACCTAGTAACTGGTCGGTGCGGGGGTGGTTTGTTACAGATTGCATTTCTTCTGCAGAATCAAACCAAATATTAGATTCCTTTGTAAAAAGAAAACACTAATCTCGGATCTAAGCATCCGTGCCACTATGTTGGCGACCACACTTACTCAGAAAGTGATCTCTTGTTGTAACAGCATAAGGGTAAGACGGAGGCTCATTGATGTTCTTGTTAATTGCACTGAGCGCTCTTCTGGTCGGACCAGTATTCGCCGCCGGCATGATCTTTCCTCTTCCGCCTGCAAATCATGTAATAACTCAGTTTCATAGACGATTTGATATTCGATTAAGAAGTTGTTCGATTAAAAGGGTATACCTTGTAGATTCGTTGATCCAATTAGTCCAACGCTATTCTCATCTGATTTGCCCATCTGGAGAATTAAATCAAATTATACCAAACTTTAAAAGCACTGTTTTTTTTTCAAATTAAATTGGAAAAAGGTCTCGACTTTGAATTTGACAATCAAAACCCTTTTGAGATCCGGTTTACTAATCAACCGATCAAGAACAACAAACCCTATTCCCAAATGACGATAACCCAAGAAAAAAAAGATTTCACCTTTCGCCGTCAATTCAAAGAACCAGTGCAAGATTAAGTCAACACTCTTGCGATCTAGAGAATCTCTTGAAGAAGTTGATCAAACAAAGGAGAGAAAGAGAGATCCTTCAGCCAAAACCAGAACGACCGATATCGCTCTCTTTCTCCTTGGAATCAAAAGATTCGATGTTGAATAATTAGAGGGTTTAATGAGTAACAGTTGAAGGGAATCAGATGTTACTATATACCAAACGTCGAAAGTATGAAATATGAATCGTCAAAGGTTCTCCGATGAGAACGAAGAAGAAGGAGATTTCAGTCGTGGGCTATTGATAAATACTACTGACCGATTTTTGAAGCCCAAACCCAACAAACTCATTAATGACGTGGACGATTGCCGAAATACTACTGGCTGATTTTCCTATCCTAGTTGGACTTCCTCAGAGTGCTTCATTTGTTCCTTTTAATATTAGTTTGATGCGTAACATTAAATATTAGTCAAGCATCCATATATATTCCAATTATTTATGACAATAAAAATATGAAGTTGATATGCAACTGCATTTTATAGATTTTTCATTATTAATATGCGCTAACTTCACAAAGTTGTTCTTTATAGAAAACTACATATATATAATAAGTTTTATCATAATTATTTCTAATAAGGAAGTGGATTCCTTGTTCAAAATATAAATAATATTTTTTTTGTGCACAAATAGTAATTATAATCTTATTATAAAAGTACAAGGTTCTACGAATTACGATAATTATCGACTGATGAAACTCCATTAGGCCACCGTTATACATATATATTACATGAAGTAAAACTACCGGAGAAGCCAATCTTATAAAATATTTGATGCATTATTGCAGTCAATAACGTTTAACTCGGGCAAAGACGTGATCATAAGTGGAGTGAAATCGATGAACAGCCAGGTCACTCATATGACTCTCAACGGTTGCACCAATGTGGCCGTCCGTAACGTGAAGCTAGTGGCTCCCGGGAATAGTCCAAACACCGACGGTTTCCACGTTCAATTCTCCACCGGAGTTACATTCACTGGAAGCACCGTTCAGACCGGAGACGATTGTGTTGCTATTGGCGCTGGTACCCGCAACTTCCTCATCTCCAAACTTGCTTGTGGCCCAGGTCATGGTGTTAGGTACACATGTACAAAATCACATTATATGTTCGAGACTGTCTAATATTTTAGAATTATATTATATTTTATATTAATGGACTGTCTATATAGACGACAAAAAATAGTGTATCCAATTTTAAAGAATACACATGTAATTATGTGTGTGTTTTGTCTTCTTTTTCCAACACAAGGAATTTATATTATGTGTGACTCGCAGTATCGGGAGCTTAGCAAAGGAATTAAACGAAGATGGAGTAGAGAATGTAACACTATCTAGTTCCGTATTCACCGGCACACAGAACGGCGTGAGGATAAAGTCGTGGGCGAGGCCAAGTAACGGATTCGTTAAGAATGTATTCTTCCAAAACCTAATCATGAAGAACGTCCAAAACCCTATCATAATCGACCAAAACTATTGTCCTTCTCACAAAGGTTGCCCTACCGAGGTATATATCCATATATGTCATATATATGTAGATACAATATATTTTATCAAATATTTATAGTGATCTAAGCTCTAATAAAGATTTGTGTGAAATAGCATTCGGGGGTGAAGATAAGCCAAGTGACGTATAAGAACATACAAGGAACTTCCGCAACGCAGCAAGCGATGAAGCTGGTATGCAGCCAGAGCAATCCATGTACTGGAATCACATTACAAGACATTAAGCTTACTTACAGAAAAGGAAGTCCTGCTACTTCCTACTGTTTCAATGCTCTTGGGACTAGTGTTGGTGTTATTCAACCTACTAGTTGTCTAAGCCGATAAAATCAAATACTATATATTGGTGTAAAAATTTAGTTGGTGTAAGATGAAATGATAAAATGTTATTAGGGGATTTGATGTTTTTCATCTTTTAAGCCTGGCGTCCTTGAATATCAGATTAATGCAATACTAATCTAAAAGTTCTGTTCTCAATGGCCTTGAATATTGTCAACAAGTTAAAGAGCAACTCCATTGCTTATATTTTCCAAAAAGAAAAATAAAAAAATCAAATAATCTTCTCTCACCACATCGGTTTGAATCTTTACAACAAATATGCAGATTACAAGGAGATGAAGGTTTTTCATTTCCCATCTGATTCTTTTGCTACGAAGATAAGGGTTGCTGGAAAGATCTCACGTTAAAATAACAATGATTCGAATGTCAACTATATCTTTATACATTTAGACATATAATTTATCTAATAGATTTATCTCTCAGTGGTAGAAGTTAATTTTTCCTTCATTATCTCTGAGTTGTATAAATTTATATAATTCTACGACACAATTAGTAAAATAGTGTGTTAAACATAAAACAATACAAAAAATAATCAAATTAATCTCACAGTATTTCATATAGTAATAAATTACATTATTATCATTTTCTTAATTTCTTACCATGATCATCCACATAAATTATTACATGTGCTCGCTTATACAGTATATATTAACTTTTCTGTCATTCTCATCAGAATGATTAATGAATATGATTGGGTAAGTTTCAATTATGTGCGAACATGTGGGAGCTAGTTAATCACATGTCTTTTTGGTCAATAGCTAGTTAAGTTAATCACAGGTCATGTGATGTGATTTTTTTTCAAAAAAAAAAAAGGTCATGTGATGTGATTAAAGAATGTGGTGATATCATAATTTACACATGAGAATATTTTAACAACGTTTTTTAATTTATTTTCCAATTCAATTGACGACGATATGGCTGATTTTGCCCGTGTTCGTGACTACGCAAGCTGCGTACTATACGTTTCTATATGTGTAAACATGTTAACATACAATGCAAAGATTGCAAGATTGTTCAAGTTAACATTAGACCTGTAAATATAAAACTTGATAGTGAAAGTGTTCCTAATTTTTCAAAATAGAATTCTAATGTTAGAATCTAGCATTGAGCTGCAAGAAAGTGACAGATACGACAAATTAGTACTAATACTTTCAGGATTCGACTGTGGTAAATGGTAATGCTGCATTCTTGCAGATAGCCTTTTACTGTTGTTGTGTCGTCGTCTCTCTATCGATTTAACGTAAAATTAGGATTATTTTCTTCTCTAATTTTTATGGTGAATTAACCGTTTAGTTTGTTCCAACGTATTTTCTTAAATATCAGAAATAAAAGTATATTATCAAAAGTTACATCGCTAATAACAACGATCGTTGCTCCTAATGATAAAAGATTGTATATATACGAACCATGTGTGCACCTAATGATATTTAAATTCTTTTATCAATCACAAACAATTTCACAAAATCTTATCATATAAATCGCATATGCTCTTAATTGTACCATAGACTCCAATTACGATCCATCCATGCACTATATATATATAGGAGTGGCACGGATCGAATATTGCCGTATTTTTTAGTATTTGTGATTTGATTCGGACTTCACGTTTATCTGATTTTTCGATTTACTTTGCTTCGGAAAAATACTGATATTCGGTTTTACGGATATCCGAAAAAATTAGGATATTTGCGAATATTTACGGATATTTACGGATATATTTTCTATTATTTTTAATATAAGTAAATCTGAAAATATTATACAAATTTATTCTTATAAAAGACAAAGTAAAACATTAATGAAACTATTTATTTATAAATTCTTAAAAATTCATAAAAAATTCTTATAAATTAAATGTTTTAAGAAGAATTGTAGTTTTTTTACAAAGATCTTATAATTCTTTTCTTCATATTATATTTTTATAAGTAATTTTATAAATAAATTATATAATATTATACATTAAAAAATCTATTTAACTATAGATATATAACTATTTATATAAAAGTCGAATCGGATCGGATATTCGTCTCTAATTTTTTTAGTATTTGTGATTTGCTTTGTTTTTAACGGATAGTGATTTTTAATATTTGCTTTGCTTCGAAGACTTACGGATATCCAAATTTTTCGGATCGAATCGAAACGAATAACGAATCGAATCAAATCTAACGAATAAAATGCCCAGCCTTATATATATATATATATATATACACCCATGCATGATGCATCACCCCAAAATCAAACACAAAGTCAAACTCACATATCTGGAAATGAAGAAATCAAATATTATACCACTTCTCTTCACACTCCTCACCTTCATCGATGTCTCAACCGGCGCATCCAACGTATTCAACGTCGTTAGCTTCGGGGCCAATCCGGACGGAGTCACGGATTCAACGGCAGCATTCCTCAAGGCATGGCAAGCGGCTTGTGGCTCGGCAGCTTCAGCCACTATAATGGTTCCGACTGGTACATTTCTAGTGAAGGCAATAACATTTGGAGGGCCATGCAAGAGCGAACTCATGTTTCAAGTGGCTGGAACCGTCGTCGCTCCAGCAGATTACAGAGCATTTAGAAACTCCGGCTACTGGATTCTCTTCAAAAAGGTTAGCAAATTCTCCCTCGTTGGTGGGACTTTCGACGCTCGAGCTAACGGGTTCTGGGCTTGCCGGAAATCTGGTCAGAGCTGTCCTCCCGGTGTTAGGGTATGCACTTCTCTCTCTCTCTCTGTTTTCTTTTTATATATGCATACTTACGTATATATATGCGTGAATAAATGTAATATATTAGATATGTAACATTGCTTACGTATGCGTTAATTTACTTTAGTTAACACAATTCAGTTTGCTTAAAATTTGTATTTTTAAAATTAATCCAGTGTCTTCTAAAATTTGTAAATATGAACAAGCATACTTGACATTTTCCCCGTATGATCGCTAAAAGTACGGAAATCCGATCCTGTTTGTAAAATAAACACAACGATAACATGCATATACATAAACGCAATCATAACCTTGATAATGATTCATTAGTAGTAGTCAACTGCGTTCATATTCCAGTTATTTCTTTACAACTAAAAACTTGAAGTTGATAATTTTAGACATTGTTTAAGAGTTTAATGAAAACTGCATAGTATATTTTACAAAAAAAAAAAAATTGAATAAGGAGAAAAAGAAATAATGATAGGTTTATTTAATTAATCTATGGTACTACGAATTATCAATTATGGTACTAATTTTGTTTGAAGTATCCACTTATTACTACTACACTGACTCTATTAGACCACCTCATATACTTCATATAAATCTAAGAAACCATTCTCACAAAACCATTGATGCATTATTGTAGTCCAATATCGTTCAGCTCGGCAAATGACGTGATCATAAGTGGAGTGAAATCAATGAACAGCCAGATCACTCATATGACCCTCAACGGTTGCACCAATGTGGCCGTCCGTAACGTCAAGCTAGTGGCTCCCAAAAGCAGCCCAAACACAGACGGCTTAGACGTTCAATTATCAACCGGAGTCACATTCACCGGAAGCACAGTTCAGACCGGAGACGATTGTGTTGCTATCGGCCCTGGTACTCGCAACTTTCTCATCTCCAAACTTGCTTGTGGCCCAGGTCATGGGGTTAGGTATGTGTCACACACACAGCATATTATATGTGTACGAACTCACACTATATACTGGACTCCCTGATATTTTAAATTGATACTATCGTGTGTTCAGATTTTAAAATTAATCCAGTGTCTTCTAAAATTTGTAAATATGAACAAGCATACTTGACATTTTCCCCGTATGATCGCTAAAAGTACGGAAATCCGATCCTGTTTGTAAAATAAACACAACGATAACATGCATATACATAAACGCAATCATAACCTTGATAATGATTCATTAGTAGTAGTCAACTGCGTTCATATTCCAGTTATTTCTTTACAACTAAAAACTTGAAGTTGATAATTTTAGACATTGTTTAAGAGTTTAATGAAAACTGCATAGTATATTTTACAAAAAAAAATTGAATAAGGAGAAAAAGAAATAATGATAGGTTTATTTAATTAATCTATGGTACTACGAATTATCAATTATGGTACTAATTTTGTTTGAAGTATCCACTTATTACTACTACACTGACTCTATTAGACCACCTCATATACTTCATATAAATCTAAGAAACCATTCTCACAAAACCATTGATGCATTATTGTAGTCCAATATCGTTCAGCTCGGCAAATGACGTGATCATAAGTGGAGTGAAATCAATGAACAGCCAGATCACTCATATGACCCTCAACGGTTGCACCAATGTGGCCGTCCGTAACGTCAAGCTAGTGGCTCCCAAAAGCAGCCCAAACACAGACGGCTTAGACGTTCAATTATCAACCGGAGTCACATTCACCGGAAGCACAGTTCAGACCGGAGACGATTGTGTTGCTATCGGCCCTGGTACTCGCAACTTTCTCATCTCCAAACTTGCTTGTGGCCCAGGTCATGGGGTTAGGTATGTGTCACACACACAGCATATTATATGTGTACGAACTCACACTATATACTGGACTCCCTGATATTTTAAATTGATACTATCGTGTGTTCAGATTTTAAAATTAAGAATAGTTTGAGATGCCTATGAATTTATGTATATGACTATGTGATGGCTCGCAGTATTGGGAGCTTGGCAAAAGAACTAAATGAAGATGGAGTAGAGAATGTGACACTATCGAGTTCGGTATTCACCAGCACACAAAACGGCGTGAGGATAAAGTCGTGGGCGAGACCAAGTACTGGATTCGTTAAGAACGTTTTCTTCCAGGACCTAATCATGAAGAACGTCCAAAACCCTATCATAATCGACCAAAACTATTGTCCTGACCACCAAGGTTGTCCTACCGAGGTATATATACATCCATATGGACCATATATATATCATATTTAGATCAGACTGATCCAATATATCTATCAAATAGAAAATTAAGTTCTGATAAAGATTTATGTAAAAATAGCATTCGGGAGTGAAGATAAGCCAAGTGACGTATAAGAACATACAAGGAACGTCTGCCACAAAGCAAGCGATGAAGCTGGTATGCAGCAAGATCAATCCATGTACAGGAATCACATTACAGGACATTAAGCTTACTTACAAGAAAAAAACTCCTGCTACATCCTACTGTTTCAATGCTCTTGGAACTAGTCTCGGTGTTATTCAACCTACTAGTTGTCTAAACCGATAAATACTCTTGGTGTAAAACATTTAGTTGGTGTAAGATGAAATGGTAAAATGGTATTAGAGGATTGATGTTTTATCATCTTTTAAGCCTTGTGTCCTTGAATTTAAGATTACTAGAACGTTGATACAATGGTTTTGTGCCCAGTGGCTTTGGAAATCAACCGGTATATGTGACATACAGATATATAGCTTTCTTCATTAATAAAATATTGTTTTTTGACCTGTCACAATCACAAAGTGGCTTATTTTTTTTTGTCAACACCACAAAGTGGCTTATTATACTTTTTGTTTTTACTTGATTTGGACAGCAAATATACGGCTAAATATAATTGAATTTTAATAATAAATAAAATAGATTCTGGAAATTTAATGGAATTAATAAATAAAACATCACCAAAAGGGATGGTTCCTAGCTGAAGATGCTGTCACTCTGTAACTCTTTGTCTCTGTGCTTCGTCAATGGCTTAGGACTAAAGATTCTTACATGTGGGTGTTTAAAAAAAGCCTTGAGATTTTCAAACACTTCTTCAACAACTCGAGTCAAGCTCTCTGGTTTCTCAGATGCAGTGATAGTTCAACTACACTCCACTGAACTCATCTGCCACCTTTTTTTCTTTCTTAATCTTCTCTCCTCAAATGGAAGAGATCTGCAAATTACAAGAAAGTCAAGATTTTTCATCTTCCAGCTGATTCTTTCGTTAGAAAAAACAAGGGTTGCTGGAAAAGATCTCACGGGATAATTTGTCATCTTCAAGATCTTTGACTAACTAGATTACTGTTTCTTTCTGGATCTTCTTTAACTACAAAGAACGGTTGTAATCTGATGGGTTCTTTGCCTCCTGTAAAAGAGGAGGATCAACATAGCTTTATAGGTAACTCCACCGAGGTACAAGAGAGTCTCAGATGCGTTGGTGCAGCAGAGCATCACCCTCGAAAGGGAAGACCACCTCTGGAGAAGCAAGTAAGTTTCCAACACGGAACCGAAGGAAGAGCGATGGAGAGGCAGAGAAGCTTGCGCGGGTTCGTCGAGAAGCAGAAAAGCTTCCGTGTAGTGATAGAGAGACAGTTAAGTTTCATGAACGGTGAGAGGAAGACGAAGAAGATCAACGAGTCACCTGGTAAAAGAGGAGACTCTCCTCTCCACATCGCAGCTCGAACAGGGAACTTAGGAAAGGTGTTGGAATCGATCCGAGGTTGTAATGGTGCCCAAGAGTTGTTGAAGGAGTTGCTGTCAAAGCAGAATCTAGAAGGAGAGACTCCTCTTTACACTGCAGCGGACAATGGACATTCTTTAGTAGTTGAAGAGATGTTGAAACATATGAATCTTGAAACCGCATCGATCGCAGCTAGGAACGGGTTTGATCCTTTCCATGTCGCAGCAAAACAAGGCCATCTCGGTAATAAAAGAAACTTTTATTTGTACACTTGCAGTTACTACTGCTTACTTTACTGTGCACTTGCAGCTAGTTTATCGGATCTTGAATTTGCGTTATGTTTTTGTAGAGACATTAAAGAAACTGTTGGAGACGTTTCCGAACCTGGCCATGACAACTGATCTGTTGTGCACAACGGCATTGCACACGGCTGCTACACAGGGACACATTGATGTGGTGAATCTTCTTTTAAAGACGGATTCTCATTTAGCTAGGATAGCTAAGAACAACGGTAAAACTGCACTACATTCAGCAGCTCGGATGGGACACGTCGAAGTCGTCAAGTCTTTGATAGGCAACGATGCGAGCATCGGGTTTAGAACTGATAAAAAGGGACAGACGGCGCTTCACATGGCTGTCAAAGGTAAACAAGAAGAGATTGTTATTGAGCTGGTGAGACCTGATCCTGCTGTTTTGAGCGTTGGGGATAATAAAGGAAACACGCCGTTGCATATTGCTACAAAGAAAGGCCGTATTAAGGTAACTATTAGAAACAAAGTGTCCCACATCGGTATTTGGAAGGAATCCTATACATCGGTAGTATCATCATCTTTTGTTTCTCAAATATACATGAGCTGAGTTCTTGTTACCAACTGCTTTCTTTGTCTTTTTTGCTTTGTAGATAGTGAGATGTTTGGTATCGTTTGATGGGATTAACATCAATGCTCTGAACAAGGCTGGAGATACTGCACTTGATATAGCGGAAAAGATTGGAAACCCAGAGCTTGTGTTGGTTTTGAAGGAAGCAGGAGCTGCCACAGCTAAAGATCTTGGGAAGCCTCAGAACCCAGCTAAACAGCTTAAGCAGACGGTGAGCGACATTAGACACGAGGTGCAGTCTCAGCTCCAACAGTCTCGCCAAACAGGTGCTAGAGTCCAGAGGATAGCAAAGAGACTCAAGAAGCTTCACATAAACGGTCTGAACAACGCTATAAACTCGGCAACCGTCGTAGCTGTCCTAATCGCAACAGTTGCATTTGCAGCGATCTTCACCATACCTGGACAGTACGAAGAGGACAGAACGAAAGGAGCGTTGGTGTTGGGAGAAGCTCGGATAGCCAACGAGGCTCCGTTCTTGGTGTTCTTTATATTCGACAGCTTGGCGCTGTTCATATCTTTGGCGGTTGTTGTGGTGCAGACATCGGTTGTGGTGATCGAACAGAAGGCGAAGAAGAAGCTTGTGTTTGTGATCAACAAGCTCATGTGGTTGGCTTGTTTGTTCATATCCATTGCCTTTGTTTCTCTTTCGTTTGTCGTTGTGGGTAAGGAGGATATGTGGCTAGCGATCTGTGCAGCGGTTATTGGTGGCACGATCATGCTGACCACGATAGGTGCAATGTGTTACTGTGTGGTGATGCATAGGATCGAGGAGTGTAAGCTGAAAAACATGAGGAAAGAGAGAAGCAAGTCCAGGTCTTTCTCACTCTCTCATATGCCTTCAGAGTCAGAGATTCTCAACGGTGAACTCAACAAGAGAATGTATGCACTCTGATGAGACTAACTCTAAGTCTCAAGTTACATGTTACATGAGGAATGGTCTCAAAGCAAACCTATAGGTTCTGACACAAAATGTATTTTCTACAGAATCAAAAGAATGAATTAAAAAGTGATTACTTCACCTGATGCATTTATTTTTTGTGATGGTTCATCTGCTCTAAAGATCTCTAGTTTAAAACTGTTAATGACACAAGAGCTCTCTCATCATTGGCTTTTACCTCGCCTAACCGAGTCTTCATTTCTTGGTCTAGTGCTTCCACCATGACGGCTTTTATCTGTTGGATGACGGCGCGAACCGCCTAGGTGCTTTGTTGGGTGTTTGGGTTTGGATTCAAGGAGGCATACTCTAGCTGAGTAGCAGTGACGGACTTTGACAGAGTGGCTTGTCCATGTAGTTGAGCAGCTTCCTCGTATGTTCACCAACAGGATTGCTTCTTTATCTCGAGTATCTTCACACCACCAACTCTGTGGGATGCCGTCAACACACTCTTCCAGTGTGTGAAAATCTTCGTGATGAACCTTCACATCCACGGTTCCTTCCGGGTTTATTATCCCTGCTGCTGGCGTGACCTACAAGAAAACAAATTATTTGAATACTTACATGAAGCTTCTTGGAGGGAGAAAGACAAATATAATTACCTCAAGCCAGCGAGGTAGACCAAAGGAGCCTCTTGGAGTATACTCAGAATCTTCACCATCATCCTTGACGAAAGTAAGACCACCACAGAGAATGCTAAACAAGGCTTTGCTAGTGGTTGAAGTGTTTGTGATGCTTAGTATAACTGTGTCCTGACTCTGGAGAACAATGCTGTTAGTGCTCACAGTTGTTTCTGGAACAGACTTTAGATCCTCGAATATTGATCTTATTTTCTCATTGGTTCTTATTATGTTCCCAAGCTCCTGTCTCCTCACAGATTTATCAACGTGGGCTATGGTCGCATGAAACTTGCAACGTACGGGCTTGTGATCGCTCTCAACAACATCCATGCAAGCTTCATACATTATAACCGATGAAACTACAGGGCACTGCAAATTGCTCTCTGAGAAAGGGCTTGCTTGAGTGTCTCTATATATAACTCTGTCACACCATGCAGGGATTCGCTTCTTCTCCCCTGAGTCATATCCTGGAGAGAGTGCAGAACACAAAGTCTATATATTTAACTCTGTCTCACCATGGAGGGAACTACATTTCAAAAACCATACTTACCTCCTAGTCCTACGCGGTTCCTTTCGAATTTGTAAGTGGGAGGGAATGTGATTAATGCCTCACGCATTCCCTGGAAGACTTTTCCAGCTTTCATCTCTTGTCTAAGTTGGTCCCTTTCTCTGAGCCAGTCGAAGGATCGCTGTGAAATGAAGTCTCTCGCTTCATCATAGGTTATACCATAAAGCCTATAGTTAAAATCGCCGAAAAATGCGATCAGGTCTGCTGCTGCTAAATCAGACTTGACTTCTTCAGTGCCGGTGGTTGGATTCTGGAGAAACAGAGAAACATGTTTTAGTACAAAAATAAAATAAAGGAACGACTAAGATAAAGAACATACGGTGGTAGTCTTGAGTGTATAAGCTGTTGTTGAGACACCAGCTGCAAGAGAGAGGGCCCAGGGCAAACCAGAAGAATAAAGCAGCCAGAATAAATATGCGGAAAAGCCAAGTGAGCAAGACAAGAACAGGAACAGCACCATACCAGCTGCAGTGTTACTTAGGTTCTGTCCTTTGGAAAACACCATTAACCGGAAAATGTGATTGAAATCGGCATTTCTGCGGTTAACTGCCTCCAAATGTGCAGCCAGATGGCAATTCACAAAGCACATGATTCTGTCATACACTCTGATTCTCAGTCCCACACCTCCCTAGTTTAACAAAACAATGCGTTACTGAGAGTAAACAAATGAGTAAAAGGCTGAGTGCATATAGGTTCCATAACGAGAATTTTAAGAAGTAAAATAAATGAAGATGAGATAGTATATAAGACATACCTTGTTGCCAATGGCACGGCCGAAGCCACATGGAACTGCTGCAACATCAAGATCTCCAACATGTGTTCTAATCTTCTTCCTCGCCCTACAGACAATTACACCACACAAGGAGTTAGTTAAACATGGGAAGAAAAAAACAACTGCTGATTGTAGTAACGTAGACTTCACAAACGTGTTACACAAGCTAAGCAAGAGAATGCAACATTTTAGTGAACTTACCAAAGAGATATCAAAAGCCCTGCCAACTGCCTTGAACCCATACGCTCGAAAGTGTTCTTCTCATCAAGTGCTTTTCCAATTGCATCAATCCACCATTGCCCCACAACACTTCCTTCAAGTCCAACCTAATACAAACACACTCGTTTATTTTGACCTTTATCAAAGCTTTGCAACACCAAAAGTGTAGAAAAACGAGTTACCGTTTCCTTAGCAGCAGACATGGCAAGGAAACCTGCCCCCATATCCACTTCTTGCAACCCAACAACGACAATGCCAACATCTGAAGCGACAGAGCCCAGCCAAGACATAAGCGCATCGTGTGAGGCCCTTCCTTGACCAACATTCCATGTACCAATCAAAATCCTAACATTATCTTGTCTAGCATATGAAGCCTCCTTCTGCGACAACTCTGTTCTGATTATGTTGTCCATGGGTCCTGGAGACGTCACATACCATCCACGCACTCCACCATGAGTAGCCAAGCTAAAAACGAAACCACCACCTGCCGCTAGCTTTATCACAGGCTCATTGTGCGAGACCCAGCTCGCCATTAACTTCCCATCAGGATCCAAAACCTGGATGTATCCACTCGCGTAACCAACATAGATTCGATCTCCGAACGTGCAGAAGCACAGAACAGGCTTGTGATGGTGATTCACATCCCTCAAGCGGCTTCCATTTCCATCCCACTGGACGATCTGACCACTCATGTTACCAGTCCAGATAGTTCCATCCACAGCTAAGACGATGGCTTCTGTTTTCCTCGTGTCTTCCGCAAACCCTCCTGCGCCTCTAGTGGCGACTCGGCGAACAGCTCCTGCGGCTCCCATGATGGCATTACGTGATCGCTGTAGGAAGCCCTGTGGTTTCTCCTTTTTGGAAGGTGAGAAGAACTTCAGCTTCGTCTCATCTTCACCTTGTTGGTCTTGTGTAGGTGGCATGTCCACACGACACTCGACTTGCCCGTCGACGTTTAGGACTTTCAAGAGGTCTTTGCTCCGAGCATCCCTGCACAGATCCAATAAGTGACAGAACATACATACAACAAGTGTGTCTAAAACCATACCATATTGAGAATGAGAGTGACTGCACAGCCCACACTTTAGCTCTTACTGAATCGGTTAACAGAAACTTGACCTCCGAGGAAGATATGCTACATGTCCCATTCACAGTAACTTGAGTCCTGAGATCAATGGCAGATCTTTCAACTAACAACGCAGCCATGTGTTTCTCCTCAGGTTTAAGCAAAAGAGATTTCTCTAACGAATCCCATGGCCATATCTTGATCACACCACCTTCAGAACATGACCACATGTCACCTACAATCATCAACATAACCATGATGAGCATGAACATGTATTATTTTATTTAAAATAAAATCAGAATAAACTAACCATAAGAGCTAATGACAATAGAATTCACTGGACCACGATGAGCTAGCCACGAGATTCGTTCCTTGAAAGGCTCTGAATCATCATCAGAAGCTTCACAATCCATCTTCCAAGCCCGGATCTTCCCATCCTTGTGACCGCTCCACAGAAGCTTGTTGCTTTGGTCAGCCACCAAACACATCGTGGGTGACGTGGCAACAGACTCACAAAACGGCGCCGTATCCTCGTCCCCACGCCGTACTTGCCAGCCGATTCCACACCCTGCGTCGTACGCTTCTTCCAGACTCCAGACCCTCACGCCGTTCTCCTGACCAGCCCAGAGCTGCGTCTCCGTGCAAGCGATGCTCCTCAGGAACCTCCCCGCCTGCGTCTCCCGGAGCGGATGCGGCCGGAGCTCGAGACTCGGCGGCCGTCCGGGATGCACCGCCGCGCGCACCGGAACTTTGAAGATCCCGGCGCCGCCTCCGGCTCCGACGAACTCCGGGAGCGGCTCGACGGCGTCTTCTCCGACGCCGGCGTTAGGAGGAGGCGCGACGACGGCGTAATCGTCGCCTCCGTCGGAGACGTTTTCGCCGCCGCCGGCGATGACTCCTCCGGTGGAGAACTCGTCGTCGGAGGAATCGAAGTAGACGGCGGAGGAGTCGAAGTAGACGGCGTCGTTTCCCAGCGTGGCGGATCGGGGGACCTCGTCGAGGCTGTGCTTGCGGATCTGGTGGCGAGGCTTCTGGTGGTCGAAGTGGACGCTGTAGGAGTGTGTCTTGCGGCGGAGAGGGACGGGGACGAGCGAGGCCAGCGCCTCCTCGTCTTCTTCTTCGATGATCGGAGCATCCATGGATGATGATGATGATCAGAGAAACTCAACGATTTGGGGGGGAAGAGAAAAATGAGAGTGAGAGAAGTCGGGAGAATGAGAGGGGAGCACGTCGAAAGAGAAGGAGAGAGAATCATGACGACAACGACAAGTGTACGGGAAGCTTATGTCTTATGTTTATTGTTGTCCGAAGAATGTTCTTGTGATTCCTCCAATGAAGAAGCAGTCAGAGAGACACGTATATATATGTTTAATTAATTTATTCTCCCAGTCCTTATCACCAATGATAATATCACATTCTTTCTTTAACTTTTGTGAGGTTATGATTAAACCCCTTAGTTTTTTCCTATTTCTCCTCTTTGACTGTTTTTTATTCTCTTGCAATGCATGGCAATGGCACCTTTATATCATCATAATTATAATATGTTTCTGGTAATGCCTTTTTATTATGGTTTTTGACTTTTGCTATACTTATTACTCAAATGAGTACATTGACTATTTTTTATAATGTTTTAGGAATAAAAAAAGAAGAAGAGAAACTGAATTTTATTATTGGTATTGAATATGATTTTGAGTTGATACGATAAAGAGCACCCAAATGAATTTTGGAGTCTTGAAAAAATGCAGCAAACAGAGCCTTATTCCAATAGGGTCTGTGTTAAAAGCAAAAGAGATGGCGCACAAGAAGAGAATGATTAAGACTCCATAAGCCTATCCATTATGAGCTTCAAGACCGCAGGAGCATCAACCGTCACTGCCACTTTTACAGATGGTTTGTCTGACCACTCTGTCTCTTCCTCAAACCTGGTTCACATCAAAAACAATACACATAAAACATGTTGTTGAACCCATAACTCCAAAGTTTTTATGTTCTAATCGTCTTAATACAATTGGTTAGCAAGCTTTCATGAATCTTTACCTCTTTTGATTGTTGTACAGTAAAGTCAGTCCTCTAGTGATGCCGTCTGTTTGCACTCTAACAACTCCTTCTGTGTAAGTGAACAGAGATGGAAGAAACGCCGCAATGATCGTTGTCGGATCATGAAGATAAACACCTACCAGTTACAATGAAACAGGTTAAGATCAAACATACAGAGCGGAAACATAGCTATTTTTAGGTCTCTAAAGAACAGATGATTTATCAAATTGTACCTTTTATCTCATAAGAGTCGAGATGGTAAGAATAGTACAAGCCAAGGATTTTACAGAGGTATTGAGCTAATTTCCCGTTTGATGATGCCAATTTGTCTCTGTCATCAGCTGAATCAAGCAGAAACACACAACCAAAAAAACAAGAAGATAAGTATCTGATTACAAGATGTGTGGGGTATTGTCAAACATTACTAAGTAAAATCTGTTTCACTAAACTAGGTTCTTGGCTGTAACAAGAAACCAATCCAGAGCAATAGATTATGTTAACAACGTTTGTATACACATATAGAAAACATCAGAGTATCTTTCCAAGTAACCTGTCATAACAACTTGATGAGTCACGTTGATCCCCACAGCAATTATATCAGCCCCACATGTGAAGACAATATCTGCAGCTTCTGGATCTCCAAAAATCTACCATAGCCAAACAAGTTGGATAAGAAAATATATGGACATGTGAAGAAATAAACTCTACATAAGAACATTTTATTATTCACACTTAATAGTACCAGGTGAAGTGTATAAGCCAATGTGTATGAAGATCACATATTCACATTGCTTTTAACGAGTGAAAGAACTTACATTAGCTTCAGATGCTGGATTTACATTTCCATTTACCGCGAATGATCCACCAAGAAGAACAATTTGTCCGACGTTCTTGGAGAACTCAGGATCAAGCTGAACAGCCTGCATGTCAAGGTAAATGTAAATCTTCAATAAGACAGGGAGATAGATATAGATAGAGACAAGAGGCAAAAATGAGCATGAGAAAGTCTTAACCAGTGCTATGTTTGTCAGAGGTCCCAAAGCAACAACAGTGATTTCACCAGGGTGAAGCTTAGCTTGTTCAACTAAGAACTCAGGTGCAGATTTCTCAATTGGCTTTCCATTAGGTGGTGGGAAGTTTTGGTTGCCAAGCCCATCTTTCCCATGAACGAAGTCAGCAACTCGAAGTTTTGTGCCATTCTTTAACAGAAGAAAAGACAACAACAAGTTATCAGAACATTAAGGCGCAGAGACATGTTGTTGAATCTCAAACACGTTACTCAGAATAAACATACAAAGGCCACACAAAGAAGAGACATACCAGGATAGTTTTATGCGTTCCTTCAGCCACAGGAATATCAGTCCTACCAGCAACCTCTAACTACAGAGATAAAAGATGCTTATGTAATTTGATTTTACATAATGAGATCCATAAAGAACAAAAGTGTAGAGATTATTAGGATACCAAATGCAAGGCGTTTCGAGTGGCGAGAGTGGTGTAAACGTTGCCATAGATAGTAGTGAGGCCAATCACATCGACTTCTGGTGATTTCAAAGCCACGAATATCGCCATTGCATCATCTACACATAATCATCAAAACTAGTGAGAAGAAACACATGCGAGCTCTGTTCATAAAGCAGTTAGTAAAATCAAATATATTAAAAAAAAAAAACTCATGGATCCATCTCAAATCTTCAAGTTTCTTAAAAAACACATAAAACCCAGATTTTGAATCAGTAAACTCTGTAGCTTTAAGCAGAGGAATCAGTGACAACTCAATAAATCTAAGATCCAAAAGACAGAAACAGAGACTGCAGATTTGAAGGCTTTATAAAAGTAATCGGATTTGAAGATGATACCGATTCCAGGATCAGTATCGATGATAATCTTCTTGCGATCTCCCGTGGCCATCGTACTTTGAGGGACCCAAATGCAGAGAAAGATAGAATCTTTACTTTCTTATTCCTCCTGGTTCGTAGTTCGTACACGCAAAAGAGAGAGCCTTTTTGAATAGTCTTTTTGATTTGGACGCAAAAAGAAGAAGAATGAAGCAAAAAGGTTGTTTCTTTTTCCAGTAATGCGATCGTGGCTTTGTTTTTTTTTTTTTTTGGTAAAAATGTTAAGACTTTATACCAAGCTTTTAAGGTTTTTTACAGAGATTACTGGGATAAACTAGTAGCAGAAGATGCAGAAAATAAACTAACAGAAGGTCCTAAGAAGCAAAGCCAAAGCAACAATGAAACATAAGAGACACGACACAAGCAAATACAAGAGCGTAGCAGCAAATGACCAGAGGAAGGGCCAGAACAGAGAGAGCTACTAGTTGCCACGAGCCACCGGAGAGAAAGGCGCCCTCAAACCTTGAAACACACAGCGCCTACAGCTTCCATTGAACCCCACCGCTCCAACCTGCACAAAGAATCATTCCCGGACCGACCATTTTGTTCTACAAACGCTAACCGGCAGACGAGAAGGTTCCACAAAAGACGATGCCGTCGTTCAAAGCAAGGAATTGAAGATTGCTGCCTCCAACCCACCTGCCCGAGACCGTTACACCCATTTAACCCGAGGCTCATATAGAGCAAGGGGACCAGTCGGGCATACCTCCTCCAGTGAAGCACCCACCAAACGAACTAGAAAGCCGGAAGCCAAACTAGAGACTTACCAACGCCACCAGGCTCCTACCGTTCCATCGCAGCTGACCCGCCACAGAGCGAACCTGAAGGAGAGAAGACGGCGACAAGGAACGCCACACCGCCGAGCTCACACAGCTTTGGTGAGGAGTTAACATCTACGGCGCAAGAGCAAGCTCGAAGCGCTAGTGTAGAGCCAACTCCTCCAACGCCACCGGAACCACCATAAGAGAGAAACGAGCTCACCCTCACAAGGCACCACACGCTTACCGCAGACCACCGGTGGATACCAAAGCGAGAGAGAGAACTTGAGATCCGAAAATCTCAGATCTAGATCCAAAGACGAGCACAACTCGAACCCAGCCACGCCACACCGAGAAGGAGATGACCCGAGAGGAACCACTCGACGCTTCACGCCACAATCAAGAGAAATCCCAGAAACTTAAAACTGACCGGACAGAGATCCCAACACCAGAGAAAAGGAACCGAGTTGGTGAGCAGAAAGCCGTCCTCTAGCCCGCCGTCAACACCAAGCAAGGACCTGACCTAGCTCGGAACCATGAGATCTGAAACCGGTGCGCTTCAGAGACACTCCACCTCCGCAAAAAGAGGAAGCACGAGGGACGGAGAAGGACAAGAGAGAAGAAAGAAAAGGGGAGAACAAAGGGTTCGGCTACAGCCTGGGGACTGGCCGGCGCCGAGAACGAAAGGAGAAAGCCGAGCTAGAGAGAAGGCGGAGAGAAATAAACTTTAGAACTTTGTTGTAACCTTTTGGATGTTTCTTCTGTGCTTCTATTATAGAAATCGAATTTTATTCGGTCACGTTTATCATATTTTATCCAGTTTTTTTTTCTTCCTATCTACTCCAGTTTCAGACAAGATCCCGACTACAGCTAGTTCTGTCTTCTTCGTTTTTGCTTAATTTTTTTTTTTTTCAGATAAACAACAGTATTCATTAAATTCAAAATCAAATTGTAGTTGTTACCGTTCAAAAACTAAAAAACAGATACAAAATCTATTGTCATATAAATTGAGTTGCAATGCAGCAATGAAATTGTAGTTCATGAAGGTCTATGATTCCTTCTTAAGCCACAAGAATTGTAGTTCTGTCTGAAAGGTTTTTCCGGAAGAAACAACAAATCATTCTGGTTCGGTCTAATTATTACAGCCCAGGTTTAATTGACATATCGGTTTAGACAAAGTAGTCTCAAACCGGGGAAAAAAAACTCGTCTAGGAGGTTTCATCTCGACAGATAAAAAAGTGTTTCAGACAATTGAGGACCAGAAGCTCAAAAAACAATTGAGGGCCGAGATAGTGAATAATTGCAGAATTAGTGTTCGAACTTCCAACCTTTGAACTATACATCGCCATCCCCATCACTATACTACTATACTATAGACAATTGTTGTTGTTTCGGCCGATATAATATATTAACGCTTGGTATCAGGGCCGGCACTAAACGAAGACCAAAACAAGAGCTTAGACATTCAATCAACAACTCGATTCAAAGAAGAATAATGAGGAGGCAGATGCTGTGGCTAAGGCTGCTTTGTCTAGTCTCTCAAACTCTGGTTAATTTGGGTATTTGAAGTAATGAAGGTTTGTTCAAAAAAAAAAAAAGCTTTGTATGGATGAACAATCCCTTTGCGTAATTGATTACCAAAAAATAAAAATTCCCTTTGCGTAATCGTTAACTTATATCTATATATATTTGAAAAACTCTTAGCAAAAAATATATTTGAAGAACTAATACACAAAATATAGTTATAACGCAAACAAATCTTTGATTTGATTGTTTTCACGTTTTACAAGGTAAGTAAGCATATGTTCTAAAGTCTAAAAGAAAGATGTGTTCTAAAACCTTTATTCATATGAGTGTCTAACGTACGCATTTGCCACTATGTGTGTATCAGTGCATGGTGTTACATTGGGAAGATAATGTAGTGCACTGGACATGCGTCACATGCCGCATTAAAATAATACAACATGATCGTTGTCATTTTATTTTCGAAGATAAATCTTGAATTTTCAATTTGTTTCTTGTACATACGTATCAGTTTACATTTTTTTTTTTGGTTTTCATTGATATCCGATTGATAGGAAACTGAATAAGTTAAATAGAGTCACTCAAAGTTGTTCGCCCTAGGAAAACCTCCCAGGCCCGAGTCCCCATGTGCGCCGCTCGGATGGATCTCCTCCGCTCCTCCACCTCCGCCTAGCTCTCCACCCTCTGGAACAGCTCCTCTCCTCCTTCCCGATGATGATGGTGACTGCTTCTTCTTGTCTGCTGTTCAGGCCTCCTCCTGATCCACCACCGTGTAAGTTCCTCCCGTTGGCTTCCCTCTCTCCCGTCACTCCGCCGGAACCACCGGATCCTCCAGATGCACCTGCCGTCGTTGCTCTTCTTCGCTGCCTCAACACGTCCTCCAGTCTCTTTCCACTAGCGATTACTCAAAACCCAGATCTGGATTTCCCAAGTTTGACGCCTGAGTCTCGAGGCTGTGGCATTTCCTTCTTATTCTCGGTGTTTCATCATCCGTTTATGGATGTATCTTACCCATACCATCTCTTCAAGCTTTTACCCGGATCTCAACGCTAAAGCCTCCATCCGTGATGGCGATAAAGATTGGTGGTGGTGGGGTTCCCCAGGTCCGCTAGTGACACTTCCGTTGTCACGAGTGTCTATCTCTGTGATATACGTGTCTATATTTGGGTCGTATCTTTGTCAGCTCGAGAATGGGTCTAACAGCTCTTGTTCAAGTTTTCGTTTATCCATTCGCTAATAAACGCCCGAGTTCACCTTAGATCCTTAGTCTCGGTTATCCCTATTCTTTTGGTGGGATGCAATGTTAGATGTGTGGGTGATTCGAGCTTTAGTTGGTATTGTACTGATGGATTTTGTGTCCTTTGGCTACATCTTTATGTCTCCTGGTTGTCTCTACTCTGCTATAGAGTGTTTGTTGCCTATTGCTTTTTGGTTTCAGATCTGTCTAACTTCTTCAAGAGTGGATTACTTAATGATAATCTGCAGATTTTTAGCCAGCTGCTCATGTATGGCACTGTTTTCCTTTAGACTAGAAGATTGCTCAACAGATGATTCACTCTGTAATGTTCAAAGACTCAACATCTTGGTGTCACATCGCTTATGCTATTCCTAGTGTTGTTGAGATACGAGGATATCTCTGCAATATGGATGCAGCTTGGGATGCCAAGTCTAGGCACTGCGACATTGGAGTCATCTTCTCGGGTGAGAATACCATGCCCTTACCAAATCTCTGCGAGTCTCGCAATCATGTATCATCAGCACTCATGGCGGAAGTCATTGCTGTCTGTCTTCGCGGTAGCTCTGCCGTCTACTCAAGCGTCCGATCCACGGCGGTTCTCTCGATTCTCTATCACTCATCAAGCTATTGAAGAATGGTGGATCTCAACTGGAACTTTTCGTATCATGTTTGATTTCTATCACTACTTATCTTACTTTGATGTTATCTCTTGTATTTTCATTTCCCTAAACTGTAATGGAGGGGCTGATCTAGTGGCAAAATCAGCTTTCTCTTTGGTTGTAACCATACCACTATTTGGGGTGTAAACTCTTTTAAAGTAATGCATGTTTGTTTGATCAAAAAAAAAAAAAGGAAACTGAATAAACCAAATTGTAATGCTGTTTGGTTTTGGATTAAGCATTGTGATTTTTTTTGTTTAAAGTGTTAGGTTTTCATTTCAGTTTGGTTTTACATCATGCATTTGATTAAAATGTTCAGTTACAACAAAAAAAAATTGATGCGCCTTTTGAGACTTCGTAAGCGCAAGATAGTTCGATAAAAGAAAATCGTAGTAAAGAAATTCTCCACATCCATACTCCATTTCCTTTTTTTTAACACTAACACTCAAATTCTTACAAAGTGTAAAACATATTGTCACTGATTAGGACTGTACTTATCGCGAATAAACCAAAGAACATACAGTGTTGTCAGTTCGCTGAACTTAGCAAGAAAAAGTCTTCCAAAATTCAAAAAAAAACACAAGTAAACATATATAATTCATATAACTAAGACAATATTATCTCTTAAAATTAGCCAGAGTATTTAGATGCCTAAGGCTAAATCAATGTAACACATAAATGGCCTTTAGACATTTTTAAAATATACAATATTTGCAAACTTTGTTATTTAATTTAAAATTCTAAAGGGTTAAATATATCTAAACCCTCCTTTTTGGTCAACTAATACATCTAAATTCTTTTATATTTAGATTTTTGACATTAATGTGGGTGTCGTCCCGTTCGGTTATATACGGATTATACTATTTTCAGTATAAAGTATTCCTCTTCCACCTCTCATTTTCTACTAAACGTCACATTCTCAAATTTGAAACCCAAACTTCGTGTCTTGGATACTACATATATATTATATTCCTCACGAAACATGTTTGATTGGATCTCATATACAAATTTTTTTTGATTGAACCCCTTTAGAGAATCCCCAACCAAGCTTGTTTCTTTCATAATATAAAAGAATTGCTATGAAAATATGAAAATGGCATATGTAAACACGAAGATAGTCCCTGTTGTAACTTAATAAAGCTATTCAGTGACATATCATATCATATATGCCTTCAATAATGGTAACTTAACAAAACACGTATGGTTGAATCACCTTTAGAGAATCTAGCAATTGTTTGATCAAAAATATAAAAAAACCTTGCTATGAAAATATGAAAATTTGTTAGAATGTAAAAAACTAGCCAACATTTGTTTTATCAATTTCATTTGACACACAAAGATATTCCATAGTATAAATGCCTCGAATAAGGTTTGTTTATATAAATGCAAGATGTTGAGAAGTCGACGTCTTCACTTAACGCTCTAATTACTTCCGGTCAACAGCAGTTTCTTCTTTCTTGATATTTCTTTCTCCACGCCGTGCTCTGTTTATTTTAGGTTTCAGGCACTATAACCGGAATCTAAAAAATGAATGATCCTCCTCTTTCTTCTACTATTACTTTTCTCCTCTTCATTCCTCTATATAAGGAGCGTGTCTTTCATGCTAACCATCAACCCTAAACTACACAATGGCAACCGGAAGAGTGTTAGCCAACATGATAAGCAAGATAAAGAGTGCAGTTACGAACTTCGTTCATGTTCCTGGAGTACTACAGTCCGTCCAGAGGCTGATCGGCCAAGTAGCAGCTACCGAAGCCGGTGTCAACCACTCCGAGATCCGTAATGTTACTTACAATGGAATGACAGGAGTTTGTTTTGATATCACGAATGATGAGCTCAAGGAAACCCACTACTTATTGCAGAACAGTGGTAAATTTGAGTATTACGTCCTGACCCAGCCAAATGACCCCTCAAAGAAAAATGCTTTTGATCGCCACTTAAGCCTTCAGATGCCACAGAAAACTCCCGCCGAAGGAGGGGATGGAGCTAGCAGCTCGAGCTAGGTCCACTTCAACGGTCTGCAATATCCCGACTCGCTTTGGTAGTGAAGCTATCTACCTTTATTTAAATAATTGATGTCTTGTGGTCTGTAGTAGTTTTCCTGTCTTAAGATCGTGAGTCGTGTCTTAAATAAATGAGTCTTCTTGAGTCCTTATATGTTGTAAGGGTCTCACAGAGACTCTCGATCGACTCTTTCTATCCCTTTAAAATTGATGCATGATCCTATGATCTGTATCAATTAAGTATGGTTGTTGTAGTAAGTCTTATGAGTCATGTAATAAAATTAACAATGGTTTAAGAAATTCTGTCGTATTGTATGGAATAAAAAATACTTATATGCATGCATGACAAACTTCAAATATAATGGACGCGATTAACTAGTTAATTAGTATATTAGTATTAGGGATTTATTATCATATAAAATCCCTGATGGTTTGCATTGACGTGTGGCTAATTCGTGGGTCACGTGTTAATTTATTGTATATGTTTGCTTCGTCAATAGAGTTAATTGTAGATTTGACGAGTGGAAGTGAATATCTGGTAATAAATAAAACATAGAAAGTGAACAAAAATAAAGAAAATAATAATAAGTGTAAATTGAAGAAGAAAAGGCAAGATTCCATTTTGTTCCACCAAAAAGGACAGACGAAAGAAATATTTGGTAACAAATTTAATTATGAATGGCTCTTCTCGCTCTCTCTCTTTTAAAGTTGGTGGAGAAGATATGTAGGAGACTTTTTACTTTGTAAAATCATCAAAACACGAATTTATTCCATTTTGAAGTCTATTGAACAATGTCACAGCTTCTCTTCCGTCTCTCCAAACTCTCTTCCCGGAACAAGAATGTTTTTGTACGTAAAAGCTTCTCTCTCTATTGGTTTAAGTTCTAATCTAGTTAGGTTGGCTTTTTTTGTAGAGGAACCCAGTTGAGTTTGTCTCTTGTTAATGCATCAAGGGTTAAATCTAGGCTTTAGTTAGACGAGGCGAGTGTTTCGGTTCTGATCTCTGAGTTTAATTTGGAAGGTACAGAAGAGCGTTCGTTTGCTTTCAACCAGCCCTTGTTTGACACTTTGCTTCGTTTGGGATGAATTGTTAGAAGGTGGCAGCTACATCGGAAAGGCCGTCTTTTATGATCCGGCCAAGGATAAGATACACCATGTCCCAGGAAAAACAATTCCACAAGAGCTAGCTAACTCGAAAATGATGGGATCTTCACAAGGATGGGGTTTTTTCTCTCAACGGTCCAATCATAACTCAGTATGTATCAGCGACCAGTTTAATCCTCTGTCTTCCAGTTCAAAAATCAAGATGATTCCTCTGCCTCCGCTTACTAGTATGCTCTTTGGTCAAACCAAAGTGGTATGCAACGTGGCAATGTCTTCCTCTTCCCCTCATGAGGAAGATTGTGTGGTGGCTATCAAGTTCTTTGGTAGGCAACTGAGTATGTGCAAGCCTGGTCGTGACCTCTATTGGACTAACAGACTAATCCCTTTCGACTGCGCGGAGAACTCTAATCTCATGTATTCAAAGAGAGATCAAAGGTTCTATTTGCCTGCCGCTGGAGGCAACTACTTGTGCTCTTGGGACCTCAACTTCGATAACGACCCTAAATTCAACGAGTTGGTGTTTCCTAACTTTCCCGATATGCCACAGTCCACGTGGGAGGCTTTAGATTCTTGTATCAGGGAGGACCATTGGGTGGAGTCACCTTCCGGTCAAAGTTTTCTAGTCAAACTGTAAGCGAATGTAACATGTAGACAAAGATTTTGGTCAATGCTAACGAATGTTGACATATATGTGCGTGTGCTTGTGCAGTTATTCACGTGTAGGAAGCAAAGCCGCGACGGTGATGGTGCTGGTGTTTAGAGAGGAGGAGGATCAAGTCACAGCAAAAGGGACAAGAAACATGTGTTACACACAGGACATTGGAGATCTTTGTATCTTCCTTTCAAAGAACGATCCTTTTTGCGTTGTGGCAAGCTCTTGCCCTGGTCTCATTCCCAACTCCATCTACATGATGGATCACTCCATAGCTATTTGTGAACTCACCAAGGGAACTGTCACTCGTATTGATCTTCCCGATATTTTCCCTTTATTCCCTTTCTGGATTCCTCCATGTTCTGTCTAGTTCTTTGGTTGGTATGTGTTTCCTTTTGGATTTGCTATGTTCATCTCTTATGTTCTTTTTTTTTTTGTACTCTGTTATTTAGTTTTATGTCATTTTTTCCTCAAATTTTAGCTAACATGTCACATTACGATCATTAGACTAATAGGAGCTTATAGACACATAAATATTGCCCCCAAAAAAGTTCATACCCGCCTTGGCATTATTTTTCACATCAAAGAAGTTGGTCTCATGAACCATCATTCAAACTTGGAAGCCGGATGTTTACAATAAGAGGTTGGTCTGAAGCCGAGCTCCTTTTGCGAACTGCCTTTAACACTTGACTATTTTATTCACTTAGCTATATGAATAAAAGTGTTTATTTCTACACTTTCTACACAATAATATTAATAACCATACGGATTGTCAGATTCAAAGCGCCCTAGATTCAATATTTGTTGCAAGATGGTTTCACTTAAAAATCGAACTGAATCATGAAAAAAAAACAATGTTTTAAATCTTAGCAGTCCAAACCGGTTAAGAGAATAAAAGCGACAACAATAGTATGACTAGATAGAAACTGGAGGAAGCCAGCAAGGTGTGGTGATAACACCGTCGGGGGCTTTATAATGATGTGTGTCTCCGGTAGTGAGATCATAAGAACCAAAGCCATGTCCCATAAAATAGATGTTGCTAGGTTTCAGACCGGGGCACGAGCTAGCCGGGATACAGAAAGCCTCGTTACTCGCAATGAAAATGCACATTTCTCCAATATCCTCTGTGTAACACATGAACTTTCCTTCAGCCGTCTCCTCCTCACTAAACACCATGAACCTCTTTGTTTTGTATTCAATTCCATTTAACACCGATGAGTAGGAGCCATGAGCGTACCTACACATATGCAACCACAGTTATTCTCAACACACTCTTTAAAAAAATGAATATTCACACTTGTATGATTGATTTCAAGAGTAAACCATTTGACTAGGTAACGTTCATCACTAGAGGATGACTCCACAAGGTATTCCCTCCTGGAACACAAACTCAAAATCTTCCACTCAGACTGATCCAGCTCTGGATGGTTGCGGTAGACCAACTCATGGTGCTCAGGGTTGACATTTGTTGTGGAGTTGAGATGATAGGAGAAAAAGTGAATGCCTCCATGAACAGCTAAGTAGAATCTATGGTCTCTTTTTGAATACATGACATTTGAGTTTTCACAGGAGTTGAAAGGGGCTGAGGTGTTTGTCCACTCAAGGTCACGACCAGGCCTGCACAGACTCAACTGGCGACCTGAAAACTTGATAGCCACTACACAGTCTTCATCACCAAGAGGAGAGGAAGACGTCATTGCTACGTTACATACTTGTTCGATTTGTTCACAGGGAAGATCAGTAAGCCGAGGCAGAGTAATCACGGTGGGGTTTGATTTGGATGCAGAAGGATTGAAAATGTCGCTCATACGTACGGATAGATCATGCCGGTCGTAGAAAAAACTCCATCCATGTGAAGCTCCGATCATTTCTTCGTCCTTGAGCTCTTTAGGTATTGTCTTGTCATGAAGAGTCACTATCTGTTCTTTGGCCGGGTCAAACAAGAGAACATCTCCAGTTTTGCAACCGGTCGGTAAAACTTCTTGAACCCTAGTACCAAGTGTCAAGTACGGGCCGGTACTGGAGAACAAACGAACGCACTTGTGGATCTGTCAATTGTAAACTCGGACATCAGATCTTGTCTAACAAACTCAAACTCAGTTGTGTTCTACTTCAAAAGCATAGCTGAACAAAACCTAACTAATACAGAACTAAACTAACAAAGAGATAGAGAAAAACTTTTACATACGCAAACATTTTTGTTCCGGGAAGAGAGCTTGGAGAGACGGATGAGAAGCTGAGACATTTTTTTTTGCAAAATTATAAAAACTACAAATTGTTTTGATAAATAACAAATAAAAAGCATCGTAAATATTTTTTCCAGTCTCCACCATTAAAAGAGAGGAGAGCCACTCAACACTAGTTACCAATTCTACTTTCCACTTTCTTTTTTTGATTAAATCTACTTATGGAAACTTGCAGCAGAAGGCATTTTTTTTTCACTTTCTCTACAATATATTCACTTTCTGTTTTTATTTATTTATACAATATTCGTTTCACCATGGACCACTCGTTAAGTCTACAATACTTACTATCTTGAAAGTAAATCTGTTGAATGCAATAATTCACGTACCTACTGCCCACTGTCCAATATATTAAAAGTTTTTGTCGAAATTTGCCATTAACGGTTCTAACATACGCCAATCAGTGTCCTTTTTAACGCTGTAAACAAGGTAAAATGTATGCATTTTATATATAAGATTTTTAGTTAACCTTTGGTTAATATGAATGGAGCATGAAAGCTTTAATCTTATATAGTACTAGGTGTTTTTCTGCACTATGTGCAGTGATAAAAATTTTAAATTTAAAAATATATTTTAGAATATAATTTTATTTATTATTTTAGGTTTTATTATATTTTCATCAATATTTCAGTATAAGTTTTGATTTAATTAAACATAAATTTAAAATTAAATAAAAAGTTTATTTTAATTATATTTAAGAATAGATATGTATATATTTAAAAGATTTAAAATTTTTATATATCATTGACTCTCTCTCTCTCTCTTAAAGTTGGTGGAGATTGGAAAAGATATTTTTACTTTGTAAATTCCCTCTTTGAAGATTTATTGAAACAATGTCACAGCTTCTCTGCCGTCTCTCCAAACTCTCTTTCCGGAACAAAGATGTAGTTGTATGTAAAAAGCTTCTCTTCCCTGTTTTCTTTAGCTCTAATCTAGGTAGGTTGGCTTTTGTAGGGGAACCTAGTTGAATTTGTCGCTTGTTACTCCATCAAGGATTAATTATAAGCTAGGCTTTAGAGTTAGTCAAGATGAGTGTTTATGGTTCTGATCTCTTGAGTTTTAATTTGGCAGAAACAGAAGAGTGTTCGTTTGTTTTCAACCAGCCCTTGTTTGGCACTTTGCTGCGTTTGGAATGATACTTTGGGTTTGGTAGAAGGTGGCAGCTACATCGGAAAGGTCCTCTTTTTTGATCCGGCCAAGAAAGAGATACTCCAGGTCCCGGATAAAACAATTCCACAAAAGCTACTTAACTCGAAAACAATAGGAGCTTCACAAGGATGGGGATTTTCATCTGAAGAGTCCAATCATAACTCTCTACATATCAGCGACCTTTTTAATCCTCTGACTGCTTCCAAGTCAAAAACCAAGATGATTCCTCTGCCTCCGCTTACTAGTATGCTCTATGGTCAAACCAAAGTGGTCTGCAACGTGGCAATGTCTTCCTCTTCCCCTGACGAGGAAGATTGTGTGGTGGCTATCAAGTTCTTTGGTAGGCAACTGAGTATGTGCAAGCCTGGTCGTGACATCGCTTGGACTAACATACTAATCCCTCTCGACTGCGCCGAAAACTCTAATCTCATGTATTCAAAGAGAGATCAAAGGTTCTATTTGCCTGCCGCTGGAGGCAACTACTTGTGCTCTTGGGACCTCCACTTCGGTAACGACCCTAAGTTCATTGAGTTGGTGTTTCCTGATCTTCCCAGTTTTCCACAGTCCACGTGGGAGGATTTAGATTCTTGTATCAGGGAGGACCATTGGGTGGAGTCACCTTCCGGTCAAAGTTTTCTAGTCAAACGGTAAACGAATGTAACATGTAGACAGAGATTTTAGTCAGTGCTAACGAATGTAACATGAAAACATATATGTGCATGTGCAGCTATTCACGTGTAGGAAGCAAAGGCCCGATAAAGCAGATGATGGTGTTTAGAGAGGAGGATCAAGTCACAGCAAATGGGACAAGAAACATGTGTTACACCCAGGACATTGGAGATCTTTGTATCTTCCTTTCAAAGAACGATCCTTTTTGCGTTGTGGCAAGCTCTTGCCCTGGTCTCATTCCTAACTCCATCTACTTGATGGATTATTGCGTAGCTATTTGTGATCTCACCAAGGGAACTGTCACTCGTGTTGATTTTCCCGAAATGCCCTCCACCCCTTTCTGGATTCCTCCATGTTCTGTCTAGTTCTTTGGTTGGTGTGTTTGCGTTTGGATTTGCTATGATCATCTTTCTTTTATGTTCCTTGACTTCTGCTATTTAGTTCATGTTACTTAATTCTACAATATTGCCCAACTTGTCACATTACATGAAATATAGAGGATAGGTCTTCAGCCAAATCTCTAGATATCTGGATATCACACCACCAGATGTTTTGTAGTTTACTGCTATTTTACCAGATTTTTGTCAAATTGGTGACAAGGTGGAAGCTGGTAAGCTATTTCCATGAGATGATTTGCAGGGGGCTAGAGCCAGATATTGTTATTTTATATGTTTGTGTCTATTCAATTATATATATATATGTAATAGTTAATTACTTCTATCAATAGAAGAATTGTATATCGTATGTTCGTTTATACAATATGCGTTTCGCCATGGACCACTTGTTAAGAAAATCTGTTACATGCAATAATCCATGTAACATGCATCAGTGTCCTTTTAACCCTAAACAAAGTAAAATTTGTGCATTTTATGTATAAGACTTTTAGTTAACTTTGGTTAATATAAATGAAGCATGAAGCTCTGATCTTATTTTTTTTTTCTGGGATCATATACAGTTACACAACAAGACGCAGGTTTGTGGGAAAAAAAATAGAATTGTGTCTTATAAATAATCAATAAAAGAAATGTATTGTACTTGTAGCACTTCATGCATGCATCACGTGAACTTATCTCTATCCTTCGCTTACCGTCTCGTCCAAACCACCAACGCAAGTGTCGCTTTCGGCACGTGCATGCATATCTGTGCCAACCATCATAGCCTGAAACAACGTGACAAGTCTCTCCTTTCTTGCCTGCTCCGATGGCTTCGAAGATTGGAGTCATCTCCATTCTCCAATACAGACGACGTCCAAAACCTGCTGCTCAACCTCAGACGTAACGGCTATAACTTTGAGGTTGTGTAAGCAATGTAGTAATCAATATACATTGTTGGCAATTTGGCATACACAGTTCATATGTATTTAGTACGTTGTTGGAGTATTTATTTATATATCATCATGAAACTAAAATGCTCTGTTAATTTATTGTATATGGCTTTGATTGGCACGGCAGATGAAAAAACGATGCTTGATCTTTATAGAAATTTGTATCTGTGAAGCGATATCTTCTCATAAATCTAGTTAATAAAGTGATTGGCAGAGCAGTTAAAGCAGTATATGATTTATATATAAAACTATTTTAAAAATTAGTGTAAAATATATATTTATTTATTTTTAAATTATAGAGATATATTTATAATATATATTAATTTTATAACTTTATTCACAATAATAAATCATATTTATTTATATATATGTCATCTTTTGAATGTATAAATATTATGTTTTTAAAAAATTTTAAAATATATTTTACTTTTTAATAAAAAATAAATTTTCTTTTCTCAAAAAATAAAAAATAATTTAAAAATTAATATTTTATATTTAAAAATAAAATTTTACTTTTAAAAAATAAAAATGTATTTTAAAAATAAAATAAGATTTATTTATTTGAATACTAAAATTTAATTAAAAGTTGATTTTTTATAGATTGAAACTTATTTTGAAAATAATTTTTTTTTAAAGTAATATTTTATTTTCTAAAATAAAAAAAAAATATATATTTATAAAAAATAATAAAACTTATTATTATTTTTTAAAGTAAAAATTATATTTTAGAAAATAAAAAATTATTTATTTATTTTTAAGAAAAAAAAACTAAACATATTATTAAACAAAATAATTTTTTTTTTTTATATATATTGTAAATGCAAATGCTCTCTCAAAAGCTTCATATGAGAGCATTTGATGAAGAGCATTTAGAGAGCATTTGCATCTTCTAAATGCTATCCTAAATGCTTTGGTAAAAATTGTTGATTGGATAATAAAGAGCATAATGCTCATGCTAATGCTCTACCAATCAAGCTCTATGTAGTATTTGTTTTCTTCGTCAATGGTAGATTTGACGAGTGGGTCCGTGGGGAAAATGAATATTCGGTAGTAAATAAAATAGAAATAAAATAAATAAAGAAAAATAGAAAGGGCTAAATTGAAGAAGAAAAGGAAAAATCCCATTATGTTGTGTAAGAAATATGAGTATTTGGTAACCAATTAATTATCATTGACTCTTCTCTCTCTTTTAAAGTTGGTGGAGATTGGAGAAGATATGTAATATCACTTTTACTTTGTAAATTCATCAAAACACTAATTTTTTTTTATTGTAATTTCGAAGTTTATTGAACAATGTCACAACTTCTCTTCCGTCTCTCCAAACTCTCTTACCGAAACAAGGATGTTTCTGTATGTAAAAGCTTCTCTTCCTCTTCCCTATTGGTTTAGTTCTAATTTAGTTAGGTTTTGTAGGGGAACCCAGTTGAGTTTGTCTCTAGTCGTTGCACCAAAAATTAATTATAAGCTACGCTTTAGAGTTAGACAAGATGAGTGTTTCGGTTTCTGATCTCTTGAGTTTTAATTTGGCAGATACAGAAGAACGTTCGTTTGTTTTCAACCAGCCCTTATTTGACACTTGGCTGCCTTTGGGATGATGCTTTGCGTTTGGTAGAAGGTAGCAGCCACTACGGAGGTATCCTCTTGTTCGATCCGGCCAAGGAAGAGGTACTCAAAGTCCTGGGAAAAGTAGTTCCACGAGAGCTACTTAACTCGACATTGATGGGAGCTTCACAAGGATGGGGTTTTTTCTCTCAACTGCCCAATCATAGCTCTCTATGTATCAGCGACCATTTTAATCCTCTGTCTTCCAGACCAAAAACCAAGATGATTCCTCTGCCCCCGCTTACTAGTATGCCCTATGGTCAAACCAAAGTGGTCTGGAACGTGGCAATGTCCTCCTCTCCCCCTCATGAGGAAGAAGCAAAAGAAGAAGATTGTGTGGTGGCTGTCAAGTTCTTGGGTAGGCAACTGAGTATGTGCAAGCCCGGTCGTGACCTTGCTTGGACTAACATACTAATCCCTTTTGACTGCTCCGAAAACTCTAATCTCATGTATTCAAAGAGAGATCAAAGGTTCTATTTGCCTGCCCCTGGAGGCAACTACTTGTGCTCTTGGGATCTCAACTTCAATAACGACCCTAAGTTCAATGAGTTGGTGTTTCATAACCTTCCCAAGTTGCCACACTCTGGTTGGGAGGTGTTACATTCTTGTTTCAGGGAGGACCATTGGGTGGAGTCACCTTCCGGTCCAAGTTTCCTAGTCAGATGGTAAGGAATATAAATGTAACATGAAGAAATAGATTTTTGGTTAGTGCTATAACACTCGGGGTGAGCGTGTGCATGCAGGTATTCAACTGCCCCTTATCAACGAGGCAAAGACCCTATAGTGATGGTGTTTAGAGAGGAGGATCAAGTCACAGAAAAAGGAACAAGAAACATGTGTTACACCGAGGACATTGGAGATCTTTGCATCTTCCTTTCAAAGAGTGATCCTTTCTGCGTTGTGGCAAGCTCTTGCCCTGGTCTCAAGCCCAACTCCATCTACTTGATGGGCCGTTGCTTTGCTGTTTGTGATCTCACCACCGGAACTGTTCGTCATTTTGTTCATCCCAGCAGTGCAGAAAAAAGTTATCCTTTCTTATTCCCTTTCTGGCTTCCTCCCTTTTCTAGCTAGTTGGTGTGTTTGCGAGTTTGGTTTCTATGATCTAAGGTTAAGATCATCTTTCTATTCATTTTTGACCCTGTTATTTAGTTTATAGCTTGTTTCACTTACTGGTGATAAAATAAAAAGTTTGTTTCACTTACTCTAAAACATTGGACAACAGCTAATCTATTAAAATTGAAGTACATATATAAATTGCCCCTAAGCTTTCCAACTTATTTACAATGGCATATCACTGAAGTTAATTAAATAAACCTATCTTTCAGTAATTATTGTATTTTCCTATTTATTAAACAATTTCTTAAATCAAATCTAGCTTGATTTTCGTATATAATATATTTCCTAAAAAAAATTAGCTAATTTTTGGAAATATTGAAATTTAAAATTGATTTTAACAATATCAAACTTGGATAATGTTACCATTAATTATTCTTGAACAAAATTCAAATTTAAATTTGATATTAAACAATATGATGAATATTCCTAAAATATATGTTTAACTTACCATTAACTATTTTGAACAATAAAATCTATATGTGCTAAGATTTAAATATCTTTAAAGTATTTATAGAACAATATGAAAGATTTGTAACTGAATATTATTTTTAATATAATTAAATCACGCCTAAGATTAAATATATTTTTAAAAAAATCTAAAATATATGTTTAACCATTCTGGTTACTATTAATTAATTTCAAAAAGAAATTTAATACTAACCCCTACGAAAATAATGATTTTTTCGTTAATGCTCTTATACGGAAGCTTATACTCTTTAATATTGTTTAAAAATATTTAACCACATTCTATATTTGTATTAATGTAGTCTAAACCATCTTTCAAGGTACATGGACATCATTCTAATTTTTAACTGTTAATTTAGTTTAAATTCTTATACTGCTTAAATAATTGGACTAACCACTATGAAATCACTATTATCTAGAAAAATGGAGACAACAAAGGTCCTTAACCTCTCTGACCATCATAATATGTAAATGGAGAATGCGACTGTGCAATAAAATCAATTTTCATATTTTTTTTGAATTTCACTCGAAATATGTATGTTAACCCCTACGAAAATAATGATTTTTTCATTAAATGTTCTCATACTGAAGCTTATACTCTTTAGTGTTGCTTAAAAATATTTAACCACATTCCACATTTGTATTAGTGTATTCAAGACTATCTTTCAAGGTACATGTACATCATTCTAATTTTTAATAATAAATTTTATGACTATTTTACGATTTTTAATTGTTTGAGTATGTATTTTTATTTTTTAATAATAAATTTTATGACTATTTTACGATTTTTAATTGTTTGAGTATGTATTTTTATTTTTTAATAATAAATTTTATGACTATTTTACGATTTTTAATTGTTTGAGTATGTATTTTTATTTTGTAATAATAAATTTTGTGATTATTTTATGGTTTTTGATTGTTTGAGTATGTATTTTTATTTTTTAATAATAAATTTTATGACTATTTTACGATTTTTAATTGTTTGAGTATGTATTTTTATTTTTTAATAATAAATTTTATGACTATTTTACGATTTTTAATTGTTTGAGTATGTATTTTTATTTTTTAATAATAAATTTTATGACTATTTTACGATTTTTAATTGTTTGAGTATGTATTTTTATTTTTTAATAATAAATTTTATGACTATTTTACGATTTTTAATTGTTTGAGTATGTATTTTTATTTTTTAATAATAAATTTTGTGATTATTTTATGGTTTTGATTGTTTGAGTATGTATTTTTATTTTTTAATAATAAATTTTATGACTATTTTACGATTTTTAATTGTTTGAGTATGTATTTTTATTTTTTAATAATAAATTTTATGACTATTTTACGATTTTTAATTGTTTGAGTATGTATTTTTATTTTTTAATAATAAATTTTATGACTATTTTACGATTTTTAATTGTTTGAGTATGTATTTTTATTTTGTAATAATAAATTTTGTGATTATTTTATGGTTTTTGATTGTTTGAGTATGTATTTTTATTTTTTTAATAATAAATTTTATGACTATTTTACGATTTTTAATTGTTTGAGTATGTGTCGATTGTTCATATTATTTTTGAATGTTAAACCAATTAAAATGATAAGTCGTATGTACTATTTTATTGTATTTATTTATAAATCTAACAATTTAGTATGGTTTGTTTCATAGCCAACTAATATGTTATCGATTTCAAGGTTATATGAAACAATTTAGTTTATATACAAAATAGATACTTAGAATATTTAAGAAAAATATTAATAAAATTTAAAATATAGGTAACATTACAATCCTTGTGATATTTTAATTTAATAAAAAAAAATTTTATAGTTGTGTATACTTTTGTAGTTGTGCATATTTTATAATTATACTGAAATAACAAAAAAAATATTTTTTATAGTTGTGCATATATTTATAGTTATATTGAAATAACAAAAAAAAAATCAATATAGAATGATTTATTAATTTGAAATAAACAAATATAGAAACATTTCAATATTAAAATGATTTCTAATACTAATATATTTCAAAATATAGTTTATTGTTATACATTGCCATATTTTGAGTATCTTAGCTTCTCTTCCATTACAGCAACATGGATTCCATGTGTTCTAAAGACTTCAGTTACTTAGAATACGTAGACCATTGAACAATCAGGTACACCAATGCAAAACACCACATCGATATGGCAGCAGAAACAAACCAGTTTTCTTCTAAATTTGAGCCTATAAAAGTGAAGAACCATGATGACTTTTGAAGAGACCTTTAGCCAAAGCACCATGACTCGTGTATATCTTCAATGTAGAACCATATACTGATGAAGATACCTTCACCAGACACCATCCGCAAACGATTCTTTAGACCAGCATGTTAAGAACGAACTCGCTGATTTGAGTGTTCTTTCTTCAGTCTCTAGATCTTACCATTCTTCTGATCATAACAACTACCAGCGAGTTTACTTTTTCAAACTCCTAGAATGGTAAGATCTAAAGATTGAAGAAAGAACACCTGATCTCTTTCTCTCTCTCTCTCTCTTACTTGATGTGGGCAGGAGACAAAACACTTTCTCTCAAAAGGACCATGGGTGAACATTCTGTTCTGATTACATCTCAACATGTCGCTCTATCTTGTGCTAGATCATCTCTTTAACAACACAATGGGACAGGCGTCTGGATTTTAACTCAAATAAGGATGCATGAGAGCTTTGTATACGGAGAGGTACCTGTCATGTAACACCAAGGATATCCTATGATTCTTCTCAGCTTGCACTTCCTCGTTCTCTCTTCAGTGAAATCAAAGAGCCAAAGCCATGTGAATCCTCCTGTTGGGCCTTAAGAAGGATTATTACGACAATAACTTGTGGGTCCTCTATCTTCTGCCTCGTTAATCATGCTTACACCAATCCTACGAAACGGGAGACAATGTTAGAGATGAAGTGCATAAGATCAAAGTCTAGTCTAGACATATAGTCAATCCACAAGAAAAAACTTCAGCCATTAACAATCAAATAACTTCCAATGTGAAGATAAAATGTAGACATAAAAGAAGAATCTTTCTAACCTATCCTTAACGAGACAACAAACATTCCTAACCTCTTTGACAATCATAATATGTAAGTGGAGGATTCAATTATGCAATAAAACAATATCGTTATATTTTTTGAATTTCTCTCAAAATTTGTAGGTTAACCCCTACGAAATATTGAGTTTTTCGTTAAATGCTCTATATACAAAATCTTATACTCTTTAGTGTTGTTTAAAATTATTTAACCACATTCTACATTTGAATTAATGTATTCTAAACTATCTTTTAAGGTACATGTACATCATTCTAATTTTTAACAATTAATTTAGTTTAAATTCATATACTGCTTAAATAAGTAGACTAACAACTATGAAATCACTATTATCTAGAGAAACAGAGACAACAAACGTTCCTAACCTCTTTGAACATCATAATATGTAAGTGGAGGATTCAATTATGCAATAAAACAATATCGTCATATTTTTTGAATTTCACTCAAAATTTGTAGGTTAACCCCTACGAAATATTGAGTTTTTCGTTAAATGCTCTATATACAAAATCTTATACTCTTTAGTGTTGTTTAAAATTATTTAACCACATTCTACATTTGCATTAATGTATTCTAAACTATCTTTTAAGGTACATGTACATCATTCTAACTTTTAACAATTAATTAGTTTAAATTCATATACTGCTTAAATAAGTAGACTAACCACTGTGAAATCACTATTATCTAGAGAAACGGTGACAATAAAGGTTCCTAACCTCTTTGACCATCATAATATGTAAGTGGAGGATTCAATTTTGCAATAAAACAATATCATATTTTTTGAATTTCACTCAAAATTTGTAGGTTAACCCCTACGAAATATTGAGTTTTTCGTTAAATGCTCTATATACAAAATCTTATACTCTTTAGTGTTGTTTAAAATTATTTAACCACATTCTACATTTGCATTAATGTATTCTAAACTATCTTTTAAGGTACATGTACATCATTCTAATTTTTAACAATTAATTTAGTTTAAATTCATATACTGCTTAAATAAGTAGACTAACCACTATGAAATCACTATTATCTAGAGAAAAAGAGACAACAAACGTTCCTAACCTCTTTGAACATCATAATATGTAAGTGGAGGATTCAATTATGCAATAAAACAATATCACATATTTTTGAATTTCTCTCAAAATTTGTAGGTTAACCCCTACGAAATATTGAGTTTTTCATAAATGCTCTATATACAAAATCTTATACTCTTTAGTGTTGTTTAAAATTATTTAACCACATTCTACATTTGCATTAATGTATTCTAAACTATCTTTTAAGGTACATGTACATCATTCTAACTTTTAACAATTAATTTAGTTTAAATTCATATACTGCTTAAATAAGTAGACTAACCACTGTGAAATCACTATTATCTAGAGAAAAAGAGACAACAAACGTTCCTAACCTCTTTGACCATCATAATATGTAAGTGGAGGATTCAATTATGCAATAAAACAATATCGTCATATTTTTTGAATTTCTCAAAATTTGTAGGTTAACCCCTACGAAATATTGAGTTTTTCGTTAAATGCTCTATATACAAAATCTTATACTCTTTAGTGTTGTTTAAAATTATTTAACCACATTCTACATTTGAATTAATGTATTCTAAACTATCTTTTAAGGTACATGTACATCATTCTAATTTTTAACAATTAATTTAGTTTAAATTCATATACTGCTTAAATAAGTAGACTAACCACTGTGAAATCACTATTATCTAGAGAAACGAGGACAACAAACATTCCAAACCTCTTTGACCATCATAATATGTAAGTGGAGGATTCAATTATGCAATAAAACAATATCGTCATATTTTTTGAATTTCTCTCAAAATTTGTAGGTTAACCCCTACGAAATATTGAGTTTTTCGTTAAATGCTCTATATACAAAATCTTATACTCTTTAGTGTTGTTTAAAATTATTTAACCACATTCTACATTTGCATTAATGTATTCTAAACTATCTTTTAAGGTACATGTACATCATTCTAACTTTTAACAATTAATTTAGTTTAAATTCATATACTGCTTAAATAAGTAGACTAACCACTGTGAAATCACTATTATCTAGAGAAAAAGAGACAACAAACGTTCCTAACCTCTTTGACAATCATAATATGTAAGTGGAGGATTCAATTATGCAATAAAACAATATCGTCATATTTTTGAATTTCTCTCAAAATTTGTAGGTTAACCCCTACGAAAATATTGAGTTTTTCGTTAAATGCTCTATATACAAAATCTTATACTCTTTAGTGTTGTTTAAAATTATTTAACCACATTCTACATTTGCATTAATGTATTCTAAACTATCTTTTAAGGTACATGTACATCATTCTAATTTTTAACAATTAATTTAGTTTAAATTCATATCTTCTTAAATAACTAAACTAACCACTGTGAAATCACTATTATCTAGAGAAACGAGGACAACAAAGGTTCCTAACCTCTTTGACCATCATAATATGTAAGTGGAGGATTCAATTATGCAATAAAACAATATCGTCATATTTTTTGAATTTCTCTCAAAATTTGTAGGTTAACCCTACGAAAATATAGAGTTTTTCGTTAAATGCTCTATATACATAATCTTATACTCTTTAGTGTTGTTTGAAATTATTTGACCACATTATACATTTGAATTAATGTATTCTAAACTATATTTTAAGGTATATGTACATCATTCTAATTTTTAACAATTAATTTAGTTTAAATTCATATACTGCTTAAATAACTAGACTAACCAATATGAAATCACTATTATCTAGAGAAACTAGGACAACAAAGGTTCCTAAGCTCTTTGACGATCATAATATGTAAGTGGAGGATGCAATTATGCAATAAAACAATATTGTCATATTTTTAGAATTTCTCTCAAAATGTGTAGGTTAACCCCTACGAAAATATTGAGTTTTTCGTTAAATGCTCTATATACATAATCTTATGCTCTTTAGTGTTGTTTGAAATTATTTGACCACATTCTACATTTGCATTAATGTATTCTAAACTATCTTTTAAAGTACATGTACATCATTCTAATTTTTAACAATTAATTTAGTTTAAATTCTTATACTGCTTAAATAACTAAACTAACCACTATGAAATCACAATTATCTAGAGAAACTAGGAAAACAAAGGTTCCTAAGCTCTTTGACCATCATAATATGTAAATGGAGGATGCAATTATGCAATAAAAATATTGTCATATTTTTGAATTTCTCTCAAAATTTGTAGGTTAACCCCTACGAAAATATTGAGTTTTTCGTTAAATGCTCTATATACATAATCTTATGCTCTTTAGTGTTGTTTGAAATTATTTGACCACATTCTACATTTGCATTAATGTATTCTAAACTATCTTTTAAAGTACATGTACATCATTCTAATTTTTAACAATTAATTTAGTTTAAATTCTTATACTGCTTAAATAACTAAACTAACCACTATGAAATCACAATTATCTAGAGAAACTAGGAAAACAAAGGTTCCTAAGCTCTTTGACCATCATAATATGTAAATGGAGGATGCAATTATGCAATAAAAAATATTGTCATATTTTTTGAATTTCTCTCAAAATTTGTAGGTTAACCCCTACGAAAATATTGAGTTTTTCGTTAAATGTTCTATATACATAATCTTATACCCTTTAGTGTTGTTTAAAATTATTTGACCACATTCTACATTTGCATCATTGTATTCTAAACTATATTTCAAGGTACATGTACATCATTCTAATTTTTACCAAATAATTTAGTGTAAATTAATATACTTCTTAAATATTTAGACTAACCACTATGAAATCACTATTATCTAGAGAAACAAGGACAACAAAGGTTCCTAAGCTCTTTTACCATCATAATATGTAAGTGGAGGATGCAATTATGCAATAAAATAATATTGTCATTTTTTTTGAATTTCTCTCAAAATTTGTAGGTTAACCCCTACGAAAATATTGAGTTTTTCTTTAAATGCTCTATATACATAATCTTATACTCTTTAGTGTTGTTTGAAATTATTTGACCACATTCTACATTTGCATTAATGTATTATAAACTATATTTTAAGGTACATGTACATCATTCAATTTTTTAACAATTAATTTAGTTTAAATTTTTATACTGTTTAAATAACTAGACTAACCACTATGAAATCACTATTATCTAGAGAAACTAGGACAACAAAGGTTTCCTAAGCTCTTTGACCATCATAATATGTAAGTGGAGGATGCAATTATGCAATAAAACAATATTGTCATATTTTTTAATTTCTCTCAAAATTTGTAGGTTAACCCCTACGAAAATATTGAGTTTTTCGTTAAATGTTCTATATACATAATCTTATACTCTTTAGTGTTGTTTAAAATTATTTGACCACATTGTACATTTGCATTAATGTATTCTAAACTATCTTTCCAGGTACATGAACATCATTCTACATTTTAACAATTAATTTAGTGTAAATTAATATACTTCTTAAATAAGTAGAGTTACCACTATGAAATCACTATTATCTAGAGAAACTAGGAAAACAAAGGTTTCTAAGCTCTTTGACCATCATAATATGTAAGTGGAGGATGCAATTATACAATAAAACAACATTGTCATATTTTTTGAATTTCTCTCAAAATTTGTAGGTTAACCCCTACGAAAATCTTGAGTTTTTCGTTAAATGCTCTATATACATAATCTTATACTCTTTATTATTGTTTAAAATTATTTAACCATATTTTATATTTGTATTAATGTATTCTAAACTATCTTTCAAGGGACATGTACATCATTCTAATTTTTAACAATTAATTTAGTGTAAATTAATATACTGCTTAAATAATTAGACTAACCACTATAAAATCACTATTATCTAGAGAAACTAGGACAACAAAGGTTCCTAAGCTCTTTGACCATCATAATATGTAAATGGAGGATGCAATTATGCAACAAAACAATATTGTCATATTTTTTGAATTTCTGTCAAAATTATTAGGTTAACTCCTACGAAAATATTGAGTTTTTCGTTAAATGCTCTATATACATAATCTTATGCTCCTTAGTGTTGTTTGAAATTATTTGACCACATTCTACATTTGCAATAATGTATTCTAAACTATCTTTTAAGGTACATGTACATCATTCTAATTTTTAACAATTAATTTAGTTTAAATTCATATACTGCTTAAATAATTAGACTAACCACTATAAAATCACTATTATCTAGAGAAACTAGGACAACAAAGGTTCCTAAGCTCTTTGACCATCATAATATGTAAATGGAGGATGCAATTATGCAACAAAACAATATTGTCATATTTTTTGAATTTCTCAAAATTTGTAGGTTAACCCTACGAAAATATTGAGTTTTTCGTTAAATGCTCTATATACATAATCTTATGCTCCTTAGTGTTGTTTGAAATTATTTGACCACATTCTACATTTGCAATAATGTATTCTAAACTATCTTTTAAGGTACATGTACATCATTCTAATTTTTAACAATTAATTTAGTGTAAATTAATATACTTCTTAAATAACTAGACTAACCACTATGAAATCACTATTATCAAGAGAAACAAGGACAACAAAGGTTCCTAAGCTCTTTGACGATCATAATATGTAAGTGGAGGATGCAATTATGCAATAATACAATATTGTCATATTTTTTGAATTTCTCTCAAAATTTGTAGGTTAACCCCTACGAAAATATTGAGTTTTTCGTTAAATGCTCAATATACATAATCTTATACTCTTTAGTGTTGTTTGAAATTATTTGACCACATTCTACATTTGCTTTAATGTATTCTAAACTATCTTTTAAAGTACATGTACATCATTCTAATTTTTAACAATTAATTTAGTTTAAATTCTTATACTGCTTAAATAACTAGACTAACCACTATGAAATCACAATTATCTAGAGAAACTAGGAAAACAAAGGTTCCTAAGCTCTTTGACCATCATAATATGTAAATGGAGGATGCAATTATGCAATAAAAATATTGTCATATTTTTTGAATTTCTCTCAAAATTTGTAGGTTAACCCCTACGAAAATATTGAGTATTTCGTTAAATGTTCTATATACAGAATCTTATACCCTTTAGTGTTGTTTAAAATTATTTGACCACATTCTACATTTGCATCATTGTATTCTAAACTATATTTCAAGGTACATGTACATCATTCTAATTTTTAACAATTAATTTAGTGTAATTTAATATACTTCTTAAATATTTAGACTAACCACTATGAAATCACTATTATCTAGAGAAACTAGGACAACAAAGATTCCTAAGCTCTTTGACCATCATAATATGTAAGTGGAGGATGCAATTATGCAATAAAACAATATTGTCGTTTTTTTTGAATTTCTCTCAAAATTTGTAGGTTAACCCCTACGAAAATATTGAGTTTTTCTTTAAATGCTCTATATACATAATCTTATACCCTTTAGTGTTGTTTAAAATTATTTGACCACATTCTACATTTGCATCATTTTATTCTAAACTATATTTCAAGGTACATGTACATCATTCTAATTTTTAACAATTAATTTAGTGTAAATTAATATACTGCTTAAATAATTAGACTAACCACTATAAAATCACTATTATCTAGAGAAACTAGGACAACAAAGGTTCCTAAGCTCTTTGACCATCATAATATGTAAATGGAGGATGCAGTTATGCAACAAAACAATATTGTCATATTTTTTGAATTTCTTTCAAAATTATTAGGTTAACTCCTACAAAAATATTGAGTTTTTCGTTAAATGCTCTATATACATAATCTTATGCTCTTTAGTGTTGTTTGAAATTATTTGACCACATTCTACATTTGCATTAATGTATTCTAAACTATCTTTTAAGATACATGTACATCATTCTAATTTTTAACAATTAATTTAGTGTAAATTTATATACTTCTTAAATAACTAGACTAACCACCATGAAATCACTATTATCAAGAGAAACAAGGACAACAAAGGTTCCTAAGCTCTTTGACGATCATAATATGTAAGTGGAGGATGCAATTATGCAATAATACAATATTGTCATATTTTTTGAATTTCTCTCAAAATTTGTAGGTTAACCCCTACGAAAATATTGAGTTTTTCGTTAAATGCTCAATATACATAATCTTATACTCTTTTGTGTTGTTTGAAATTATTTGACCACATTCTACATTTGCATTAATGTATTCTGAACTATCTTTTAAAGTACATGTACATCATTCTAATTTTTAATAATTAATTTAGTTTAAATTCTTATACTGCTTAAATAACTATAGACTAACCACTATGAAATCACAATTATCTAGAGAAACTAGGAAAACAAAGGTTCCTAAGCTCTTTGACCATCATAATATGTAAATGGAGGATGCAATTATGCAATAAAAAATATTGTCATATTTTTTGAATTTCTCTCAAAATTTGTAGGTTAACCCCTACGAAAATATTGAGTTTTTCGTTAAATGTTCTATATACATAATCTTATACCCTTTAGTGTTGTTTAAAATTATTTGACCACATTCTACATTTGCATCATTGTATTCTAAACTATATTTCAAGGTACATGTACATCATTCTAATTTTTAACAATTAATTTAGTGTAATTTAATATACTTCTTAAATACTTAGACTAACCACTATGAAATCACTATTATCTAGAGAAACTAGGACAACAAAGATTACTAAGCTCTTTGACCATCATAATATGTAAGTGGAGGATGCAATTATGCAATAAAACAATATTGTCATTTTTTTGAATTTCTCTCAAAATTTGTAGGTTAACTCCTACGAAAATATTGAGTTTTTCTTTAAATGCTCTATATACATAATCTTATACCCTTTAGTGTTGTTTAAAATTATTTGACCACATTCTACATTTGCATCATTGTATTCTAAACTATATTTTAAGGTACATGTACATCATTCAAATTTTTAACAATTAATTTAGTGTAATTTAATATAATTCTTAAATATTTAGACTAACCACTATGAAATCACTATTATCTAGAGAAACTAGGACAACAAAGATTCCTAAGCTCTTTGACCATTATAATATGTAAGTGGAGGATGCAATTATGCAATAAAACAATATTGTCATTTTTTTGAATTTCTCTCAAAATTTGTAGGTTAACCCCTACGAAAATATTGAGTTTTTCTTTAAATGCTCTATATACATAATCTTATACTCTTTAGTGTTGTTTGAAATTATTTGACCACATTCTACATTTGCATTAATGTATTCTAAACTATATTTTAAGGTACATGTACATCATTCAAATTTTTAACAATTGATTTAGTTTAAATTTTTATACTGTTTAAATAACTAGACTAACCACTATGAAATCACTATTATCTAGAGAAACTAGGACAACAAAGGTTTCCTAAGCTCTTTGACCATCATAATATGTAAGTGGAGGATGCAATTATGCAATAAAACAATATTGTCATATTTTTTTAATTTCTCTCAAAATTTGTAGGTTAACCCCTACGTAAATATTGAGTTTTTCGTTAAATGTTCTATATACATAATCTTATACTCTTTAGTGTTGTTTAAAATTATTTGACCACATTCTACATTTGCATTAATGTATTCTAAACAATCTTTCAAGGTACATGAACATCATTCTACATTTTAACAATTAATTTAGTGTAAATTAATATACTTCTTAAATAAGTAGAGTTACCACTATGAAATCACTATTATCTAGAGAAACTAGGAAAACAAAGGTTTCTAAGCTCTTTGACCATCATAATATGTAAGTGGAGGATGCAATTATGCAATAAAACAACATTGTCATATTTTTGAATTTCTCTCAAAATTTGTAGGTTTAACCCCTACGAAAATCTTGAGTTTTTCGTTAAATGCTCTATATACATAATCTTATACTCTTTATTGTTGTTTAAAATTATTTAACCATATTTTATATTTGTATTAATGTATTCTAAACTATCTTTCAAGGGACATGTACATCATTCTAATTTTTAACAATTAATTTAGGTTAAATTCATATACTGCTTAAATAATTAGACTAACAACTATGAAATCACTATTATCTAGAGAAACTAGGACAACAAAGGTTCCTAAACTCATTGACCATCATAATATGTAAGTGGAGGATGCAATTATGCAACAAAACAATATTGTCATATTTTTTGAATTTCATTCAAAATTTGAAGGTTATTCCTTACGAAAATATTTAGTTTTTCGTTAAATGCTCTATATACAAAATCTTATGCTCTTTAGTGTTGTTTAAAATTACTTGACCACATTCTACATTTGGATTATTGCATTCTAAACTATCTTTCAAGGTACATGTACATCATTCTAATTTTTAACAATTAATTTAGTGTAAATTAATATACTTTTTAAATAACTAGACTAACCACTATTAAATCACTATTATCTAGAGAAACTATGACAAAAAAGGTTACTAAGCTCTTTGACCATCATAATATGTAAGTGGAAGATGAAATTATGCAATAAAACAATATTGTCATATTTTTTTAATTTCTCTCTAAATTTATAGGTTAACCCATACGAAAATATTGAGTTTTTCGTTAAATACTCTATATACATAATCTTATGCTCTTTAGTGTTGTTTAAAATTATTTGACCACATTGTACATTTGCATTAGTGTTATCTAAACTATCTTTTAAGGTACATGTACATCATTCTAATTTTTAACAATTACTTTAGTTTAAATTCATATATTGCTTAAATAACTAGACTAGTCACTATGAAATCACTATTATCTGGAGAAACTAGGACAACAAAGGTTCCTAAGCTCTTTGACCATCATAATATGTAAGTGGAGGATGCAATTATGCAATAAAATAATATTGTCATATTTTTTTAATTTCTCTCACAATTTGTAGGTTAACCCCTACAAAAATATTGAGTTTTTCGTTAAATGCTCTATATACATAATCTTATACTCTTTAGTGTTGTTTAAAATTATTTGACCACATTTTACATTTGCATTAATGTATTCTAAACTATCTTTCAAGGTACATGTACATCATTCTAATTTTTAACAATTAATTTAGTATAAGTTAATATACTTCTTAAATAACTAGACTAACCACTATGAAATCACTATTATCTAGAGAAACTAGGACAACAAAGGTTCCTAAGCTCTTTGACCATCATAATATGTAAGTGGAGGATGCAATTATGCAATAAAACAACATTGTCATATTTTTCAATTTCTCTCAAAATTTGTAGGTTTAACCCCTACGAAAATCTTGAGTTTTTCGTTAAATGCTCTATATACATAATCTTATACTCTTTATTGTTGTTTAAAATTATTTAACCATATTTTATATTTGTATTAATGTATTCTAAACTATCTTTCAAGAGACATGTACATCATTCTAATTTTTAACAATTAATTTAGGTTAAATTCATATACTGCTTAAATAATTAGACTAACAACTATGAAATCACTATTATCTAGAGAAACTAGGACAACAAAGGTTCCTAAACTCATTGACCATCATAATATGTAAGTGGAGGATGCAATTATGCAACAAAACAATATTGTCATATTTTTTGAATTTCATTCAAAATTTGTAGGTTAACCCCTACGAAAATATTTAGTTTTTCGTTAAATGCTCTATATACAAAATCTTATGCTCTTTAGTGTTGTTTAAAATTACTTGACCACATTCTACATTTGGATTATTTCATTCTAAACTATCTTTCAAGGTACATGTACATCATTCTAATTTTTAACAATTAATTTAGTGTAAATTAATATACTTCTTAAATAACTAGACTAACCACTATTAAATCACTATTATCTAGAGAAACTATGACAAAAAAGGTTACTAAGCTATTTGACCATCATAATATGTAAGTGGAAGATGAAATTATGCAATAAAACAATATTGTCATATTTTTTTAATTTCTCTCTAAATTTATAGGTTAACCCATACGAAAATATTGAGTTTTTCGTTAAATACTCTATATACATAATCTTATGCTCTTTAGTGTTGTTTAAAATTATTTGACCACATTGTACATTTGCATTAATGTTATCTAAACTATCTTTTAAGGTACATGTACATCATTCTAATTTTTAACAATTACTTTAGTTTAATTTCATATACTGCTTAAATAACTAGACTAGTCACTATGAAATCACTATTATCTGGAGAAACTAGGACAACAAAGGTTTCTAAGCTCTTTGACCATCATAATATGTAAGTGGAGGATGCAATTATGCAATAAAATAATATTGTCATATTTTTTTAATTTCTCTCAAAATTTGTAGGTTAACCCCTACAAAAATATTGAGTTTTTCGTTAAATACTCTATATACATAATCTTATACTCTTTAGTGTTGTTTAAAATTATTTGACCACATTTTACATTTGCATTAATGTATTCTAAACTATCTTTCAAGGTACATGTACATCATTCTAATTTTTAACAATTAATTTAGTATAAGTTAATATACTTCTTAAATAACTAGACTAACCACTATGAAATCACTATTATCTAGAGAAACTAGGACAACAAAGGTTCCTAAGCTCTTTGACCATCATAATATGTAAGTGGAGGATGCAATTATGCAATAAAAACATATTGCCATATTTTTTTAATTTCTCTCAAAATTTGTAGGTTAACCCCTACGAAAATATTGAATTTTTCGTTAAATGCTCTATATACATAATCTTATGCTCTTTAGTGTTGTTTAAAATTATTTGACCACATTCTACATTTGCATTAATGTATTCTAAACTATATTTTAAGGTACATGTATATCATTCTAATTTTTAACAATTACTTTAGTTTAAATTCATATACTTCTTAAATAACTAGACTAGTCACTATGAAATCACTATTATCTAGAGAAACTAGGACAACAAAGGTTCCTAAGCTCTTTGACCATTATAATATGTAAGTGGAGGATGCAATTATGCAATAAAACAATATTGTCATATTTTTTAATTTCTCTCAAAATTTGTAGGTTAACCCCTACAATGATATTGAGTTTTTCGTTAAATGCTCTATATACATAATCTTATATTCTTTAATGTTGTTTAAAATTATTTGACCACATTTTACATTTGCATTAATGTATTCTAAACTATCTTTTAAGGTACATGTACATCATTCTAATTTTTTAACAATTACTTTAGTTTAAATTCATATACTGCTTAAATAACTAGACTAGTCACTATGAAATCACTATTATCTAGAGAAACTAGGACAACAAAGGTTCCTAAGCTCTTTGACCATCATAATATGTAAGTGGAGGATGCAATTATGCAATAAAACAATATTGTCATATTTTTAGAATTTCTCTCAAAATGTGTTGGTTAACCCCTACGAAAATATTGAGTTTTTCGTTAAATGCTCTATATACATAATCTTATGCTCTTTAGTGTTGTTTAAAATTATTTGACCACATTCTACATTTGCATTATTGTATTCTAAACTATCTTTCAAGGTACATGTACATCATTCTAATTTTTAACAATTAATTTAGTGTAAATTAATATACTTCTTAAGTAACTAGACTAACCACTAGGAAATCACTATTATCTAGAGAAACTATGATAATAAAGGTTCCTAAGCTCTTTGACCATCATAATATGTAAGTGGAGGATGCAATTATGCAATAAAACAATATTGTCATATTTTTTTAATTTTTCTCAAAATTTGTAGGTTAACCCCTACGAAAATCTTGAGTTTTTTGTTAAATGCTCTATATACATAATCTTATACTCTTTATTGTTGTTTAAAATTATTTAACCATATTCTATATTTGTATTAATGTATTCTAAACTATCTTTCAAGGTACATGTACATCATTCTAATTTTTAACAATTAATTTAGTTTAAATTCATATACTACTTAAATAATTAGACTAACAACTATGAAATCACTATTATCTAGAGAAACTAGGACAACAGAGGTTCCTAAACTCTTTGACCATCATAATATGTAAGTGTAGGATGCAATTATGCAACAAAACAATATTGTCATATTTTTTAATTTCATTCAAAATTTGTAGGTTAACCCTACTTAAATATTGAGTTTTTAGTTAAATGCTCTATATACATAATCTTATGCTCTTTAGTGTTGTTTAAAATTATTTTACCACATTCTACATATGCATTATTGTATTCTAAACTATCTTTCAAGGTACATGTACATCATTCTAATTTTTAACAATTAATTTAGTTTAAATTCATATACTACTTAAATAACTAGACTAACCACTATTAAATCACTATTATCTAGAAAAAGAGACAACAAACATTCCTAACCTCTTTGACAATCATAATATGTAAGTGTAGGATGCAATTATGCAATAAAACAATATCACATATTTTTGAATTTCTCAAAATTTGTAGGTTAACCCTACGAAAATATTGAGTTTTTCGATAAATGCTCTATATACATAATCTTATGCTCTTTAGTGTTGTTTAAAATTATTTGACCACATTTTACATTTGCATTAATGTATTCTAAACTATATTTTAAGGTACATGTACATCATTCTAATTTTTAACAATTAATTTAGTTTAAATTCATATATCGCTAAATAAGTAGACTAACCACTATTAAATCACTATTATCTAGAGAAACTAGGACAACAAAGGTTCCTAAGCTCTTTGACCATCATAATATGTAAGTGGAGGATTCAATTATGCAATAAAAAATATTGTCATATTTTTTTAATTTCTCTCAAAATTTGTAGGTTTACCCCTACGAAAATCTTGAGTTTTTTGTTAAATGCTCTATATACATAATCTTATACTCTTTATTGTTGTTTAAAATTATTTAACCATATTCTATATTTGTATTAATGTATTCTAAACTATCTTTCAAGGTACATGTACATCATTCTAATTTTTAACAATTAATTTAGTTTAAATTCATATACTACTTAAATAACTAGACTAACAACTATGAAATAACTATTATCTTGAGAAACTAGGACAACAAAGGTTCCTAAACTCTTTGACCATCATAATATGTAAGTGTAGGATGCAATTATGCAACAAAACAATATTGTCATATTTTTTTAATTTCATTCAAAATTTGTAGGTTAACCCCTACGAAAATATTGAGTTTTTCGTTAAATCCTCTATATACATAATCTTATGCTCTTTAGTGTTGTTTAAAATTATTTTACCACATTCTACATTTGCATTATTATATTCTAAACTATCTTTCAAGGTACATGTACATCATTCTAATTTTTAACAATTAATTTAGTGTAAATTAATATACTTTTTAAATAACTAGACTAACCACTATTAAATCACTATTATCTAGAGAAACTATGACAAAAAAGGTTACTAAGCTCTTTGACCATCATAATATGTAAGTGGAAGATGAAATTATGCAATAAAACAATATTGTCATATTTTTTTAATTTCTCTCTAAATTTATAGGTTAACCCATACGAAAATATTGAGTTTTTCGTTAAATACTCTATATACATAATCTTATGCTCTTTAGTGTTGTTTAAAATTATTTGACCACATTGTACATTTGCATTAGTGTTATCTAAACTATCTTTTAAGGTACATGTACATCATTCTAATTTTTAACAATTACTTTAGTTTAAATTCATATCTTGCTTAAATAACTAGACTAACAACTATGAAATAACTATTATCTTGAGAAACTAGGACAACAAAGGTTCCTAAGCTCTTTGACCATCATAATATGTAAGTGGAGGATGCAATTATGCAATAAAATAATATTGTCATATTTTTTTAATTTCTCTCAAAATTTGTAGGTTAACCCCTACAAAAATATTGAGTTTTTCGTTAAATGCTCTATATACATAATCTTATACTCTTTAGTGTTGTTTAAAATTATTTGACCACATTTTACATTTGCATTAATGTATTCTAAACTATCTTTCAAGGTACATGTACATCATTCTAATTTTTAACAATTAATTTAGTTTAAATTCATATACTGCTTCAATAAGTAGACTAACCACTATGAAATCACCATTATCTAGAGAAACGAGGACAACAAAGGTTCCTAACCACTTTCACCATCATAATATGTAAGTGGAGGATGCAATTATGCAATAAAACAATATTGTCATATTTTTTGAATTTCTCTCAAAATTTGTAGGTTAACCCCTACGAAAATATTCAGTTTTTCGATAAATGCTCTATATACAAAATCTTATACTCTTTAGTGTTGTTTAAAATTATTTAACCGCATTCTAAATTTGTATTAATGTATTCTAAACTATCTTTCAAGGTACATGTACATCATTCTAATTTTTAACAATTAATTTAGTTTAAATTCATATACTGCTTAAATAAGTAGACTAACCAATATGAAATCACTATTATCTAGAGAAACGAGGACAACAAAGGTTCCTAACCTCATTGAACATCATAAAATGTAAGTAGAGGATGAAATTATGCAATAAAATAATATTGTCATATTTTTGAATTTCATTCAAAATTTGTAGGTTAACCCTACGAAAATATTGAGTTTTTAGTTAAATGCTCTATATACAAAATCTTATGCTCTTTAGTGTTGTTTAAAATTATTTGACCACATTCTACATTTGCATTATTATATTCTAAACTATCTTTCAAGGTACATGTACATCATTCTAATTTTTAACAATTAATTTAGTGTAAATTAATATACTTCTTAAATAACTAGACTAACCACTATTAAATCACTATTATCTAGAGAAACTATGACAAAAAAGGTTACTAAGCTCTTTGACCATCATAATATGTAAGTGGAAGATGAAATTATGCAATAAAACAATATTGTCATATTTTTTAATTTCATTCAAAATTTGTAGGTTAACCCTACGAAAATATTGAGTTTTTAGTTAAATACTCTATATACATAATCTTATGCTCTTTAGTGTTGTTTAAAATTATTTGACCACATTGTACATTTGCATTAATGTATTCTAAACTATCTTTTAAGGTACATGTACATCATTCTAATTTTTAACAATTACTTTAGTTTAAATTCATATCTTGCTTAAATAACTAGACTAGTCACTATGAAATCACTATTATCTAGAGAAACGAGGACAACAAAGGTTCCTAAGCTCTTTGACCATCATAATATGTAAGTGGAGGATGCAATTATGCAATAAAATAATATTGTCATATTTTTTTAATTTCTCTCAAAATTTGTAGTTTAACCCCTACAAAAATATTGAGTTTTTCGTTAAATACTCTTTATACATAATCTTATACTCTTTAGTGTTGTTTAAAATTATTTGACCACATTTTACATTTGCATTAATGTATTCTAAACTATCTTTCAAGGTACATGTACATCATTCTAATTTTTAACAATTAATTTAGTATAAGTTAATATACTTCTTAAATAACTAGACTAACCACTATGAAATCACTATTATCTAGAGAAACTAGGACAACAAAGGTTCCTAAGCTCTTTGACCATCATAATATGTAAGTGGAGGATGCAATTATGCAATAAAACAATATTGTCATATTTTTTTAATTTCTCTCAAAATTTGTAGGTTAACCCCTACGAAAATATTGAGTTTTTCGTTAAATGCTCTATATACATAATCTTATGCTCTTTAGTGTTGTTTAAAATTATTTGACCACATTCTACATTTGCATTAATGTATTCTAAACTATATTTTAAGGTACATGTATATCATTCTAATTTTTAACAATTACTTTAGTTTAAATTCATATACTGCTTAAATAACTAGACTAACCACTATGAAATCACTATTATCTAGAGAAACTAGGACAACAAAGGTTCCTAAGCTCTTTGACCATCATAATATGTAAGTGGAGGATGCAATTATGCAATAAAACAATATTGTCATATTTTTTGAATTTCTCTCAAAATTTGTAGGTTAACCCCTACAAAATATTGAGTTTTTAGTTAAATGCTCTATATACATAATCTTATATTCTTTAATGTTGTTTAAAATTATTTGACCACATTTTACATTTGCATTAATGTATTCTAAACTATCTTTTAAGGTACATGTACATCATTCTAATTTTTTAACAATTACTTTAGTTTAAATTCATATACTGCTTAAATAACTAGACTAGTCACTATGAAATCACTATTATCTAGAGAAACTAGGACAACAAAGGTTCCTAAGCTCTTTGACCATCATAATATGTAAGTGGAGGATGCAATTATGCAATAAAACAATATTGTCATATTTTTAGAATTTCTCTCAAAATGTGTTGGTTAACCCCTACGAAAATATTGAGTTTTTCGTTAAATGCTCTATATACATAATCTTATGCTCTTTAGTGTTGTTTAAAATTATTTGACCACATTCTACATTTGCATTATTGTATTCTAAACTATCTTTCAAGGTACATGTACATCATTCTAATTTTTAACAATTAATTTAGTGTAAATTAATATACTTCTTAAGTAACTAGACTAACCACTAGGAAATCACTATTATCTAGAGAAACTAGGATAATAAAAGTTCCTAAGCTCTTTGACCATCATAATATGTAAGTGGAGGATGCAATTATGCAATAAAACAATATTGTCATATTTTTTTAATTTTTCTCAAAATTTGTAGGTTAACCCCTACGAAAATCTTGAGTTTTTTGTTAAATGCTCTATATACATAATCTTATACTCTTTATTGTTGTTTAAAATTATTTAACCATATTCTATATTTGTATTAATGTATTCTAAACTATCTTTCAAGGTACATGTACATCATTCTAATTTTTAACAATTAATTTAGTTTAAATTCATATACTACTTAAATAATTAGACTAACAACTATGAAATCACTATTATCTAGAGAAACTAGGACAACAAAGGTTCCTAAACTCTTTGACCATCATAATATGTAAGTGTAGGATGCAATTATGCAACAAAACAATATTGTCATATTTTTTTAATTTCATTCAAAATTTGTAGGTTAACCCCTACGAAAATATTGAGTTTTTCGTTAAATGCTCTATATACATAATCTTATGCTCTTTAGTGTTGTTTAAAATTATTTTACCACATTCTACATTTGCATTATTGTATTCTAAACTATCTTTCAAGGTACATGTACATCATTCTAATTTTTAACAATTAATTTAGTGTAAATTAATATACTTCTTAAATAACTAGACTAGTCACTATGAAATCACTATTATCTAGAGAAACGAGACAACAAACATTCCTAACCTCTTTGACAATCATAATATGTAAGTGGATGATTCAATTATGCACAAAACAATATCGTCATATTTTTTGAATTTCACTCAAAATTTGTAGGTTAACCCCTACGAAATATTGAGTTTTTCGTTAAATGCTCTATATACAAAATCTTATACTCTTTAGTGTTGTTTAAAATTATTTAACCACATTCTACATTTGCATTAATGTATTCTAAACTATATTTTAAGGTACATGTACATCATTCTAATTTTTAACAATTAATTTAGTTTAAATTCATATACTGCTTAAATAAGTAGACTAACCACTGTGAAATCACTATTATCTAGAGAAACGAGGACAACAAACGTTCCTAACCTCTTTGACCATCATAATATGTAAGTGGAGGATTCAATTATGCAATAAAACAATATCGTCATATTTTTTGAATTTCTCTCAAAATTTGTAGGTTTTTTCGTTAAATGCTCTATATACATAATCTTATACTCTTTAGTGTTGTTTAAAATTATTTAACCATATTCTACATTTGTATTATTGTATTCTAAAGTATCTTTCAAGGTACATGTACATCATTCTAATTTTTAACAATTAATTTAGTTTAAATTCATATACTGCTTAAATAAGTAGACTAACCACTATGAAATCACTATTATCTAGAGAAACTAGGACAACAAAGGTTCCTAAACTCTTTGACCATCATAATATGAAAGTATTGGATGCAATTATGCAACAAAACAATATTGTCATATTTTTTTAATTTCATTCAAAATTTGTAGGTTAACCCCTACGAAAATATTGAGTTTTTCGTTAAATGCTCTATATACATAATCTTATACTCTTTAGTGTTGTTTAAAATTATTTAACCACATTCTACATTTGCATTATTGTATTCTAAACTATCTTTCAAGGTACATGTACATCATTCTAATTTTTAACAATTAATTTAGTTTAAATTCATATACTGCTTAAATAAGTAGACTAACCACTATGAAATCACTATTATCTAGAGAAAAAGAGACAATAAACGTTCCTAACCTCTTTGACAATCATAATATGTAAGTGGAGGATGCAATTATGCAACAAAACAATATTGTCATATTTTTGAATTTCTCAAAATTTGTAGGTTAACCCCTACGAAATATTGAGTTTTTCGTTAAATGCTCTATATACAAAATCTTATACTCTTTAGTGTTGTTTAAAATTATTTAACCACATTCTACATTTGCATTAATGTATTCTAAACTATCTTTTAAGGTACATGTACATCATTCTAATTTTTAACAATTAATTTAGTTTAAATTCATATCTTCCTAAATAACTAGACTAACAACTATGAAATCACTATTATCTAGAGAAACTAGGACAACAAAGGTTCCTAAGCTCTTTGACCATCATAATATGTAAGTGGAGGATGGAATTATGCAACAAAACAATATTGTCATATTTTTTTAATTTCATTCAAAATTTGTAGCTTAACCCCTACGAAAATATTGAGTTTTTCGTTAAATGCTCTATATACATAACCTTATGCTCTTTAGTGTTGTTTAAAATTATTTTACCACATTCTACATATGCATTATTGTATTCTAAACTATCTTTCAAGGTACATGTACATCATTCTAATTTTTAACAATTAATTTAGTGTAAATTTATATACTTCATAAATAACTAGACTAACCACTATGAAATCACTATTATCTAGAGAAACTAGGACAACAAAGGTTCCTAAGCTCTTTGACCATCATAATATGTAAGTGGAGGATGCAATTATACAATAAAACAATATTGTCATATTTTTTGAATTTCTCTCAAAATATGTAGAGTTACCACTAAAAAATCACTATTATCTAGTGAAACGGACACACCAAAGTTTCCTAAGCTCTTTGACCATCATAATATGTAAGTGGAGGATACAATTATGCAATAAAAAATATTGTCATATTTTTTTAATTTCTCTCAAAATTTGTAGGTTTACCCCTACGAAAATCTTGAGTTTTTTGTTAAATGCTCTATATACATAATCTTATACTCTTTATTGTTGTTTAAAATTATTTAACCATATTCTATATTTGTATTAATGTATTCTAAACTATCTTTCAAGGTACATGTACATCATTCTAATTTTTAACAATTAATTTAGTGTAAATTAATATACTTCTTAAATAACTAGACTAACAACTATGAAATAACTATTATCTAGAGAAACTAGGACAACAAAGGTTCCTAAACTCTTTGACCATCATAATATGTAAGTGTAGGATGCAATTATGCAACAAAACAATATTGTCATATTTTTTTAATTTCATTCAAAATTTGTAGGTTAACCCCTACGAAAATATTGAGTTTTTCGTTAAATCCTCTATATACATAATCTTATGCTCTTTAGTGTTGTTTAAAATTATTTTACCACATTCTACATTTGCATTATTGTATTCTAAACTATCTTTCAAGGTACATGTACATCATTCTAATTTTTAACAATTAATTTAGTGTAAATTTATATACTTCCTAAATAACTAGACTAACAACTATGAAATCACTATTATCTAGAGAAACTAGGACAACAAAGGTTCCTAAGCTCTTTGACCATCATAATATGTAAGTGGAGGATGCAATTATGCAATAAAACAATATTGTCATATTTTTTGAATTTCTCTCAAAATATGTAGAGTTACCACTAAAAAATCACTATTATCTAGTGAAACGGACACACCAAAGTTTCCTAAACTCTTTGACCATCATAATATGTAAGTGGAGGATGCAATTATGCAACAAAACAATATTGTCATATTTTTTGAATTTCATTCAAAATTTGTAGGTTAACCCCTACGAAAATATTTAGTTTTTCGTTAAATGCTCTATATACAAAATCTTATGCTCTTTAGTGTTGTTTAAAATTATTTGACCACATTCTACATTTGGATTATTGCATTCTAAACTATCTTTCAAGGTACATGTACATCATTCTAATTTTTAACAATTAATTTAGTGTAAATTTATATACTTCCTAAATAACTAGACTAACCACTATGAAATCACTATTATCTAGAGAAACTAGGACAACAAAGGTTCCTAAGCTCTTTGACCATCATAATATGTAAGTGGAGGATGCAATTATGCAATAAAACAATATTGTCATATTTTTTTAATTTCTCTCAAAATTTATAGGTTAACCCATACGAAAATATTGAGTTTTTCGTTAATTGCTCTATATACATAATCTTATGCTCTTTAGTGTTGTTTAAAATTATTTGACCACATTGTACATTTGCATTAATGTATTCTAAACTATCTTTTAAGGTACATGTACATCATTCTAATTTTTAACAATTAATTTAGTGTAAATTAATATACTTCTTAAATAACTAGACTAACCACTATGAAATCACTATTATCTAGAGAAACTAGGACAACAAAGGTTCCTAAGCTCTTTGACCATCATAATATGTAAGTGGAGGATGCAATTATGCAATAAAACAATATTGTCATATTTTTTTAATTTCTCTCAAAATTTGTAGGTTAACCCCTACAAAAATATTGAGTTTTTCGTTAAATGCTCTATATACATAATCTTATACTCTTTAGTGTTGTTTAAAATTATTTGACCACATTTTACATTTGCATTAATGTATTCTAAACTATCTTTCAAGGTACATGTACATCATTCTAATTTTTAACAATTAATTTAGTGTAAATTAATATACTTCTTAAATAACTAGACTAACCACTATGAAATCACTATTATCTAGAGAAACTAGGACAACAAAGGTTCCTAAGCTCTTTGACCATCATAATATGTAAGTGGAGGATGCAATTATGCAATAAAAACATATTGTCATATTTTTTTAATTTCTCTCAAAATTTGTAGGTTTACCCCTACGAAAATATTGAATTTTTCGTTAAATGCTCTATATACATAATCTTATGCTCTTTAGTGTTGTTTAAAATTATTTGACCACATTCTACATTTGCATTAATGTATTCTAAACTATATTTTAAGGTACATGTACATCATTCTAATTTTTAACAATTACTTTAGTTTAAATTCATATACTTCTTAAATAACTAGACTAGTCACTATGAAATCACTATTATCTAGAGAAACTAGGACAACAAAGGTTCCTAAGCTCTTTGACCATCATAATATGTAAGTGGAGGATGCAATTATGCAATAAAACAATATTGTCATATTTTTTAATTTCTCTCAAAATTTGTAGGTTAACCCCTACTAAATATTGAGTTTTTAGTTAAATGCTCTATATACATAATCTTATACTCTTTATTGTTGTTTAAAATTATTTGACCACATTTTACATTTGCATTAATGTATTCTAAACTATCTTTTAAGGTACATGTACATCATTCTAATTTTTTAACAATTACTTTAGTTTAAATTCATATACTGCTTAAATAACTAGACTAGTCACTATGAAATCACTATTATCTAGAGAAACTAGGACAACAAAGGTTCCTAAGCTCTTTGACCATCATAATATGTAAGTGGAGGATGCAATTATGCAATAAAACAATATTGTCATATTTTTGAATTTCTCTCAAAATTTGTAGGTTAACCCTACGAAAATATTGAGTTTTTAGTTAAATGCTCTATATACATAATCTTATGCTCTTTAGTGTTGTTTAAAATTATTTGACCACATTCTACATTTGCATTATTGTATTCTAAACTATCTTTCAAGGTACATGTACATCATTCTAATTTTTAACAATTAATTTAGTGTAAATTAATATACTTCTTAATTAACTAGACTAACCACTAGGAAATCACTATTATCTAGAGAAACTAGGACAATAAAGGTTCCTAAGCTCTTTGACCATCATAATATGTAAGTGGAGGATGCAATTATGCAATAAAACAATATTGTCATATTTTTTGAATTTCTCTCAAAATTTGTAGGTTAACCCCTACTAAATATTGAGTTTTTTGTTAAATGCTCTATATACATAATCTTATACTCTTTATTGTTGTTTAAAATTATTTAACCATATTCTATATTTGTATTAATGTATTCTAAACTATCTTTCAAGGTACATGTACATCATTCTAATTTTTAACAATTAATTTAGTTTAAATTCATATACTTCTTAAATAAGTAGACTAACAACTATGAAATCACTATTATCTAGAGAAACGAGGACAACAAAGGTTCCTAAACTCTTTGACCATCATAATATGTAAGTGTAGGATGCAATTATGCAACAAAACAATATTGTCATATTTTTTTAATTTCATTCAAAATTTGTAGGTTAACCCCTACGAAAATATTGAGTTTTTCGTTAAATGCTCTATATACTTAACCTTATGCTCTTTAGTGTTGTTTAAAATTATTTTACCACATTCTACATATGCATTATTGTATTCTAAACTATCTTTCAAGGTACATGTACATCATTCTAATTTTTAACAATTAATTTAGTGTAAATTTATATACTTCCTAAATAACTAGACTAACCACTATGAAATCACTATTATCTAGAGAAACTAGGACAACAAAGGTTCCTAAGCTCTTTGACCATCATAATATGTAAGTGTAGGATGCAATTATGCAATAAAACAATATTGTCATATTTTTGAATTTCTCTCAAAATATGTAGAGTTACCACTAAAAATCACTATTATCTAGAGAAACGAGGACAACAAACATTCCTAACCTCTTTGACCATCATAATATGTAAGTGGAGGATGCAATTATGCAATAAAACAATATTGTCATATTTTTTTAATTTCTCTCAAAATTTGTAGGTTTACCCCTACGAAAATCTTGAGTTTTTTGTTAAATGCTCTATATACATAATCTTATACTCTTTATTGTTGTTTAAAATTATTTAACCATATTCTATATTTGTATTAATGTATTCTAAACTATCTTTCAAGGTACATGTACATCATTCTAATTTTTAACAATTAATTTAGTTTAAATTCATATACTACTTAAATAATTAGACTAACAACTATGAAATCACTATTATCTAGAGAAACTAGGACAACAAAGGTTCCTAAACTCTTTGACCATCATAATATGTAAGTGTAGGATGCAATTATGCAACAAAACAATATTGTCATATTTTTTTAATTTCATTCAAAATTTGTAGGTTAACCCCTACGAAAATATTGAGTTTTTCGTTAAATGCTCTATATACATAATCTTATGCTCTTTAGTGTTGTTTAAAATTATTTTACCACATTCTACATTTGCATTATTGTATTCTAAACTATCTTTCAAGGTACATGTACATCATTCTAATTTTTAACAATTAATTTAGTGTAAATTAATATACTTCTTAAATAACTAGACTAACCACTATGAAATCACTATTATCTAGAGAAACTAGGACAACAAAGGTTCCTAAGCTCTTTGACCATCATAATATGTAAGTGGAGGATGCAATTATGCAATAAAACAATATTGTCATATTTTTTGAATTTCTCTCAAAATATGTAGAGTTACCACTAAAAAATCACTATTATCTAGAGAAACTAGGACAACAAAGGTTCCTAAGCTCTTTGACCATCATAATATGTAAGTGGAGGATGCAATTATGCAATAAAACAATATTGTCATATTTTTTTAATTTCTCTCAAAATTTGTAGGTTAACCCCTACGAAAATCTTGAGTTTTTTGTTAAATGCTCTATATACATAATCTTATACTCTTTATTGTTGTTTAAAATTATTTAACCATATTCTATATTTGTATTAATGTATTCTAAACTATCTTTCAAGGTACATGTACATCATTCTAATTTTTAACAATTAATTTAGTTTAAATTCATATACTACTTAAATAATTAGACTAACAACTATGAAATCACTATTATCTAGAGAAACTAGGACAACAAAGGTTCCTAAACTCTTTGACCATCATAATATGTAAGTGTAGGATGCAATTATGCAACAAAACAATATTGTCATATTTTTTTAATTTCATTCAAAATTTGTAGGTTAACCCTACTTAAATATTGAGTTTTTAGTTAAATGCTCTATATACATAATCTTATGCTCTTTAGTGTTGTTTAAAATTATTTTACCACATTCTACATTTGCATTATTGTATTCTAAACTATCTTTCAAGGTACATGTACATCATTCTAATTTTTAACAATTAATTTAGTGTAAATTTATATACTTCCTAAATAACTAGACTAACCACTATGAAATCACTATTATCTAGAGAAACTAGGACAACAAAGGTTCCTAAGCTCTTTGACCATCATAATATGTAAGTGGAGGATGCAATTATGCAATAAAACAATATTGTCATATTTTTTGAATTTCTCTCAAAATATGTAGAGTTACCACTAAAAATCACTATTATCTAGAGAAACTAGGACAACAAAGGTTCCTAAGCTCTTTGACCATCATAATATGTAAGTGGAGGATGCAATTATGCAATAAAACAATATTGTCATATTTTTTTAATTTCTCTCAAAATTTGTAGGTTAACCCCTACGAAAATATTGAGTTTTTCGTTAAATGCTCTATATACATAATCTTATACTCTTTAGTGTTGTTTAAAATTATTTAACCACATTCTACATTTGTATTAATGTATTCTAAACTATCTTTCAAGGTACATGTACATCATTCTAACTTTTAACAATTAATTTAGTGTAAATTAATATACTTCTTAAATAAGTAGACTAACCACTATGAAATCACTATTATCTAGAGAAACGAGGACAACAAAGGTTCCTAACCTCTTTGACCATCATAATATGTAAGTGGAGGATGCAATTATGCAATAAAACAATATTGTCATATTTTTTGAATTTCTCTCAAAATTTGTAGGTTAACCCTACGAAAATATTGAGTTTTTAGTTAAATGCTCTATATACAAAATCTTATACTTTTTAGTGTTGTTTAAAATTATTTAACCACATTCTACATTTGCATTATTGTATTCTAAACTATCTTTTAAGGTACATGTACATCATTCTAATTTTTAACAATTAATTTAGTTTAAATTCATATACTTCTTAAATAAGTAGACTAACCACTCTGAAATCACTATTATCTAGAGAAACGAGGACAACAAAGGTTCCTAAGCTCTTTGACCATCATAATATGTAAGTGGAGGATGCAATTATGCAATAAAACAATATTGTCATATTTTTGAATTTCTCTCAAAATATGTAGAGTTACCACTAAAAATCACTATTATCTAGAGAAACGAGGACAACAAACATTCCAAACCTCTTTGACCATCATAATATGTAAGTGGAGGATTCAATTATGCAATAAAACAATATCGTCATATTTTTTGAATTTCACTCAAAATTTGTAGGTTAACCCCTACGAAATATTGAGTTTTTCGTTAAATGCTCTATATACATAATCTTATACTCTTTAGTGTTGTTTAAAATTATTTAACCATATTCTACATTTGTATTATTGTATTCTAAAGTATCTTTCAAGGTACATGTACATCATTCTAATTTTTAACAATTAATTTAGTGTAAATTAATATACTTCTTAAATAACTAGACTAACCACTATGAAATCACTATTATCTAGAGAAACTAGGACAACAAAGGTTCCTAAGCTCTTTGACCATCATAATATGTAAGTGGAGGATGCAATTATGCAATAAAACAATATTGTCATATTTTTTGAATTTCTCTCAAAATTTGTAGGTTAACCCCTACTAAATATTGAGTTTTTAGTTAAATGCTCTATATACATAATCTTATGCTCTTTAGTGTTGTTTAAAATTATTTGACCACATTTTACATTTGCATTAATGTATTCTAAACTATCTTTCAAGGTACATGTACATCATTCTAATTTTTAACAATTACTTTAGTTTAAATTCATATACTGCTTAAATAACTAGACTAGTCACTATGAAATCACTATTATCTAGAGAAACTAGGACAACAAAGGTTCCTAAGCTCTTTGACCATCATAATATGTAAGTGGAGGATGCAATTATGCAATAAAACAATATTGTCATATTTTTTAATTTCTCTCAAAATTTGTAGGTTAACCCCTACTAAATATTGAGTTTTTAGTTAAATGCTCTATATACATAATCTTATACTCTTTAGTGTTGTTTAAAATTATTTGACCACATTTTACATTTGCATTAATGTATTCTAAACTATCTTTCAAGGTACATGTACATCATTCTAATTTTTAACAATTAATTTAGTGTAAATTAATATACTTCTTAAGTAACTAGACTAACCACTAGGAAATCACTATTATCTAGAGAAACTAGGATAATAAAGGTTCCTAAGCTCTTTGACCATCATAATATGTAAGTGGAGGATGCAATTATGCAATAAAACAATATTGTCATATTTTTTGAATTTCTCTCAAAATTTGTAGGTTAACCCTACGAAAATATTGAGTTTTTAGTTAAATGCTCTATATACATAATCTTATGCTCTTTAGTGTTGTTTAAAATTATTTGACCACATTCTACATTTGCATTAATGTATTCTAAACTATCTTTCAAGGTACATGTACATCATTCTAATTTTTAACAATTACTTTAGTTTAAATTCATATACTGCTTAAATAACTAGACTAGTCACTATGAAATCACTATTATCTAGAGAAACTAGGACAACAAAGGTTCCTAAGCTCTTTGACCATCATAATATGTAAGTGGAGGATGCAATTATGCAATAAAACAATATTGTCATATTTTTTGAATTTCTCTCAAAATTTGTAGGTTAACCCTACGAAAATATTGAGTTTTTCGTTAAATGCTCTATATACATAATCTTATACTCTTTAGTGTTGTTTAAAATTATTTGACCACATTCTACATTTGCATTAATGTATTCTAAACTATCTTTCAAGGTACATGTACATCATTCTAATTTTTAACAATTAATTTAGTGTAAATTTATATACTTCCTAAATAACTAGACTAACCACTATGAAATCACTATTATCTAGAGAAACTAGGACAACAAAGGTTCCTAAGCTCTTTGACCATCATAATATGTAAGTGGAGGATGCAATTATGCAATAAAACAATATTGTCATATTTTTAGAATTTCTCTCAAAATTTGTAGGTTAACCCCTACGAAAATATTGAGTTTTTCGTTAAATGTTCTATATACATAATCTTATGCTCTTTAGTGTTGTTTAAAATTATTTGACCACATTCTACATTTGCATTATTATATTCTAAACTATCTTTCAAGGTACATGTACATCATTCTAATTTTTAACAATTAATTTAGTGTAAATTAATATACTTCTTAAATAACTAGACTAACCACTAGGAAATCACTATTATCTAGAGAAACTAGGACAACAAAGGTTCCTAAGCTCTTTGACCATCATAATATGTAAGTGGAGGATGCAATTATGCAATAAAACAATATTGTCATATTTTTTTAATTTCTCTCAAAATTTGTAGGTTAACCCTACGAAAATATTGAGTTTTTGTTAAATGCTCTATATACATAATCTTATACTCTTTATTGTTGTTTAAAATTATTTAACCATATTCTATATTTGTATTAATGTATTCTAAACTATCTTTCAAGGTACATGTACATCATTCTAATTTTTAACAATTAATTTAGTTTAAATTCATATACTACTTAAATAATTAGACTAACAACTATGAAATCACTATTATCTAGAGAAACTAGGACAACAAAGGTTCCTAAACTCTTTGACCATCATAATATGTAAGTGTAGGATGCAATTATGCAACAAAACAATATTGTCATATTTTTTAATTTCATTCAAAATTTGTAGGTTAACCCTACTTAAATATTGAGTTTTTAGTTAAATGCTCTATATACATAATCTTATGCTCTTTAGTGTTGTTTAAAATTATTTTACCACATTCTACATTTGCATTATTGTATTCTAAACTATCTTTCAAGGTACATGTACATCATTCTAATTTTTAACAATTAATTTAGTGTAAATTTATATACTTCCTAAATAACTAGACTAACCACTATGAAATCACTATTATCTAGAGAAACTAGGACAACAAAGGTTCCTAAGCTCTTTGACCATCATAATATGTAAGTGGAGGATGCAATTATGCAATAAAACAATATTGTCATATTTTTGAATTTCTCTCAAAATATGTAGAGTTACCAATATGAAATCACTATTATCTAGAGAAAAAAGAGACAACAAACGTTCCTAACCTCTTTGACCATCATAATATGTAAGTGGAGGATGCAATTATGCAATAAAAAATATTGTCATATTTTTTTAATTTCTCTCAAAATTTGTAGGTTTACCCCTACGAAAATCTTGAGTTTTTTGTTAAATGCTCTATATACATAATCTTATACTCTTTATTGTTGTTTAAAATTATTTAACCATATTCTATATTTGTATTAATGTATTATAAACTATCTTTCAAGGTACATGTACATCATTCTAATTTTTAACAATTAATTTAGTGTAAATTAATATACTTCTTAAATAAGTAGACTAACAACTATGAAATCACTATTATCTAGAGAAACTAGGACAACAAAGGTTCCTAAACTCTTTGACCATCATAATATGTAAGTGTAGGATGCAATTATGCAACAAAACAATATTGTCATATTTTTTAATTTCATTCAAAATTTGTAGGTTAACCCCTACTTAAATATTGAGTTTTTGTTAAATCCTCTATATACATAATCTTATGCTCTTTAGTGTTGTTTAAAATTATTTTACCACATTCTACATTTGCATTATTGTATTCTAAACTATCTTTCAAGGTACATGTACATCATTCTAATTTTTAACAATTAATTTAGTGTAAATTAATATACTTCTTAAATAAGTAGACTAACCACTATGAAATCACTATTATCTAGAGAAAAGAGACAACAAACGTTCCTAACCTCTTTGAACATCATAATATGTAAGTGTAGGATGCAATTATGCAACAAAACAATATTGTCATATTTTTGAATTTCACTCAAAATTTGTAGGTTAACCCCTACGAAATATTGAGTTTTTCGTTAAATGCTCTATATACAAAATCTTATACTCTTTAGTGTTGTTTAAAATTATTTAACCACATTCTACATTTGCATTATTGTATTCTAAAGTATCTTTCAAGGTACATGTACATCATTCTAATTTTTAACAATTAATTTAGTTTAAATTCATATACTGCTTAAATAAGTAGACTAACCAATGTGAAATCACTATTATCTAGAGAAACGAGGACAACAAAGGTTCCTAACCTCTTTGACCATCATAATATGTAAGTGGAGGATGCAATTATGCAATAAAACAATATTGTCATATTTTTTGAATTTCTCTCAAAATTTGTAGGTTAACCCCTACGAAAATATTGAGTTTTTCGTTAAATGTTCTATATACATAATCTTATACTCTTTAGTGTTGTTTAAAATTATTTGACCACATTCTACATTTGTATTAATGTATTCTAATCTATCTTTCAAGGTACATGAACATCATTCTACATTTTAACAATTAATTTAGTGTAAATTAATATACTTCTTAAATAAGTAGAGTTACCAATATGAAATCACTATTATCTAGAGAAACTAGGACAACAAAGGTTCCTAAGCTCTTTGACCATCATATTATGTAAGTGGAGGATGCAATTATGCAATAAAACAATCTTGTCATATTTTTTGAATTTCTCTCAAAATTTGTAGGTTAACCCTACGAAAATATTGAGTTTTTCGTTAAATGCTCTATATACAAAATCTTATACTCTTTAGTGTTGTTTAAAATTATTTAACCACATTCTACATTTGCATTAATGTATTCTAAACTATCTTTTAAGGTACATGTACATCATTCTAATTTTTAACAATTAATTTAGTTTAAATTCATATACTGCTTAAATAAGTAGACTAACCACTATGAAATCACTATTATCTAGAGAAACGAGGACAACAAAGGTTCCTAACCTCTTTGACCATCATAATATGTAAGTGGAGGATGCAATTATGCAATAAAACAATATCGTCATATTTTTTGAATTTCTCTCAAAATTTGTAGGTTAACCCCTACGAAATATTGAGTTTTTCGTTAAATGCTCTATATACAAAATCTTATACTCTTTAGTGTTGTTTAAAATTATTTAACCACATTCTACATTTGTATTAATGTATTCTAAAATATCTTTCATGGGACATGTACATCATTCTACTTTTTAACAATTAATTTAGTTTAAATATTGTCATATTTTTTTAATTTCACTGAATATATGTAGGTTAACCCCTACGAAAATATTAAGTTTTTCGTTAAATGCTCCGTATACTGAAGCTTGTACTCTTTACTGTTGTTTAAAATTATTTAACCACATTCTACATTTGTATTAATGTATTATAAACTATCTTTCAAGGTACATGTACATCATTCTAACTTTTAACAATAAATTTTGTTTTAATTCATATACAACTTAAATAACTAGACTTATCACTACGAAATCACTATTATCTAGAGAAACGGACACAACAAAGGTTCATTACCACTTTGACCATCATATATGTAAGTGGAAGATGAAACTATACAATAAAACAATATTGTCATTTTTTAATTTCACTCAAAAGATGTAGGTTAACCATTACGAAAATAATGAGTTTTTTGTTAAATGCTCTATATACTTAAGCTTATACTCTTTAGTGTTGTTTAAAAATATTTAAATACATTCTATATTTGTATTTATGTATTCTAAACCATATTTCAAGTTACATGGAAATCATTTTAATTTTTAACAATTAATTTAGTTTAAATTCATATAATGCTTAAATAAGTGGACTAACCATTAAGAAATCACTATAATCCATAGAAACGAAGACAACAAAGGTTCATAATCTCTTTGACCATCATAATATGGAAGTGTAGAATGAAACTGTGCAATAAAACAATATTTTCATATTTTTTAAATTTACTCGAAATATATAGATTAACCCTTACAAAAATAATGAGTTTTTCGTTAAATGCTCTATGTATTGAAGCTTATACTCTTTAGTGATGTTTAAAAATATTTTACCACATTCTACATTTGTATTAATGTATTCCCAACTATCTTTCAGGGTACATGTATATCATTCTAATTTTTAACAATTAATTTAGGTTAAATTCATATACTGCTTAAATTAGTGGGCTAACCACAATAAAGTCACTATTATCTAGAGAAATGGAAACAACAAAGGTTCATAACCTCTTTGACCATCATAATATGTAAGTGGAGGATGCAACTATGCAATAAAACAATATTGTCATATTTTTTAATTTCACTCAAAATTTGTAGGTTAACCCCTTAAAAAATATTAAGTTTTTCGTTTAATGCTTTTTATATTAAAGCTTATACTCTTTAGTGTTTTTTAAAAATATTTAGCCACATTCTACATTTGTATTAATTTATTCTAAATCATCTTTCACGGTACATGGACATCATTCTAATTTTTAACATTTAATTTAGTTTAAATTCATATACTGCTTAAATAAGTGGACTAACCACTATGAAATCACTATTATCTAGAGAAACAGAGACAACAATGGTTTCTAACCTCTTTGACCATCATAATATGTAAGTGGAGAATGCAACTGTGCAATAAAATAATATTGTCATATTTTTTGAATTTCACTCGAAATATGTTGGTTAATCCCTACGAAAAAAATGATTTATTCGTTAAATGCTCTTATACTGAAACTTATTCTCTTTAGTTTATATGATACTAAATATCAGTTACATGTTGGATTGTTTATATGATACTAAATATCAGTTACATGTTAAATTGATGACACATAAACAATCCAACATATATATATAATTAGAGTGTTTTGGATCTTGGCAATCCAAACCGGTTACTAAAAAATAAAAGGGATTTAAAAAAAAAAAAGAGTATGACTCCATATTCAAGAAATAGGTAGACGGTAACTGTGAGTTTCATATGTGACTACATAGAAAACGGAGGAAGCCAGTAAGGAGTGGTGATAACACCACCACCGGGAGCTTTGTAATGATGTGTGTCTCCAGTAGCGAGATCGTAAGAACCAAAGCCACGTCCCATAAAATAGATGGTGCTAGGTTTGAGGCCAGGGCATGAGCTAGCCGGGATGCAGAAAGCCTCGTTACTCGCAATGAAAATGCACATATCTCCAATATCCTCTGTGTAACACATGATTTTTCCCTCAGTAGTCTCCTCCTCACTAAACACCATGAACCTCTTCGTTTCGTAATCGATTCCTTTTAACGCAGATGAGTAGAAGCCGTGTGCGTACCATTTGACTAGGTAACGTTCGTCACCAGAGGTTGATTCCACAAGGTATTCTCTCCTGGAACACGAACTCAAAACCTCCCACTCGGACTGATCCAGCTCTGGATGGCCGCGATAGACGAGCTCGTGGAGCTCAGGGTTGTTGTCTGTTCTTGAGTTGAGATGATAGGAGAACAAGTGTTTGCCTCCAGGAGCAGGTAAGTATAATCTATGGTCTCTTTTTGAATACATGAGATTTGAGTTTTGGCAGCAGTCGAAAGGGGTTAAGATGTTAGTCCACTCAAGGTCACGACAAGGCCTGCACAGACTCAGCTGGCCACCCGAAAACTTGATAGCCACTACGTAGTCTTCCTCACAGGAAGACGTCATTGCTACGTTACATACTTGTTCGATTTGTTCAGAGAAAAGATCAGTGAGACAAGGCAGAGGAATCACGGTGGGGTTTGATTTGGATGCCAACGGGTTGAAAATGTCGGTTATACGTACGGTACGATCACGCCGGTCATAGAAAAAACTCCATCCATGGGAAGCTCCAATCATGTCTTCGTCCTTGAGCTCTTTAGGTATTGTTTTGTCCTGGAGCGTTACTAGCTGTTCTTTGGCCGGGTCAAACAAGAGAACATCTCCAACTGTGCAGCCGCTCAGCATAACTTCTTGGACCCTAGTGCCAAGTGTCAAGTACGGGCCGGTACTGGAGAACAAACGAATGCACTTGTGGATCTGTCAAGTAAATTCGGACCATCAGAACTGAATAGTATATACAAACCACTAATCTTGCCTAACAAATTCAAACTCAATTGTGTTCTACTACAAGAAGCCTAATCTGAACAAAACCTAACTAATACAGAAACTAAATCAATAAAGAGAGAGAGAAGCTATTACATACAAAAACATTGTTGTTCCGGGAAGAGTTCTTGGAGAAATGGATGAGACGCTGAGACATTATTCGCAAAATTAAAACTTCAAAATGTTTTGATGAAATAACAGAAAAAAAAATCTCCTAAATAATTTCTTCAATCTCCACCATTTAAGAGAGAGCAGAGCCACGCAAGCGTATTTACCAAGTTCTTCTTTTCACTTTCCGTTTTGAGTAAACAAAATAATGGAATCTTGCCAAACCAAGGTACTTGGTACCTGCAGAAATAAAGAAAGTTTTTTCCAATTTACTTTTTCTGTTTTTCTATAATTTATTCACTTTCTGTTTTTAATTTATTTATACAATATTCATTTCACCATGGACCACTCGTTAAGTCTACATTAACTTTCTTGAAAGAAAATCTGTTACATGCAGTAATTCATGTAACCTACAAACCACATTTTATACGAACTCAATATTTTCTTATAGAACTGATTCCCTATAATTCACTGTCCTGAATAATAAAAGTTTTTGACGAAATTTGCCATTAACGGGTTCTAACATACGCTAATTACTTTTACCAAAAAAAATGCTAATTACTTAATTAGTTTAAGCAATGTAGTAACCAATATACACTGTTGTCATTTATTTATATATCATGAAATCACGTCGTCTTACACAGATGCATGTATTGTTTGAGAGATGTTCCGCCACTGCATGAAACAAAAATGCTCACAAGTCACAACGTGTCTTTACACAAATGCATGTCTAGTTCGAGTATAAAATTAAAATGATCGAAGCGACATCGTTTTAATTCAACAAAAACGTTTATATATTTATCATTAATATCTTCTGATTACGTTTCTTCCAAGTGTTGTTGAATTCTTCTTCTTCCTTCCTCCTCGATCGATCAAATCAAATCAACCATGTCAGAGATGGAGAGCATGGATCCGGAAGGAATCGACTCCGTCCGGATGACGTGGAACGTCTGGCCACGCAACAAAGTCGAGGCCAGCAAGTGCGTCATCCCCGTCGCCGCCTGCATCTCCCCGATCCGCCCCCACCGCGACATCCAATCCGTCCCCTACGCCCCCCTCCGCTGCCGCACCTGCTCCTCCGCCCTCAACCCCTTCTCCCGCGTCGATTTCGACGCCAAGATCTGGATCTGCCCCATCTGCTTCCAGCGCAACCACTTCCCCCCTCACTACCACGTCATCTCCGAGACCAACCTCCCCTGCGAGCTCTACCCTCAGTACACCACCGTCGAGTACGCCATGCCTCCTCCTCCCGGGAGCGAGCCTTCTTCTTCTTCGCCTTCGGTGTTTGTGTTTGTGGTGGACACGTGTATGATCGAGGAGGAGTTTGGGTACGCGAAGTCGGCGGTTAGGAGGGCGGTTGGGCTGCTTCCGGAGAATGCGCTTGTTGGGTTTGTGTCGTTTGGCACGCAGGCGCACGTGCATGAGTTGGGGTATTCTGATCTGACGAAAGTTTATGTCTTTAGGGGGGATAAGGAGATTTCGAAAGATGGGATTTTGGAGCAGTTGGGGCTTGGTGGTGCTTCTGGGAGGAGGGCACATGCTGGTGGGTTTGCGGTGGGGAGAGACGGTTCCGGTGTTAGTAGGTTCTTGTTGCCGGCTTCTGAGTGTGAATTCACCATTGATTCTGTGAGTGTTTTGTAAAAAAAACAAAAGGTTAATCCTTTTTATTAGTGTAATTTTTGTATAATTTTTTTTTTTTGGTTTTGTGTTTTTGTGTAGCTGTTGGATGAGTTGCAGACGGATCAGTGGCCTGTACAGGCTGGACGTCGTCAGTCGAGGTGTACGGGAGTGGCTTTGAGTGTGGCTACGGGTCTGCTTGGAGCTTGTTTCCCTGGAACTGGGGCTAGGATCGTGGCTTTGGTTGGAGGACCATGCTCTGAGGGACCAGGCACGGTAACTACATTTGTTTTAACGCCCTCCCTTCTTTCTTGTGTTTATTAACTATGGAATTGGAATCGTTCAATGTCGAGTTTTGAAATGGTAATGGTGGCAACTGGATATGATAGTTAGGAGAAGATGAGAGATAGATATTTGCTAGTTTTTGTTGTTGAGATTTGATTGAGCATTAGATGCCCCATGTAGCCTAAATAGCGATATGTTGCTTAAAATAGTTGAATTTTGCATCACGGAGGCTGTAATCCTGGACAAAATGAGAGTGTGAGTTTTGCCTCTTGATACAAAAATCTTCTTTTAAGTTACTTAGTCTTATGTTTGGCTTCTGCAGATTGTGTCAAAGGATCTATCAGAACCTTTGCGTTCACATAAAGACCTCGATAAAGATGCGGCTCCATTCTATAAGAAAGCAGAGAAATTTTACGATGGTCTCGCCAACCAGTTGGTTAACCAAGGACATGTACTTGACCTTTTTGCATCCGCACTTGATCAGGTATTTCTTTTCCCTGAATGTTTTCTACTGTGTTAAGTAAGTATCATAAGGAGAAAATATGGTGTAAAACATTTCCTCTCAATTGCAAGTCGCAACGAATTTTGTAGCACGAAGAAGATTATTTTGATTAATTTCTTATTTACTCTAACTTTGCTCACAGATTCTTTGAAATCTGCTTTAATCTTATTTTCTAATGTGTTTCGAATATTAGGTTGGTGTTGCTGAAATGAAAGCTACGGTTGAAAGAACTGGAGGACTTGTTGTTTTATCAGAAAGTTTTGGTCATTCTGTATTCAAGGATTCCTTCAAGCGAGTATTTGAAGGTGGAGAACAGTCTCTCGGCCTTTGTTTCAAGTGAGCTACTTGCTATTTCTTTGGCCATTCATGCTAATCCAAATTCTTCAGCTAATGGCATTCTTACTCATTTTCAAACTAACATTTCAGTGGTACATTTGAGATCAACTGTTCGAAGGACATAAAAATCCAAGGAATCATTGGACCTTGCGCGTCATTGCAAAAGGTTGAAGCTACTCATACTCGGAAGTTTATCTTTTTTTTTTTTGTCTTGAAATTCTGGTAGATAACCTAACAGTTATGCTTTTTTGGGGGGAAATTTGCAGAAAGGCCCCAGCGTTGCTGATACAGTTGTTGGGGAGGGGAATACTACAGCATGGAAGATGTGTGGTCTCGACAAAAGTACTTGTCTGACGGTCTTCTTTGATCTTTCTTCAAGTGATCAATCAAATAACCCTGGAGCTTTAAATAACCAGCTATATATACAGTTTATGACAAGGTATCCTCTTCATGCAATTCCGGGTTTGATCATGTTCACCAATCTAATTGAAAATTTGATCTTAATTATATGATTGCAGCTACCAAAATCCAGAAGGTAAATCATTACTTCGAGTTACTACTGTTACCAGACAATGGGTGGATACTGCTCTTAGCACAGAGGTTAGTACTATTCCACATTATTTTCGGAAATTACTTGGATACTGCTACTTCATTATGGGGTTTCTAAAATCACTAGCCGATGTGTTTCCTTACTCCAAGAATGGTCGAGTTATATCCTGGTCAATAGCTAATGAGGTGTGTAAAATCTTCAGGAATTGGTGCAAGGTTTTGATCAAGAAACTGCTGCTGTGGTGGTGGCCAGATTAGCTTCCTTTAAAATGGAAACAGAGGTAAATATTAAATCCAGGCACTTTCAAGCTCAGACTCTTGGATTTGCATTCTTCAATTGGGAAATTCTCTTCACCATTGTTTATCTTTGGTTGCCAAACTTCTTAACTACTCAACTATGATTTCTCAGGAGGGGTTTGATGCTACTCGATGGCTTGACAGGAACCTTATTCGTCTTTGTTCCAAATTCGGTGATTACCGGAAGGATGATCCTGCATCATTTACTCTGAATCAAAACTTTTCACTATTCCCTCAGTTTACATTTAATCTCCGACGTTCACAGTTTGTCCAGGTAATAGTGAAACAGGAGAAGCTGTAAATTTTTCTCTGTATCAACTTGCCAGCGAATCTGTAATCTTCTCTTGTTTCTTCATATGGCGATGTTGGCAGGTGTTCAACAACAGTCCAGACGAAACTGCATACAACCGCATGCTATTGAACCGAGAAAATATTTCAAACGCAGCTGTTATGATTCAGCCATCTCTAACAACTTACTCGTTTAGCACGCTGCCTCAGCCCGCATTGTTGGATGTTGCATCCATCGCTGCAGACCGTATCCTCTTGTTGGATTCTTACATTAGTGTTGTCATTTTCCATGGGATGACCATAGCGCAGTGGCGCAACTTGGGCTATCAAAATCAGCCTGAACATCAGGTAATGGTGATTTTTCTTGAAGATGCATTGGTAAATCAAGCTTACATGTTTTCATTTGATCTAAGGCATTTGCACAACTCCTGGAAGCTCCTCAAGAAGATGCGCAGATGATCATCCGTGAACGTTTTCCTGTACCGAGATTAGTTGTATGTGATCAACATGGATCTCAGGTTAGTTTTTCATAACTCTTTCATCTCTGAATGTGTAGTTACTTTCTTGAAGTGTTCCTATTGTTTGTTGACTTTTGAGTAAATACGTGTGGTAATAATGGTGGCAGGCAAGGTTTTTGTTAGCGAAGCTAAATCCGTCAGCAACATACAACAACCCGAGCGAGATGAATGCAGGTTCTGATGTAATCTTCACGGATGATGTTAGTCTCCAAGTCTTCTTCCAACATCTCCAGAAACTGGCTGTTCAATCTTGAAAACACAGAGATTGACAGAGTCAGAGCAAGTCTCAGACCGAATCCCACAAAGACAAATAAAGATGCAGCCATCGCTCACCAAAGTGTCTCTGTGTCTTAAGTTTCTCATAACACATACATGAACAAGAGTATGCTTTTGTTTTCTTTTCAAAGAGGTTTTTTTTTTCTCATGTAGTAAACAAATTTTGTAGTTCCATTTCGTCATAGTTTTATTTATCTTATTACATTTTCTCCTTCTTTATTTGTATTCAACTTTTGACGTTCTTGAGACTTAGACTTAGTCTCATCAGAGTGCATACATTCTTTTGTTGAGAATCTCCGACTCTGAAGGCATAAGAGAGAGTGAGAAAGATCTAGACTTGCTTCTCTCTTTCCTCATGTGTTTCAGCTTACATTCCTCAATCCTATGCATGACCACACAAAAACACATTGCACCTATCGTGGTTAGCATGATCGTCCCTCCAATAACCGTTGCACAAATCGCCAACCACATATCCTCCTTACCCACAAGGATAAACGAAAGAGAAACAAAGGCAATGGATATGAACACATGAGCTTGTTAATCACAAACACAAGCTTCTTATTTGCCTTCTGTTCAATCACCACAACAACCGCTAAAGAAATGAACAAGGCCAAGCTCTCGAATACAAAGAAGACTACGCTAAAAGTTGTGAAGACAAAAACAAAAGCCGTGAGACGCCATCTAACTCTATTTCAAGTGCCTTTTACAACTTAATAATACACATGATCAAGACTTAGGAATCACGATAAATTGACTGAGCCATCCACTTGAGATGCAACTGAAGCTTGCCTGATTTGGATTCGTCTAATTGAAACCAGTCTTTGTATTCCTCTTCCATTATAACCCTTGTCAGCGTCAAGATGCATCTCCCAATGTAATCCTGCACCATAAAGTAAAAAAGCCACAACTTATATTGCCAACGCGTGAAAATGACAATCCAGGTTATGCGATGCAGAGTGTTGCAGTTCGGTGTTACCTTTCCAAAGGTGTCATGGTCCCAAACTTCAAGGACTAGCATATCGTGTAACCCATCTTCAACCACAAAATCAAAAGTCTGGTTCCAAACCGGGTTTAAGCTGTCATTGACAACCTGGTGACATAAAATTACAGTTAGTTAGACACGAAGAGGATGAAACATCATTCACTTGGATAACTCTCCTTGTATGAGTGAGATCTTACCCGAGTTTTGCTCTTAGCACCAGATTTCTTCATGGAGAGAACGACATATGGATCAGCTTTCCCCATCATATCTTGTTTCGGTATCTCTTCTGCAGATATCACTGTCACAGAAAGCACTCCTCTTACGATGACATCCTTTTTTTTACGCGATGTCGCATTCTCTTCGTCTGTCGTATCATTCTTGAGCACCCTTTCTAAGGACGTCATCGATGAATAGGCAAAGGGATTTACGATGCCGTTGTTTCCCGCACCAAAAGGAACATACAGTAGCTCAAGGTGAACCTAAGTTACAGAACAATAACGTGTGTTCATTGGCCATTTACAGGTTATGACAAAATCTAATCTGAGGAAATTTATAGCTTATCTAACCTCTCCACGGTTCTTGTTATCCCTCTGGATCTCTAAATCCTTGACCAAATTCAACCAGACGTCTTTCACTTTACCAGGTTCAAGTTCACAAAGCCGGATTTGTGCACAACCGATAAGCTCGGAGGCCTGTACACCCTCGTCGTCATATATTCTAACCACTAAATGTTGTGTTGATGCGTCTTCAACAACAAATTCAAAATGCTCATTCCAGATGGGATTCAGATCATTGTTCTGATGGGAATAAACATGATCAATCAGATATCATCCTTTTAAGGTTTAGAACAAATAAATGAACAAATGGACTACTTACAATTGTCTTGCTTCTCTGAGTCTTTTCACGCAAAGGGCGTATAAACATTTTAGCAAAGGGGTCAGATTTTCCCACTAGATCTTTGTTGGTCAAGTTCTTCGCTTGCACAAGCTTCACCTCCAACATTCCAACAGGCTTTAGCTCCAGATCGCTGGGTCAAGAAACACAAAAATAGCTCAAATAAAAATCCAAAACTAAAATCACAAGCACTTTCATTTTGCTATAAAGCAACTGCAAAAAGTGGAAAAAGAAGTTGAGGATATACTCCACTGAAGTAAGCGCTTAAACCCTCAATAAAAACAATAAACATTACGTCAATGGTTCAACTTCATGTTTTTAGTGTGAGGTGTACCTATAATCACCAGGTAAAATTGGGATAACCTTCCGAACAGGCCATGTGATTGAATCTTCCACGGCATCCCGTATTGTTTCCTGTTACATATCAACTTAATGGTAAGCTTCATATGCCCCAGGGCATAAAAGAGCAATGAGTGAGAAAATGAGATGGAATCATGGAAAAGGAAAAGAAAACTAGAAACGTATACTATAATTGTACAAAATAAAAAGTACCATACAAACAAGGGTTCATGTGTTACTATAGTAACTGTCCTGACACGAGTAACAATGAATGCGAATATACTATTATGATAAAAGGTGGACAACACCAGGAATAAATAGAACGCCAAACCTCAATAGCATCAGAAAGTCCAGGAATTGCTGAAATGTCGCCTCCAACAACCTTAAGGGTGAAGTCCAATTTTTTCTGCAACACAAAATTGGATGTCTTACGCTAAACAACATACAACAGAGACTTTTATTCACACACACGTGCGTGCTCAGTTATGCACACAGAAGAATGTAACAACATCAAACAAAAGTAAAGAAAAACGATTATGTAAACAACAGCTTCAAAAGTTTCAGAGGACACCAACCTTTTCTCTAAGAGAAACACTGACAGCTCCAAAGCAAGGAAAATCATCAACCAGTGGCCTAAAAATCAGCCTGAAAACACCAGTGAATCCAATGTTTTTCACCTAGAAAACAGACAATAAGAAATCAGTAGAAGTCAGCTAATCATGGATCAAACTAGAAAAGCTACAAATAAAACATCAGTATTGACTTCACATGTTCTGCAAGACAGAAAAACTAACAAGCATTATGAAAGTCTATTTGCTTCCGCATATACTATTTCCCAGATTGAATTTCTAGAAAAAAAATCCACAGTAGCTATCCAAGGGTTTTATAGTCACAAAAAACTAAATTATCAGTAGCTATTTCTGCCTTAGGTCTTTATTTGCATATCAATTTGATACCAAACTTCTTCCATCGGGTGTGACTTATTAGTAGACGTGAAAAGGCATTTCTGGGAGAATGTGGTCTCAAATCAGATCTCAAGCATCAATCTAGAAGTATACAAAATAAACATTTGAAGGCAGGCATGAGGTACATGTCCTGTACCTGAACTGGAAGAGATACACCAACTAAGGTCTTGATGCCAAGTACTATATTTGGATTTCCATCCCAATTCATATCAAGTTCCATGGTCATCCCATTTTCATCACCTTCGACAATGGAAACACCTATAGAAACACCACGGAAGACAAGCAGACTCATAAATTGTAAAGCAACAGCATTATATTAGTATGAGAATATGGCCTCTCTTTATGCAAATTTTATACACAATATCCACAGAAATGTAAAGAAGGATACGGAGGCCATTTCTCATTCTTTTATTTAACTTAAACCACTTCTCGTTCTTTTATTCAGTTGCATATAAATTTCCCCTTTGAACATGAATTCAGTTACTATCACAAAAAGTAGGTTACAAAGAGAAGACGTTATAAAAAATCTCGACTAAGGATCCAAGCTCAAGATGGACTCAAACTAAACCGAAAAGTTCACAAGCAAAGAGACTTTCAATGCCAATTCAACATGATTCAATTGCACAAGTTCTAGTTACCTCACAAACACACAAAATTACATATAAACAAAGGCAAACCTGTAAACTGAGGCGCCACGGTACCGAGAGTGAGCTTAGAAAACGTCAAGGAGGCCACAACGGCAGGTCTATATTGCTCGAGAACAGGCTCCACGGATGCCCTTATAAGCTCAGAAGCTGCCTAAAACTCCAAAGAAAAGGAGAAAAAGAACCTCCATTTTAGAAACAACATCTCCATCCATTACACAGAAACAACATACATACCTCATCAACATAAGGCCAGATCTTTGTCAAGTGATGGTTCAGCCAAGTCAACTGAAGTAAAACAAAACGCCAAATGCAACTGAGTTATGTCCACACAATTCGCAAAAAGGAAGAAGCTTTTTCTAAGCAGATTGGGAAACTTAACTTCTGACGCTCGGAGAAGACGACCCAGGAAGGATAAAACTCAGCAGGGAGAAGCTTCCTGGAATCCTCCACCGTCATCCTCGCGAAAGCAGTCACCGTATTCGCCTGAGATAAAGAAAAAAAGAGACAAATCAAAGCTGAAACGAATCTGGAAAAAACGCGAATCGTTTCGAAAAGAGTGTGTGTGTGTGTGTGTGGAGGCTCACGAGTTCAGAGCGAAGCTTGGATCGGTAATTCTCGGCCTTGACGAAGCCGATGATGATGGTGATTCCCACGGCGAGTCCGATCACAAGTCCGACTATGAATCCCATTTTACTTCGCCGAAAAGTGTCCGTACTGTTTCAGTACAGCAACCAGATTCCGCGAGCTCAACCGACAAAAGTAAGAATAATATCTCAATCAAAAAGGTTTTACTTTCCAATTAATTAATTTAAGTTGGGATTAGTGAAAGATTAACAACAGTTAATTAGAAAATAACACGTTTCTTTGGGCTTAAATCTTGGAAGTGAAAGCCTGTGCTAAACTTATAAGCCCAATAGCACACTGTTTCTTTGGGCTTCAATCTTGAATCCAATAACGTTCATTCAAACTTTGATCGAACCAGACCGGTAAAAGGTTCGGTCAGAGGGTATTTGAACTCAAACCGACCAGAGTGAATCGGACCGGTGATTGAACCGGCTTGTAGAAGAAAAAATTGGTGTTTGTTTACATTGAAAATGAAAAACTAACGCTCTTTATTACCAACCAAAGCCCTTTTATCAACATTGATTCTTGCAAAACCTTGTCAACAAGGTTGCATATCTTAGCTTTGCCTGTTCTGGAAACTTAGGTTAACTATATACTAATCTTTTAGATCAAGGGATTATAATTGAATATACGAGGAGCAATTAACCAATTACCAGACATTTTCCTAAATAATTTATATATCCATCTTTGTATTTCTAAGCTTTATTGATTTTTTTCTCCTGAAAATGCTATTTGACCCGAGTCTAAATACAACGGGCATTACATAGCCTACTAGCAAACATAAAGAAAATGTGGGCCTCCCCACCATAAAAGCAAAAGAAAAAAAAAACAGATGCATATACTATATTAAATAGTTTTTAATTATATATGTAATTTATTTTATATAGGTGAATCTTTGCTCTGACTGCCTCGTAAATATTGCAATTTTAAGAGATGGGATTTGTACTTAAAACAGAAAGTAAAAGCAAAATCTTCCTTGTGTTTTATTTTTAATGAAAGTAAAAAGCTTTGGTGATAAGATGTAATTACTATGTGAAACCATGCAATCTACTTTTGTCCCCTTCATTTCGTTAACCATTGAGTATGGATCAAAAGCCTAGCACATTTTTCAACGGATGTCGTTTCATGACTATCCTGGACCTAAACTATGGGTTGGGTTTATATACTGTCTTTGGCATAATGATTTTATACCATCGAACTGTAGATTAAAGTAAAGAGATATTATGGGAAAACTAAAGTGATTATGACACATGATATATACTAAATACCTAGAAGAAAATCATCCATATCGGTTTATCTCTAGGATGTTTTCTATATAAAGAAGAGTAGGATTTCCACTTAAAACTACATAATATTGGTATATGGAGAATATTTGTTTTAGAAAGTCATTTGACATATTAAAAAAAAAATCAAAGCTATAAAACGAAACTATAAGGTTAAATAAAAGATTGTGCTCAGCAGTGTAAGAAACATTGTACAAGTTAGGGAATATCCCTTTTATTTTGGATATGGAAAATATAGACTTCATTTTAAATGCGCATCCATCTGACACCACTTGGTCATGTCCCTTGTTCTTTCGCCCATTAAAGAAACTGGCACGTAGAATATAAAAAGCTGAAAGAAGTTTCATTCATGATTCGATTTACTGATAAAACAAAGATTTGCGATAGTTTGAATCCGAACCTCCGGATGTTGGAAATTTCTTAACATGAAATGAAATCACAATTTAGATTGACTTTATAACCATGTGTTGCATGCATACTTGCATGCCCTTGATTATTTCTTCTTTGGGAACATCTCACCTAATAAACTTTATATATATGTGTGTGTGTGTGTATATATATATATATGTATGTGTGTGTGCGTGTGCGCGACTGTGTGTGAATGTGAAACTGTATTGAACTGTGTAAAAATGGGAATTGCATTGCCTTCTGTTGTGTCCACTAGTGCGAAAGTGTACATCATCTACGAGTTCGTGGGACAAATTAATGATAATATTCCTGCCGATTAGATACCAATGAAATCAAAGTGCACTCATATAATAGATAGGTTACACAAAGATATATATCAAGAGAAGTTCAATGGTATAAAATGTGTCTATTTGCACATATAATCTCAGATAAATGAAGACAGGTAAAACTATATCTATATGGTTTCTTTCTCTATTTACTAGTCGCTTCTTTGCCCATCTAGACGCAAGTGATTGTGCTTGTCAATAAATATCGGATGTGTTGATTAAAAAAGAAGCCATAAAGATTGACTGGATAACATGGACCATTTGGTGTTTCAAAACGTGTTTTAGAATACTCAAACTATCAACGATGTCGAAATGGTTAAAATCATATGTTGAATATAGTCATCAAGTTATATGATTAACCATGTGTACGTCGTATGATCAAAAATCTGTAATTATTAACGTCCATATGTTCTATATTGCGTTTCCCATTGTCTGTAAACAAATATGGATGTATCTTGATGGGACTAGCAATCTAGCGTAACGAATTAATGGTGTATATGCTGCTAATCATGATTAGCATTCATGAGTGTTTAATGTATGGTGGAGCTAAGTTCCGTATTTTATACTATTGTGGATCATTTTATTTGATAAAAACTTATGCTGCTTTTATTGAAATTAATTTAAAATACACATTATAGTTAATCTATCAATTTAAGAGGATAATTTTAATCATATGGGACATTTGGCTGCCCCAGCATGAAATTCTCCGCCGTCTAGCCATTATCAACTTCTTAACTATTTTCTGTATTCTGTGTAGTTAAGTTAGGTATATAACTTTATATACATATAATAACAAGTTTTGTGGGATTTCAAGATTGGATCATATCATCTCAGTATAGTTAATATCTCTAGATACATTCACTGTGCGAATGTTCTCACCATGATCTTTTAAGAACTTGTAATGTTTTACCTATTTATCTTAAGCCATTTGACATATACTAACGGATTGTCTATAACTCGATAGAGACTTTGGACTTGGATATTCTAAGAGTTTTATTTCTAATTTTTATACTTAAGTCTATTGTCTTGACCAAAAAAAAAAATATATATACTTAAGTCTATTGTCTACTGACTAAGTATTTTAATACAAAAAATAAAAATAAAGTGGGTAGAAAATACTTTTATATACGACTTGGCAAGATTTCTTTAGTTCTACTTTTTTTTGTTCATGTAAGAAAATGGGAGTCTCGAGAAAAATACAAAAACGGAGAACTCATATCAGGGGCGACTGGCGAGTGGACTTCAATACAGTATCTTGTGTCCAGCATTTTTGCTACAAGGAAATGATAAATCTAAAATCAAAGAACCGTCCAATTTAAGGAGATTCAGAAACTGTAAATTTCAGTAAAGAAAAATTCGAAAAAGTACAAACAAAAATAAAAAATAATTAAACAAATTGAAAAGGAAAGATGATATGGCAACCATAACAATAGACCAAGACAGATAGCTCTCTTTATCTCTTTTTCTTTCTTTTCCCCCTCTACTTCTCTCTTTTCAGTCTTTAATAGTATTATTTGTTTACTTTTCTACTTTCTTGATATACCAAAATCTTGGAGAGAAAATGCGATACTTTACTTCTTAATAATGTGGTGCTCTATTACAAGTAAAATTGTATAACTACTATTATTGTACTTAATAGTGTTGCAAATATGAGTTATATTTTTGATATATGAGTTCTGTTATTATTTAGATAAGTATTAATAACACAGTAATTTCTATATTTAAAATTGATGGTATCAGAGGTATATTCGGTCCTTAACATCACTAAAAAGAGTATCAGAGGTATATTTTTATAAACAAACCCATTTCTTTAAGCAAAAAAAAAAAACCATTTCGTTTAGGTTAGGGTGGTCATGGCTTCATGTAGCTTTGCATATTTTAAATTTAAACATTTAATAATAACCGCGCGCATTAGTTTGAGGGTAATTTTATCCTATAGTTTTATATGCTTTCTTCGTGCTTTATCAGTAAACATCAATTCACAATTCTCGCATGCACCTATGTGGAAAATTGTAAAATCCTTTGTAATTTCTGTTGCTTTTGGTTCATTCTGAATCAAATATTAATAGCACCAACACTAGTATCTCAATTAATTTGTAAAGTTTAAAATGTTACTATTTTAAATTAACTTGATCTTCAAGCAATTAGATTGTTTATCTGACATTTGATACATACCCTTTTATAGGGCAAGTACTTAACAGTTAACACATCTTACTAGGTAAAGGATTATGATTTAAAATTAAAAAAAAAAAAAACACGTCTTGACTTTTTCTGTATCGTGTTATTACAAATGGTGATGATAATTTTTTTACTAGAGTTGACAAAAGCACTCGGCATGTTTATAACAATCATAGAATTTCAAAGAATCATGATTTACATTCATGTATGATATAATTCTACAAGATCTGTCACAAATACATAAATGATTATGTCATTCCACAGTTTTTTTTTTACCTTTTTCAGTTAAATTAAAACTCATTAGTATTTTAATCATCTTTTGCTTCAATTCTTCTTTTAGACTATGAATAAAGGATTAAACAAATATTTTATATTCATTGAGATGGCTTGAATCCTACATCTTAAAATGAGTTTTCTTTGAAGTTTTACGTAATTTTGGTTAAATATAAGAGATCAAATGAGGTGAAATAAAAGACATGTATATATATATATATATATATATATATATATATCTGGTAAGACTATATATAAAATGTTATTAGCAATCAAAGATAATGACGTGCAAAATACTAACCAACAAAATATCGATGAGTTTTTCTCTCAGGCACGGTACCCAAGAGAGTTGTTAACCGCTGAGTTTTCTCTTGCTCCCTGTTTTGACTTTCTCCTTTTGGCATCTGTTCACCTCTGCTTTATCGGGTTTTTCAAATTACCTTCTTCTTCAAGTAATTCCCATTGGTTAATAGCCGTCCCTGGTCTTTACCCATCGGGTTCTTCCCCCGACTTCGTCGGAGGGACAGCCGGTTCCGGCCATTCTCACCGCAGATATCTTCTCCTTGTCTGGTTCTCTTCCATGGATGTATTGGTGAGCTTGATACAATCATTCCTTGCTGTTCTAAAGGTTTCAGAAACCAGAAGGAGCAGCATTCTTGGTTGAAGATCTTTCTGCAGTAAAGCTTTTTACCACCCCTGTGTGGTCTCCGTCCGCCTCTGGTCCCTCATAGTTTGTGTAAAGCTCCACTTCTCAAGCTTGTCTCAAGCAGGGCTTCGGATCCAGCTCCCTCGTCTAATTCTCCACGCTCCGCAAGATCTTTTATCGCACCTTCCCACTGTCCCTCTGCTGTGAGTAGTTTAGCTCCGCTCTGTTTCTGCAAGTTTTACTCTCCCATGGCTCATCGATATTCAAGATCGGAGAAAGGAAAGTGGAAAGAAGACCGCCCCCTCCCTCCAAAGAAACCATTAGTTCGGATCCCAGAATCAAACGTCTCTGATCTCATTGAACGTCACAAGTATACTCTCATCGGTAGAGTCACAAATCCGTCGATCCAAAAGCCTCGTGCTTTGGTTGATTTCTTTCTCCAACACTGGAATGTGATTGGGAGAATTACTGGTAGAGATTTGGGACCGCAACTATTCCAATTCAGTTTCGATTCTGAAAAGGATTTGCAGGTCATCCTCTCGAAATCTCCTTTCCATTTTAAAAGATGGATGATGATACTTCAGCGTTGGGAACCGATAGTTTCTGACTCCTTTCCAGCGCGAATCCCATTCTGGATCAATGTCCACGGCATACCTCTTCATTACTGGACAGATGCAACTATCAATGCCATTGGCGAAGCTCTAGGTCCAATTGATTCCAAAATGAGTGACAAAGCTCGACTGAGAGTTCAGATAAATGGTCTTGAGCCGCTCATCATGCGTATGGACCTTCAACTCCCCTCAAATGATATTGTTGAGGTGGAACTAGAGTATGAGAAGCTTGAAAAACATTGTTTCCTTTGCAAGTCTCTCTCTCATGAGGATGATGATTGTCCTTCAAAGTCTCTGTCCCTTCGATCTGAAAGAGACAGGAGCAAGATTAACATCTCCCAACAAAACACCCTGGATAAGATTGAAGAAGGAAGGAAGCGCCAAGCAGAAAGGAAGTACTCCCGTATGCAACAACGTCCCCGCCAAGAAGGAGCTCGCTGGCAAAACCTTAAGGAAAGCGAACCTAGGGGTCCTCGTAACTCTCGTGAGACCCTGTCTCGATACACGTCTGAGAAAAGCTCTTGTTTTGAAGAAAATCGCCGCCGCTATGATGATCGGACGGACTTCCGCTCGGACCGGCCAGCTGCGTCCATCCGGTCGCCTTATAGACGTGGATCACAAGAAAGAAGCTCTACTGGTCATTCTGCCCAAGAGAGATCCTGCCCCCCTTCTGTTCCTGGAACCAACAGGATCACCCCCCTGAGAGAAGGTAGTTCGAACTCTCGAAGATCCCCACAGGCTGCCTTAGCCCTGGTTCCTAGGAACAACCTGGCTTCCCGTCTCTCGGATCCTCGTGCTTTCATTGACTCTAGTGAAGAGCGCATCCCAGCTACGGAGAGATTATCGGTGCATACACAGAGGACAAGTAAAGCTGATCTTCGGGATTCTTTATCAGGCTCTAAGAACCATCAGGAAGTTACTAATCCGAATTTAGAGAGTACACCTCCGCTGCCTCCGCTAAGTGTAGCGATTACTCGACCTTCGAGTTCAACAGGTTTTAACGCAGGAAGATTGGGACCAGGAGAAAGATCCCCAATCAGAACCCTCAGTGAAGACAGGATCCATGTATCATTACGCTTAGGTACCCTGCTTTCTGAAACAGAGAGCGATGATCCGACTTTCGCTCCTACTGACCTCCCTGCTCTGTCAAAGGCGGAAGGAAAGAGAAAGCTCGTTCGGATCCGATCAACCAAGCGTGTGCCAAGTAGCCCGCAAAATGGAGCCAATGCAAAGAAGAGAAGGGTTGCTAAGATAAATGCCTCTCCTCGTCGCAAGCTGATGATGGATGCTATAGTTGCAGGGGGACGAGGACTCTCAGGCACCTCTCGCTGCACGCCAACAACCCGGAGCAAATCAGCAGCAACAAAGACCATCCCAGCTATTGTGAAGAAGGGGAAGGATTTTCGTCCTCCTCCAAGCTCTCTTCCTTAGCTTGCATTAGCTGGAACTGTCAAGGTATCGGGACCACCTTGACAGTCCAGCGGATTAAGGAGTTCCGCAAGCGCATCTCCCCTGCGGTTCTCTTCCTCATGGAAACAAAAAATCAAGACGAGGCCCTTCTCAAACTATTCAAGAATTCCGAATTAACAAATCATTTTACGGTCCCACCGTCGGGTCTAGCGGGAGGTCTCTCGCTGTCTTGGAAGGATGATATTCAGGTTGATATTCTTTTCTCCTCAGCTAACATTATAGATACTCACATTGAGGCACATGGAACTTTTAGCTTTGTATCCTTTATCTACGTGCACCCGAGCGAATGAGCGGCGTTAAGATTAATGGAACTAGGGGAAGGTAGAGAGGAAGCTTGGCTCATCACGGGAGATTTCAATGATCTCCTAGATAACTCGGAAAAAGTGGGAGGCCCGGCTCGCTGGGAAGGATCCTTTCTCTCGTTTAGGAGCTTTGTGGCTCAGACGGGTCTTTGGGATCTGAAACATTCGGGTAACCACCTCTCTTGGAGGGGAACCAGATATACCCACTTTATCCAGTCAAGGTTAGATCGAGCAATGGGAAACTGTTCGTGGTTTGAAAGGTTCCCAGCAGGTCAGCTGTGAATACCTCCGTTTTGAGGGCTCGGATCACAGACCAAGTAGTGGTTCATTTCGATGTTTCCCGCCGAAGAAAGAAAGGCTTGTTCCGTTTTGATCGACGACTCAAAGACAAGCCCGAAATCCGCCAGTTGGTGGCAGACAGCTGGAAAGAGGAGCCACTGGAATCGATAGTATCCAGGGTAGCTCGGATCCGTATCAAAATTATCCAATGGGTAAAACAACAAAACCTGAACAGCAATCTTGCTATTAAAAAGGCGCAAGTGGAATTGGAGGAAGCTCTTTCTAGTGCAACTCCGGACCCGATAATCATTGCTACTATCACGGGTACCTTGGAAGCGGCATATAAAGAGGAGGAGCTATATTGGAGGCAAAGAAGTCGTATCCTATGGCTGCATAGTGGTGATCGGAACACGGGATTTTTTCACGCATCTACCCGAGGAAGGCGTGCCATGAATAAGATCTCTGTTCTTGAAAACAATCTCGGGAAAGCTGTGTACCAGGAGGAGGAGATCATTGAAGAGATTACAAGTTATTTCTCCAGCATTTTCAAAGCACAAGTCTCGGCCTCATCCTTGGTGGTGCAGGAAGGTATTATACCCTCTGTTACCGCAGAGATGAACCAGAGGTTGATTGCCCCCCCTTCTCTGGTTGAGATTAAGGAAGCTTTGTTTTCAATCCACCCGGATAAAGCACCAGGACCAGATGGGTTCTCGGCCAGCTTTTACCAGACATATTGGGATATCATAGGAGAGGAGGTGTCGAAAGATATTCAAGCCTTCTTTGAGACTGGCAACTTGGAGGCGCAACAGAACGAGACCCATGTGCGGCTTATTCCCAAAGTAAATGGGGCGAGGAGAGTTGCGGAGTACCGTCCCATTGCTTTATGCAATACGCATTATAAGATTATTGCCAAACTCCTTACTCGCAGGCTGCAACCTCTGCTGTCGGAATTGATTTCTGAGCACCAGTCTGCCTTTGTTAAAGGCCGGTCAATATCTGATAATGTGCTGATAACGCACGAGATTCTCCATTACCTGCAGCATTCAGGTGCAACCATTCGATGTAGCATGGCGATGAAAACGGACATGAGCAAGGCGTATGACCGGATCGAATGGAGTTTTCTGAAAAATGTCCTCTCGCGGTTTGGCTTCCATGACATATGGATTTCTTGGATCATGACTTGTGTTACATCGGTCTCGTATTCGTACTTGGTGAATGGGGCAGCTCAAGGCAGAGTAACACCTTCACGAGGGATCCGGCAAGGCGATCCGCTTTCCCCGTACCTCTTTATCCTTTGCACGGAAGTTCTTTCGGGTCTCTGCAAGAAAGCCCAAGCCAAAGGCGAGATCATCGGTGTTACGGTCTCTCGTAACAGTCCGACCATTAACCACCTACTGTTTGCCGATGATACAATGTTCTTCTGCCGAACGGACCCGAGGAGTTGTGCAGCCCTTCTAGCTATCCTTAAGAAGTATGAGAGTGCTTCAGGGCAGTTCATTAACCTGGACAAATCCTCCATCACCTTTTCGGCAAAGACCCCTAGCGATTCCAAGCGGCGTATACGGTCTCTCTTTCACATTCAAAATGAAGGAGGCGTTGGCAAATATCTCGGTTTACCGGAGCATTTCGGGAGAAAGAAAAGGGATATCTTTGCGGCTCTAGTGGATCGGATGCGACAAAGAGCTCATAGTTGGACGTCCAGATATCTTTCAGGAGCGGGGAAAATGGTGCTACTTAAGTCAGTCTTGGCGGCAATGCCAACTTACTCCATGTCTTGCTTTAAGCTGCCTGCTTCCCTTGTCAAACAGATTCAATCGGTGCTCACGAGGTTCTGGTGGGACCTATCTCCGGAGATCAAAAAGCTCTGTTGGGTGGCGTGGAATAAACTTGCGGAACCTAAGAGTACGGGTGGACTTGGTTTTCGTGAGATTGCTCACTTTAATGATGCCATGTTGGCTAAGGTCTCTTGGAGAGTCCTTAAAAACCCGACATCACTCCTTGCACGAACCCTCCTGGCAAGTATTGCCATAGGACCCTTTAGAGACATCGTGATAAGTGGAACATCACACGGTTGGCGTGGTGTTTTGGTGGGACGTGACCTTCTTTTGAAAGGCCTGGGTTGGGCTCTAGGATCTGGAAGGATGGTGAGGTTGTGGAATGACCCATGGTTGTCTACAACAGAACCAAGTATCCCCGTCGGACCCCCCACTTTTGCAACTCGGGACTGGCATGTAAGCAAATTAATTGATCCTTTGACTAAGGATTGGAACCTGAACATTATCAAGGAAACATTACCTCAATATGAGGAAGAAATCTGTAAGCTAGTCCCAAGTTGCTTCCCTCTAGATGATGAAAGAGTCTGGCTCCCAAATGCTTCAGCGCCTACTCAACGAAGTCTGGGTATGCGTTAGCAAAGACCTTCTCAGGAACCCCGACGAATGATTTCAACTGGAAGAAGTGTATCTGGCAAGTCCAAACATCCCCAAAGATTAAACACTTCCTCTGGAAATCGAACAGTGGTGCCCTCCGCCGGATCGAACCCGAGCGTAGAGGCATTTCTATCTCCCGGTCAGAAC
>CM028689.1:9992009-10010280 GCA_016771965.1 Brassica carinata | reverse complement strand
GCTAAGAGGTAATTATATTATGATTTTAATTAGTTTTTGTGGAGAAGATGTATGACAACGGTTGTATTATTTTGATTTAGGATATGGGCGAACAGGCAGTCTGCTGCGAGGTCAAAGGAGAGGAAGATGAGATACATTGCAGAGCTCGAGAGGAAAGTACAGACTTTGCAAACAGAAGCTACAACTCTCTCAGCGCAGTTGACTCTCTTGCAGGTTTGGTTGCATCATCGTGCAGACCAGATTCTAATTCTAGAGTTTTGCAAGTAATATGGTTTTAATCTTGTTAGCCTTTCTTTCTGCTCTTCAGAGAGATACAAATGGACTGAGTGTTGAAAACAATGAGCTGAAACTCAGAGTACAGTCAATGGAGCAACAAGTTCACCTGCAGGATGGTCAGTATCTTTTCTCAAAAAACATTTTCCTATTATTTTTTTTTTCAATCTCTTTACTATCTGGATGGATAGTAGAATATGTGGGTAAGTCACGCAGTTGTATGTATATGCCATGCTAATTATTGATTTGTGAATGTAGTGCTGCTAGTTGATTAAGTGTAATAACTTTATTTGACAGCATTAAATGAGGCACTGAAGGAGGAAGTCCAACATCTGAAGGTATTAACAGGGCAAGGTGTTTCAAATGGTGGTACATCAATGATGAGCTATGGTTCCTTTGGATCAAACCAGCAATTCTATCCCAATAATCAGTCCAGGCACACTATGTTAGCCGCACAACAGTTCCAGCAGCTTCAGATCCAGTAACAGAAACAGCAGCAACAACAACTGTATCAACGTCAGCTTCTGCAGCAGCAGCGCATTCAACAGCAGGAACAACAAGGTGGTGTCACGGAGCTGAAAGGGCCCTTGTCTTCTTCGGGTCTGAAAGAGAGTGTAACATCGCCTGAACTTGAGGCTCCCTCGACAAAAGACTGAAGAGTGTAGACTTTAGACTTTGTAGTGTCCAATCTCAATCTCCTTCCTCTTTCCTGATCAGTTGTTATTGCATTCTATAGTATAAAAACAAGGCACCTTACAAGTTGTTAGTGGAAAGCCTTTGTTTGTTTGTTGTCTGCTCGTAGTTTATAGTCTTCTCTTTGTATGGTCCTAAGCTCTTAAAACATTTGGTTAAAACTGTGGTTTTGAATCCAAGTCTGTAGTCTTTTAGCCAGATTCAAACTCTTAGGCTTTTTAGCTCTTTCTAATTATTTGAAAAGCGTCTCCTTTGGCTTTGGCTTTGAAGCTTTACGAGTCTGCAAAGATTCTTGTATAGTATCAGAACATAAACGATAATTACAAAGAGAAACAAGTTTTCCAAGAACATGGATTACAGGATTTGTCGACTAAATCTCACAAAAGGTAAAAGGAAACAATCTTCCAGTAGAGAACTGAACCAAACCAAACCAAACCAAGAAGAACCGGTCTTAACAATATTCATCTCCGGCAACAGCAAACGGAAGCCATCTGTGGCCATGGATGACTAACTTTTTATCCATGTTTGCAGAATTTGAAGACATGTGTAAAACAATGGAGAGATGAAATTGAAAGTCAAAGCCATTTTCTGTATTTACATGAAAATGTTAAGCATATCCTTCTCCTAGCAAACTCTGGAGCCGTCCTGCGATCCTAGCCTTTAACATAATCTTTCAAGGAGAATGGAGGAAACGCATCCTAACCATAAGACACAAAAACAGCGTTTTAACACAGGCACTATTCCCCAGAGTTTCTACTACAGTGAAATAGAGTAAATTTACAGTATCACTATGATTACTTTGCCGTTCTCCTCAGTCAAGTACTGTCTCGCAACTGTCACCTGTTGTAAAAGCCTTTCCATGGGTGTGTAGCTAGGATGGTTTGCGTGCTCTGGACGATGTGAAAACGAGTTAAAACTAATTAACTTGCAAGTCAGAGGAGGAAAAAGAAAGAGAAAAGAACTGACCAAGAATGGTGCGGTTCAGATTATCAGCAACCTGTTGACGGTATTCAGAGCTCAAAAGATAGAACATTGGGGATTTCTCAGGATCGTCATAAGCCAGCAAAGCGATCACGTCCTGCCTCAGGGAAACAAACTATGTTTAACTAACTCTCCCATCATTTGGAAGAAAACAGAAAACATAATAGAGGATCAAAGAAGATGAAGACTTACTTCAAGCTTTCCCACATATTTTTGGAAATTCCCAAAAGGAGCCAAACTTGTCTTGGCAAATTCAAGAGCTTCTTTGCTGCACATGTTGATAACCAATTATAAGAAGGTTCAGAGAAACCTGAGATCCTAATGGCAAAAACTTCTCACCACTTGCGATCACAGACAAGCTCCACAAAGTGAAGGCACAGAAGATCAAAGTGCAAATCCTTGTTCTTCTCAAGCAACTCTCGTCCTAGTTGCTCGGTTAGTTCAACAGCCTTGAGCGCCTTCTTCTCCAGTATAAAATGCATTATTTCTGTAACGTTACAACAATCAATCAATCACAGAGTGAATTAGCTATATAGCATATATCATTTTTAACAAGAGATAAGTTTTTGCTGTAACTCACGTTTTCTTCTCTCCATGTTATCACGATCAATTACAGGTTGGTGTATTCCAGTAGTGGAAGCAAGTGAGTCAGCGGTTTCATCGAAGCAGTTGTGGAGAAGATAAGACATTACGATGCTATGAATATCATTATCATTCACAACCTGTTCAAACAGAGAGAAAAAAAAGTTAACATTTTTCAGATTCTAATAAAGACTCCAACTTTGGGATAAAAAGATAACATTTTTGCATATATATTTACGATCTCACAGACAAAGTCAACAATGCTTACACATAGATGAGAGAGCCATTAACAACACAACCTTAGAATAATCCAAAACTCAATCGAATGAAAGAGATGACGATCACTCTGGAGCAGGATCGTGATTCCAATTTCTGAAATCTCGGAGAAAGATAGAAGAAGAGCTTACGATGTGTTCGAATTGACGAGGATCCATGTTTGTACAAGAGACGATTCGTCTAAACGCTCCACACTCTACAACCACGTTGATAAGGAAAGGTGTATGAATGATTCTCTTCCGGTGACGGAGGGGAAGAAGCGAAGAGGAGATTGACAACTCGGTGAGGGAGAAAGCGCCGAGTATAGTGTGGGGAAAAAAAAAGAGAACAAAACAAAAGTTATCTGGAATTTTCGTTTTTTTTTTTTTTTATTAATTATTTACTAACGTTAAATTGATATTATTTTCAATTTTTTTTTAAATACCATAATTACTTGTCTGATTGTTATCCAAAATATAATTTTGTATACTAGTGGTCTCTAATCACCAAAATTTATTAATAAATTTATAAACAATGGATTCTCTAATCTGCTTAGTCAAAAAAATTCTGTAATTCAGTTTATATATATATATATAGTAAGTGTTAAAGTGTATTGAGATCACTATTGTGCCAAATAGTGTCAGAAATGTATCAACTAGTACATACATTAACATAACATGAAAAGATGGCATTTATCATTTTAGTTCTCGAAAAAATAAAAGAAAAATTGATAGAATAAAAAGAAAATATCTCATTGACTGGTACGTTTTACATAATTTGAAAAGAATAAATTCAAAATGTCATTTTCCAGATTTAAGTAAAAATGTAGATATTATTTTTATTAGAATAAAAGGGACCCAAATCTCTGGTAGAAAACAAAACATAATTGAAAAAGTGTGAATATAGTAATAGTATTTAAATGAGGAAAGATGACGAAAGGAGAAAGGAGAGCTACAAAAGAAGCGTGGGACCCAAGAGACCTTGCTGTAACAAGCATAGTGTTTCATTTTGTTACGCAGATTCATCAAATCTCTTATCTTCTTCTACTTATTCACCGCTGATTGTTCCCCAACAACTTGTCAAATCATTTCTTTATTAACATCATCGCTACTATTCTTGTTTACTTATTCTCCAAGTCCTTTCCACTTTCACCTACATTTTCTGCTAAGCAAACAAAGTCAGATTCAGGCCTCTTCTTGATTTAACAACCAACAGAATCAAGAACTGTAGTTTTTTGGAGAATATGAAGATACAGTGTGATGTGTGTGAGAAAGCTCCAGCGACTGTGATATGTTGTGCCGACGAAGCAGCTCTGTGTCCTAAATGCGACGTGGAGATTCACGCAGCTAACAAACTCGCAAGCAAGCACCAACGGCTACATCTCAATTCTCTTGCCACCAAGTTCCCTCGTTGTGATATCTGCCAAGTGAGTTTATAGATAAATCTTTCTCTTTCTCCCTTAATTAGATCTTGTTGTTTAGCAATGTGTAGCGCTCATTACAATGTTGTTGTTACTCTTCTTGTGACTTGTAGGAGAAGGCAGCTTTCATTTTCTGTGTTGAGGATATATAGAGCTCTGCTTTGCAGGGACTGTGATGAATCCATCCACGTTGCTAACACTAGATCTGCTAATCACCAGAGGTTCTTAGCCACTGGGATCAAAGTGGCACACAGCTCAAGTAGTTGTAGCAAGATTCAATCTGAGCCTTCCAAGAAGCAAAAGAAAGCTAAGGAGGTTCCAGCTAAAACAACCCTAAGCCAGCAACAACCTTCCTCTGCTACTCCTCTTCCGTGGGCTGTTGACGATTTCTTTCACTTCTCTGACCTTGAGTGTACCGAGAAGAAGGTAGAGACTGAGATTTGAAATGTCGATGCTTGGTTTTGTAGAGCTATTTTATTGACCTTTTTTTTCTTGTCTTGAGCAGAAAGGACAGCTTGATCTTGGGGAGTTAGAGTGGTTTTCAGACATGGGTTTCTTCGGTGATCAGATTAACCAGGAGAGTCTTCCTGCAGCTGAAGTTCCCGAGCTTTCTGTTTCGCATTTAGGTCATGTTCATTCATACAGATCCACCATGAAGTCCAATGTTTCATACAAGAAGCCTAGGTTGGAGTTCAGAGATGATGACGAGGAAGAGCACTTCATTGTCCCTGATCTAGGCTAAAATGCTATATGTAAGCTACGTGTAGACACTACTCTATAGAAAAATAATTAAGGAGGAGGATGCGTGGATGCAATGTTATACCTTTATTTTGTTTAAGTGGAGTAAGCTAAGTTGAGAGCTTATTTCACAAGTCTTTATTTTAATGTCCGAATCTTTATAAGATGTTTGTGCTTGAGTTTGTTCATATATACGTCTTGAACAATGAATTTTCGACAAATTGAATAAAAGTAGTTTTGAGTCGTAAAGAAAGCAGCTGACGTAGCCAACACGGAGGGTGTTTTGGTCAACTCGAGGTGTAGTTCTGTGTCAAAGCTTCTCGCACAGAAACATGTGGAAACCAAAACAGAAACAACTCGTAAAGTACATGGCTATCAGCAAGATCAGATGAAGGACTACAAACAGAAAAGATAGAACATCATTGTGATATATTTTTAAAAATTTCAAATCAGAATATCAGCAATTACTACAATACAAGAAGCGCAATTTTGTGGATTTAAAAGGGTTGTTACTACGTTTCAGATTGTCTTTAAGAAAGCTTAGAGCTTCACTGTCTGAAGGAAGAGCTGGAATGGCTCCTTTCTTGGTGGTCGTGATGGCTCCACAAGCGTTTGCGAACCTCAGCACTTTCCTCAGTTTCTTTTCATCCTAATTAGAAAATATATATATACATCAGCAAATCACACCTGTTGATATTCAAATGAGTACACACAATATCATTTGAGAATTTTAGGGTTATGTGTTGTAACCTCTAGTACAGATTGATCATCAACAATCTTGCTTAGAAACGCGCCAATGAAGGAATCTCCAGCTCCCGTTGTATCCACCGCGTTGACATTGAAAGTCTCAACAGCTCCATGGAATTTCTATACAGGGAAAAACTAGCTTTCTTGAGTAGCAAGCAACCAAATTCAAGAATGAAAGGCAGAGTTAGCTTTCTTGATTAACAAGCGATCAAACTAAAGAAAGAAATGGCATTGCTTGCTTAGTCCAAGATATAACATTGAAAACCTATGGACACACGTCGTAATCATGCACTAATTATCATTCAAAAGCAAGCCATGGTCATGATGATGACGAAGATAACTTATGGCAAAAGTTACCTTAGTGTAGTAACGACATCCATCTTCCCCGAGGGTAACAAGCAAGAGCTTCAAATTAGGATGCCACAGAGACATGGCTGACTCATCACCAATCGTTTTGCTTTCGGTAAGGAACTCGAGCTCGACGTCGCTGACCTTAATGATCTCAGCCTTGTCCCATATGCTCATGATCTGTGTACGAGCTTCTTCGGGAGATGGCCAAAGAGGTTCCCTTAGGTTAGGGTCGTAGGAAAGAAGAGCTCCAGATTCTTTGGCCACTTCCATTGCTTTCAAGTGAGCTGACCTACATGGCTCAGTGATCAAACTAATTGATCCATAGTGAAACACTTTGGCCTACAAAAACAAAATCAAATGCATCAAAGCTTCAACCAATAATATATGCTTAGATTAAATTAAGAAAAAGTTTAACCTAATTTACAAAAAAAAGTTTAACCTGTTTGGAATAAAAAAATTATAAATAAAAGAAAATGCAAGCTTATGTTGTTTGTTTATTATAATGGCATATACTATCATGACGTCTTTTTAGCATGTGAAAGTAAAACGGTCAATTATGATAAAAATAGGAATTTAAAAAAATTAATATCTAAAACTTTAAATTTTAAGATCTATATATATATATATATTTTTTTTTTTTTTTTGAAACTAAATTTTAGGTATATTTCTAACTATGGCTTATAATTCCGGTAAAAGATGACATGCACTATTAAAACTACATCATTATTTCGGTGAATATTAATTAGTAATTTTTTGATAAAAAAATATAATTAGTATTTTTTAACAGGGCATATAAATAATTTAAGACGTTACTAACACTATTTTAAATTTACAAAATGAAAATATGAATTGTGTATATCGTATGCATAATGCATGCAACGTAAAAAACATTTTACGTACGGATCTGATTAGTTCGAGGTTAAGTTCGTCTGGTCGGAGAAGCATGTCGGCGCTGGGGTTTCGGTAAAACATAAACTCACGGTCACCGTCGGCACGCAGCGTAACGAAAGCGAGTGCGGTTCTTGCTCCCTCGTCGAAGGTGACCCCCTTGTCATCAACGCCGTTCTCCCTCAAGATTCCGGCAAGCATGTGACCGAACTCATCACCGCCTAGCTTACCAACGAAGGCGGAGCGACCTCCGAGACGAGTGACTGCAATGGCGACGTTGGCCGGAGCACCGCCGGGAGCTTTGAGAAAGCCTGGGGATTCAGCGAGGGAGACGCCGGATTCGTTGGGGACGAAGTCAATGAGCATCTCGCCGAAGGTCACGATGAGGCCTTCCTCTCTGGTGGAAGGCATTTGAACAAGATCGGAGAATGAAAACAATAGAGAGGATGAGAAGTGAACCATTCTTAAGAGTAGTTTATATAAGAGAGGGAAGAAAAGCTTTTGAAGTGATCATTACATTATGGTCAAGAAAATAGTCAAAAAGATAATCATATCGTTGTAGAGATATTTTTTCAAACGTTTGAATGTCATATTTCTTAACACTTCTGCAAAAATTTGTTCTTCGAAAAACAAAAACTTCCCCATAATTGTAGTTGATACAGCTTTTATGGTTCAGTGGACCGTATGTGTCTTCGCCTTTTAAGAAAATAACATAACGTGTGACTACTGACTACGTGAGGGTTGCATTTTGAATTATATAAATTCTATATATATATATGTTTCAAGGTTCAGTGAATTCAACGTTTGTATATGGTTATCATAAATATTCATATCTGGTTATTAATGGATATTAAAAAAAAAAATCACTATTGATGGATAAGAACAGAACACTTAAAAATCAACTCAAACACACACTCTTTTACATAACGTATTCATGCATATGTATTAAGGCTTTTCTAAAATTTTTGATTTTTGATTTTTTTTTTTTGGTTTGGAAAGTGCCAACTTGATAATAAGCACTTTACAACAAAGATATAATCTCTAAAATTGATTTTTCATAGTATGTAGCCTTGATTAACACAGAATATAGGAAAACAAAATCTAGCTAGCTTCTTTACAAAATACACACAAAGAAACTGCAAAAAGCACTCCTAATCAAGCTTAATTTTTTTTTCTTTTCAAATGATTCTCCTTGTAACATATATTATCTTCTAGTTATAGTTGCAAACTAGACGTACCAAAACCATTAAAACATCATCTTCACAGAGCACAACCCACTGAGAAGGAAAAGAAGAAACAAAAAAAAAAAAAAGAAAAAACCGTAGAACCATTGACCGTTGTTGTTCATTTGAGTTCTTTGGCTTCGTTCAAAACTAAACCAAAACTAAACAAGAAACAAAGCATTCATATCTAGCTGGGTGAAGGTTTGGTGGTTCCCCCTCCTCTTAGATGAATTTGGATCTAAACTAGTCAGAACAAGGTTGATAAGACATCAGACTGCAACTCGGTAAAAATCAGAGTCTAGAGACAAGATCCAATCCCAATAAAATATGTAATTCATTTAAAAAAAAAAAATCAAACACTGATTGCTAATTTCGTGAGCTCGAAAATGAGAAACTGATACGGATTTAAGTAAATCCAAATTCGCGATATCGACCCAATGTGGTTCCCTTTACATATAAGAGATACAAATCAAAGAAGGAAAAAAAAAACGAAAAAGTTGACGAAAGCGTTGAATTTTCCAGGAAGTCTGGAGTGTCACCTGGAAACCAACCCGGTTTCGTATTACTTAATACGCGAAACCAAACTTAACCACCTGACATTTTGAGGCTGGGTATGGGCCGAATATGTTTTTCTAATATTCTTAAGCCCAACAAAACATAGTCTTTACTATGTAGTTGAATCAATTTAATATTTTTGTTGGGATTTTCTTAATATTAAAGCACAACCAAATGTCTTTGATCCACATTGTTACACATTTTATTACGGTAACATATTCCGAATACAATGCTATAATGCCGGAAGAAACAATAGAGAACATTTGTTTTTTTTTTTTTTTTTCTCTTGTGTTTTTCATTCCTAAAACAATATAATTAAATCAAGAAGAAGAAGTAAGCAAGAAAGAAACACAATGATGAAAAGAAAAAAACATTAGCCCAGAGCGCTAAAACCACCACCTTTCATCATTTGTCTAAACTCCTTGAAGTTAACTCTACCGTCCCCATCCCCGTCCACTTGCTTAATCATCTTCTTACAATCATCCAATGTCTTACCTTGCTTGAGCCCCAAGGATGACAAAACCGCCTTTAATTCATCCACCGTTATAAACCCATCTCCGTTCTGATCAAACACATTGAAAGCTTCCTTCATGTCCTCTTCTTCTTCGTCTTCCCCCTCCATGATCGTCTTGTAAAGCTCCTTAAACTCGTCTATGTCCACACACCCGTCGCCATTCACGTCTATCTTCTCGATCATTTGAGTCAGCTCCTTGTCGGGGATGTAGATCCCGAGGGTCCGCAGCGTCTCGCTCAGCTCTTTGTTTGTGATGGAACCGTCACCGTTCTTGTCAAACATTTGGAACACGCGTTTGAGCTCTGTTGGATCCATCTCTGTTTGTAGGGTTTCGTGTGGAACAAGAAAGGATAATAGTGAAGGCTCTCCTAGAAGTGGAGACATGGTTTGAAGTCATGGTTTCACTCTTTGTCAAGAACGTGCTAAAAGAAGAAATGAATCTAAAGATAATCGTGAACAGTCATATATCCTTGTAGATATATATATATATCTTTGAAACGTTGAAATATATATAAGTTTATAGACATTGCAAATATACTTACTATATCATGAATTTTCAAATTTCTTAGCACTTATGCAATGAATTATTATAATTTTCTTTTCATTGTTTTCTATAATTGCTCTCAAGGTTCAATGGATTCAACGTTTCTATATGGTTATAAATATCCTCTTGTATGGACTTTTGATAGTGGATAAGAACAAAATTACTCTTTAAATTTTAGACAGCGTATGTATGGATATGTATGAGTATTCTATGTTCAAAAGAATTTCTTCATCCACAAGAATATGATTTTATTAAGTCAATTACTACATTACAAGAAACAGAGCTCAGCTTCTCCTTTTATCTCTAACACTTGATTAAACGTTGATCATATCATATAGGAGATGTTAAATACTTTCATAAGGATAGATTGAATTGTAGTGAACCTCAGCGTTAAACATATAACTAACTCAAAAGCCAACACATGAATTATTATGAAGAAAAAGATACTTTTACGTACTGAACAGAGAACCTTGAGACTTAGGGCGATTAGACTTCTGCAAATTAAAGCACAACCAAATGTCTTTGATCCACATTGTTACACATTTTATTACGGTAACATATTCCGAATACAATGCTATAATGCCGGAAGAAACAATAGAGAACATTTGTTTTTTTTTTTCTCTTGTGTTTTCATTCCTAAAACAATATAATTAAATCAAGAAGAAGAAGTAAGCAAGAAAGAAACACAATGATGAAAAGAAAAAAACATTAGCCCAGAGCGCTAAAACCACCACCTTTCATCATTTGTCTAAACTCCTTGAAGTTAACTCTACCGTCCCCATCCCCGTCCACTTGCTTAATCATCTTCTTACAATCATCCAATGTCTTACCTTGCTTGAGCCCCAAGGATGACAAAACCGCCTTTAATTCATCCACCGTTATAAACCCATCTCCGTTCTGATCAAACACATTGAAAGCTTCCTTCATGTCCTCTTCTTCTTCGTCTTCCCCCTCCATGATCGTCTTGTAAAGCTCCTTAAACTCGTCTATGTCCACACACCCGTCGCCATTCACGTCTATCTTCTCGATCATTTGAGTCAGCTCCTTGTCGGGGATGTAGATCCCGAGGGTCCGCAGCGTCTCGCTCAGCTCTTTGTTTGTGATGGAACCGTCACCGTTCTTGTCAAACATTTGGAACACGCGTTTGAGCTCTGTTGGATCCATCTCTGTTTGTAGGGTTTCGTGTGGAACAAGAAAGGATAATAGTGAAGGCTCTCCTAGAAGTTGAGAAAGGGTTTCCGGGAAGATCTTTTCACCCTTTCATGGCTTCTTGGAGATCGCCAAGAGAAGACAATTCAGAAATCTAGGAGGAAGTTTAATAAGTCAGAGAGATGCAAAGAGATATATTAGTAAGCCAAAATTAGGGAAGGATTTGTCTTTTTGGTTGATATTATTATTGGTTGAGAGAAAATGTTGGAGGGGTTTTAATGGATATAACTCTCTTACATCCTGAATCAAATATAACATAGTTTTGATTTTATATTGGGGATAAATCAAAATATATTTGATTGGATTTTACCAGACAATTAAAGCAAGGAACAAGATGGGTTTCATGAACTTTCAAATAATATAATAATCTAATAGATTTGTGTATTTTTCTAACAATATTATCACTCTTTTAACCTTATTGTAGGAAATGTAATCTGTTAAGATTTTCTAGTTATTGTCTCCATGTCTGTCTATGCGTGTACAATGCAATTGCCATTTTGTATTATGATTTCAAGTTATAACATGTCAACCTGGTAGTCAAAAAATGTATCTTAAATACGTCATAGACGTAGGATCACTTTCGAATTTCAGTGATTTAATAATGAGTATAACTAAAATGCTGTACTCATTGCTAAATCACTATCTAATATGTACTAAATTGTTTTGGACTAGTATTGTACTAAAAAATTTGAGAAAGTAATCCTACGGTCTATGAATCTAAAATAAATGATGATTTTTTTGGACTATCTTATCGGTCATGAGATGCCTTCATCGCAATAAACTATTTCTCGATAGCAGTTAGAAGTATTCTTCAACTCAAATGTGTTTTATTAGATAAATTTTAAATTGTAGACAAAAAATAACATGTGAGAAATAATTTGGATGGTACAAATAGCCTAGATTGGATTTCATCCAATCTCAACACCAACATTACTAGTTAACTATGTTATATCTCTTCCCGGTGATCTAGATTGGATGACCAACTTCCTCATAAACAAAACTCAGTTTGATATTTTTTGCAATATAAAAGTCTAAAAATAACTTATTGATTTTTATTTAAATTACTTTTTAATATTTTCCAAATAACATATATAATAAAAAGGAAATATTATAAAGTTTATAAAACAAACTTAAAAACGAAAATATATGTATAAATAATATGATTTCATTAAAAAGGAAAGTTCACAAAATAGTAATATTCCATCTTAAAATATTTTTAAATAACATTCTAATATACTTTCTTTATATTTATATTTTCACAGATAATCTTGATATTAGAAAAAGAAATATTATTTATTTTAAACAATAATTTTAAACAGTACAACAATGTATATTTTCGAAGTAACATAAATATTTTTAATATATTTATCTATTTTTAGATAATTACATAAAATAATTAAGTAACATAAACTGATATATGTTTTATTGATTAATTTATAATTAGTATTATTGAAATGTTATTTGTATTTTCTTATATTTATTTGACCATAATATCTTTCAATTACATCAAAAAATATATATAATTTTTTTTTACTAATATAATAAAATTTCTCAAATACAATAACAATTTTTTACTGCTTATTTTAAGAGATATTAAAAAAGAGAAATAAATTTTAACAATAAACATCTTCTGATCAAATAAAAAATATTTTAAAATAACATTCTAATATACTTTCTTTATATTTATATTTTCACAGATAATCTTGATATTAGAAAAAGAAATATTATTTATTTTAAACAATAATTTTAAACAGTACAACAATGTATATTTTCAAGTAACATAAATATTTTTAATATATTTATCTATTTTTAGATAATTACATAAAATAATTAAGTAACATAAATATTTTTAATATATTTATCTATTTTTAGATAATTACATAAAATAATTAAGTAACATAAATATTTTTAATATATTTATCTATTTTTAGATAATTACATAAAATAATTAAGTAACATAAATATTTTTAATATATTTATCTATTTTTAGATAATTACATAAAATAATTAAGTAACATAAATATTTTTAATATATTTATCTATTTTTAGATAATTACATAAAATAATTAAGTAACATAAATATTTTTAATATATTTATCTATTTTTAGATAATTACATAAAATAATTAAGTAACATAAATATTTTTAATATATTTATCTATTTTTAGATAATTACATAAAATAATTAAGTAACATAAATATTTTTAATATATTTATCTATTTTTAGATAATTACATAAAATAATTAAGTAACATAAATATTTTTAATATATTTATCTATTTTTAGATAATTACAGAAGACAATTCAGAAATCTAGGAGGAAGTTTAATAAGTCAGAGAGATGCAAAGAGATATATTAGTAAGCCAAAATTAGGAAGGATTTGTCTTTTGGTTGATATTATTATTGGTTGAGAGAAAATGTTGGAGGGGTTTTAATGGATATAACTCTCTTACATCCTGAATCAAATATAACATAGTTTTGATTTTATATTGGGGATAAATCAAAATATATTTGATTGGATTTTACCAGACAATTAAAGCAAGGAACAAGATGGGTTTCATGAACTTTCAAATAATATAATAATCTAATAGATTTGTGTATTTTTCTAACAATATTATCACTCTTTTAACCTTATTGTAGGAAATGTAATCTGTTAAGATTTTCTAGTTATTGTCTCCATGTCTGTCTATGCGTGTACAATGCAATTGCCATTTTGTATTATGATTTCAAGTTATAACATGTCAACCTGGTAGTCAAAAAAATGTATCTTAAATACGTCATAGACGTAGGATCACTTTCTCGAATTTCAGTGATTTAATAATGAGTATAACTAAAATGCTGTACTCATTGCTAAATCACTATCTAATATGTACTAAATTGTTTTGGACTAGTATTGTACTAAAAAAATTTGAGAAAGTAATCCTACGGTCTATGAATCTAAAATAAATGATGATTTTTTTGGACTATCTTATCGGTCATGAGATGCCTTCATCGCAATAAACTATTTCTCGATAGCAGTTAGAAGTATTCTTCAACTCAAATGTGTTTTATTAGATAAATTTTAAATTGTAGACAAAAAAATAACATGTGAGAAATAATTTGGATGGTACAAATAGCCTAGATTGGATTTCATCCAATCTCAACACCAACATTACTAGTTAACTATGTTATATCTCTTCCCGGTGATCTAGATTGGATGACCAACTTCCTCTTGTCTAGATTGGATGACCAACTTCCTCATAAACAAAACTCAGTTTGATATTTTTTTTGCAATATAAAAGTCTAAAAATAACTTATTGATTTTTTTAGATATACTCATTGCTAAATCACTTATTTGGGGTGGATTCGCTTGGAATTGCCGCTGGAATATGGCGTCTAGTTCGTTGTACTGGAGCTACCGTTGCATCGATATCTGGAGAATACCGGCCAAAGCCCCGCTGACGCCGACCATTTGCTGGTGTAGATTAGAGTCGGCCATATTTTCTTGATCTCTATTTTTTGCTCTCTCTTGCGTTTGTAAGCAAAGACGCGAGATGTAAGTTTTCTTTATAGATAAAAAATCTATATTTTAAAGCTACGTGAGATGTCAACCGATGGATCTTAGAGAGATCTCAGCCGTAGGTTTAAAGAGATCTCAGCCGTAGGTTTAAAGCCACGTGAGATGTGAACCGTTGGATGGGTAGGCTCGAGAATAATTTGCATTCTCCTTATAATATGTGAACTGTTGGATATTAAAGAGATCTCAACCGTAGGTTTAAAGCCACATGAGATGTGGTAGTTTGGGTCCAATCACTTTCCTCGGTATGTAGGAATGTTGTTTCTACCTTTTCTTGTGGTGGTTTGGGTCCAATCACTTCTATTTCATCAATGTTCAACTTCAGACAATCAATTTACTAATTAGCCTGAAAGTTGTTGTTAACTATATTAAATTACCAGTCGTTTTGATAAATAGTTTCTTGATGAAAAGACAGCTAACCAAAAAAAAAAAAACTAAAACCCAATTTAGTGGTGAACCACTATGGGTAAAGGAAAAGTATCAAGAAATATTTTGTTTTGATTATAAGAATCAAAAAATCGATCTATACGTGGAAATAAGCTGCATAGGATTTTTACTTATATATGTTTCAATTTTCTTATTTTGTCGGGGGAAATGAAAAAAATATAATTTAAACCTCGAAGTAAAATAAAAAAATAAAAAAAGGTGCCCACACGCAGGATCGAACTACGGACCTTCAGTTTACAAGACTGACGCTCTACCACTGAGCTATACGGGCTTTGTTTGTGATCTCAATAAATAAGTTCTGTGTCCGATGTTACAAAGGGTATTTAAGTAAAGTTTCTCGGACTGAAAAAACTTTCCGACATTAATGGCGGAAAAACAGAGAAGAGAAAACTTAAAAATCGTTTTTTTAATAATAACGGAAAAAAAAAGACTGAGAGAGAGAGAAGAGCGAAGCCACCTCCGAGCGGGCTAGCCGGATTAGATTTTCCTTCGCCCCCCTCCCAGCTGCCTCTCTCTCGGCTCTTCTGGCATCTCAATTCAAAAAATTTGCCTCGCTGGGGGTACGATTCTCTCCAACGTTTCTTTCTTGTGTGCATTGTTCTTCTGGTTTCTACTTTTTTTTAACTAGGGAATTTGAATTCAGGGAAGAAGAAGACAAAATGGGGGTAATGTCGAGACGGGTCTTGCCCGCCTGTGGTAATATCTGTTTCTTCTGTTGTCCTTCCTTGAGGGTGAGGTCTAGGCATCCCGTTAAACGCTACAAGCAAATGCTCGCCGATATTTTCCCTCGTAATCAGGTTTGTCTTACTCTTTTTTTTTTTTTATATCAATTAATCTTTGTTAAAGTTTCGATTTTTTAAGTTTCAACAAAGAAAAGTTTCGATTTTTTTGGTAGTAGTGAAGATCATTTCGATTCTTAAGTGTGTTTTTTTTTCTTCTTCTTTGCATTCTGTTCAGTGATTATTCTGAGGGATTCCAGTTTTTGGTACTAGCCTTGTTGATGTTATATACTTGTTGATTACTATTAACTTAGGCTGGAGATATGTTAAATTCACTATTGCGCAATATTATTTTTTTTACTTGAAATTCAGAATCAATATACATATTTTCTCACATCATTCTTTTTTTTTAATGGTTTTTTTTTTTTAAAAAGTTTTGAACATGTTTTTTTCTTTACATGTTGTGATTTGGCAGGATGCTGAACCAAATGATAGAAAAATAGGCAAGCTTTGTGAGTATGCGTCAAGGAATCCTTTACGCATTCCAAAGGTGTGTTTTGCATATTTTTTTTCTCTTGTTTTAATTTTGAAATTTTATCCTCATGTGTTGCAGTCTTCTTCCCTTTTTTTTTATGTGACAGATCAATGAGTACCTTGAGCAAAAATGTTACAGAGAATTGCGAAATGGGAATATCGGATCAGTTAAAGTGATCTTGTGCATTTACAAGAAACTGCTTTCATCATGTAAGGATCAGATGTAAGTAAATTTAGTTTCTTCATTGAATAAACGTGGTTTGTGTGGCATATTCAGGTAAATTAAGAACTAGTTCATCATCTTTCTTGTAGGCCTTTGTTTTCGTGTAGTTTGCTAAGCATTGTCCCAACTCTTTTGGAGCAAACAAAAGATGTTGAAGTGCAGATCTTGGGTTGCTACACCCTTGTTGACTTTATAACCTTACAGGTAACATTTGAGCTAGTTCTCCAGCTTGCACTACATAAATTTTGTTGCTAGGCAATGGCAAGTATTCCTGATAGCTTTTGCTCTCTGTTCAATGGTATGGTAACACATTTGTCTAAATACAGACTGAGAATTCACACATGTTCAACTTAGAAGGTCTAATCCCTAAACTTTGTCAACTTGCTCAAGAAATGGGGGATGATGAAAGATTACTCAGATTACGGTCAGCAGGAATGCAGGCTTTGGCAATCATGGTGACAGTTTCTCTTACTTGTTCTTTTTGTTTATCTGACAGCAAATATGTCCTTTAGATTTAGGTGCAACATGTTACTAATCACTAGTGTTATTGCTAGGTATCTTTCATGGGTGAGCATTCCCAACTATCAATGGACTTGGATATGGTACGTCATCAGTTACTTTAACTTTCTGCCCGTCTATTACATCTTGTGCTTGTGCTTTGTAGTTAGATTATGAACCTTTTTTCATCTTGAAATAGATTATTTCTGTGATTCTGGAGAACTATATGGACTTGGAGAAGGGCCAAGAGGATACCAACGAAAATGGTGAAATTTCAGAAACGAAGGTTCCTAGCATGAGGAAAAAGGTTTCGTTCAAACCTAATCCTGTGACTGACTATAACTTGGAAAACATGTAAGGCTTCTCAGAACTGTATTGTCACTTGTTTTCACTGGAAGTGCATCATGTGTGTATTCGTTAAATCCATCCAGGGATATTTCGAAGAGCCCTTCATACTGGTCTATGATTTGCCTCTGCAATATAGCCAAGTTAGCAAAGGAAACTACAACAGTTCGTCGGGTTCTGGAACCGCTTTTGAATGCTTTTGACAGTGGGGATTACTGGTCTCCGCAGAAGAGCGTTGCCTCTTCTGTTTTGTTGTTTCTGCAGTGTCGCCTAGAAGAATCAGGTCATAGATGATATTTAAGTTGCTACTTTTCGGATTTTAGCTGACTAATGAAGTATTATTTTAAGCAGGAGAAAATTGTCATGTGTTGGTATCTTCTCTGATCAAGCACTTGGATCATAAGAATGTAATGAAGCAACAAGGTATTCAAGTTAACATGGTTAATGTAGCCACATGCCTTGTGCTGCATGCTAAGCAGCAGGCTTCAAGCGCGATGACTGCTGTAATAGCTGACTTGATTAAGCACTTGCGGAAATGCCTGCAAAATGCAGCTGGATCAGATCTGTCTGCTGATGAAACGAAGCAGAACTCTGAGCTTCAGCATGCGTTAGAAAATTGCATTGCAGAGCTCTCAAATAAGGTTAGCTGGGCTGCTTTCTCTATCTTCTTGTGGATTATATGTCTTAATACACCAAAGCTGTCGTGTTTCATACACAACCCAATAACTTTGTTCAACTTTGCTCTGCTTTAAGGTTGGGGACGCAGGTCCTATTCTTGATATGTTGGCGGTTGTTCTTGAGACGATATCCACCAATGTATTCGTTGCTAGAACCACAGCATCAGCCATTCTCCATGCTGCACATATAGTATCAGTGGTCCCAAATGTTTCTTACCACAAGAAAGTAAGTGAGATTTTTTTACTTCAAGTTTTGTTTTTTTTTATTATTTGACTATTGCATTAATTATTCTGTTCTAC
>CM028689.1:9969800-9991909 GCA_016771965.1 Brassica carinata | reverse complement strand
AATGAAAATCTGCGTAGACTTGTGAGAGCAGATTCTTGGATGAGGATTGTCTCAGCCGTCGGCACTGACATCGTAATAGTGCAGATAAAAGGGCGAGAGAAGACATGATCTTCATTCCCTCAAAGGAAAGTCTAGAAAAGTGAGTGAGCTGCTGAAGGATGCATTGAGGAGTTTCGACCATGAAAGAAGACTAAATATTCTTCACCATGTCTTCAAGGATATACACTCTGTGAATATCTCCAGTATCTAAGAAGCAAAATCCAACCTTTCCTTTGAAATCAAACAAACCAGACTTCAAGATATACGATCCAAATAATGGAACATCAGGAACTAGATTGCATCCAAATCTCTCTGTGGTCAGATTTAAATGTATCACCAAACACATGTCGTTTTGTAACATGGCAGCGTAGAAATGATTTCCTCCGATACAAACTGATTTACACTTAACCCCAAGTGGAAAGAGACCATGGGATATGTTGCAAGTAAGTTATAGGTTTCTTAACAACAAAATTAAAGAAAAATTAAGAAAATTAGGAGAGAGACAAAGTTAAGTTTATTAAAAGTGATGATATTAGATATGCTTAAAAACTTGACACTACATATCTGCTTTTAATTGGTTCAGTTTATCAAAAGTAATTAAATTTAACTAGATAATTAAATTAATGCTAAATATTAATACTTTTTAGTTAAGAATTCCTATTTAAGAAACTTACCAATAAGGTTACTCTAAAAGAGCTTCGAGTATTGTATTACAGGCAGGCTCAACATTTTTATGAGTCGAGTCATAGGGTAAAACAAAATGAACTCTTAAAAATTATGTTTACTTTGACTTTATTTTTTTTATCAATATTATTTTATAAAATTTGTGATGGAAATAAAATTCTACGTATTTAAAACATTTTGAGGAATCTTTTCTATCTAATTTATTAAATATTTTTAAAAATTATAAACAAAATATGGATGTATTAAGTATTTGTTCCTTGTTAGGCGGCCCTGCAAGTTTCCTAAAAAGGAAATTAATAAATATAGACAAGTTATTATGAAATTATTTAATTACCAGGACTTGTGCAGAGATCATGCCTTGATTCAAGGGCTTGAGGAGGCGGAAGAGAAGCCTTGAAGTGATAATAATGGCAGCTACTTGCAACAAGAGAAGTGGCATTGCGTATTTGAGAGGGTTACTGCCCATGAAAACGCCCTTTGAGGTTAGCATATGGTTTGTCTGGCACACGAGGCTTTCCAAGAGGAATGGCCCATGAACTTTGCCTCTCTGCATCGAGGTGGCCTCATCCATGTTTAGCGTTGACATCACTATGGTTTTTCTTGTGCACGCCAAAGGCAACTTTACTGAATGTGAGCAGCGAAATCTAAGCTGAGATTAATAACAAAACACAGTACTCTGTTTTTATATTGAGAAATGCTATCATCATATGAAGATTCCTCTCTAGATTAATAACAAAACACAGTACTCTGTTTTATATTGAGAAATGCTATCATCATATGAAGATTCCTCTCTAGATTAATAACAAAACACAGTACTCTGTTTTATATTGAGAAATGCTATCATCATATGAAGATTCCTCTCTAGATTAATAACAAAACAGAGTACTCTGTTTTATATTGAGAAATGCTATCATCATATGAAGATTCCTCTCTAGATTAATAACAAAACAGAGTACTCTGTTTTATATTGAGAAATGCTATCATCATATGAAGATTCCTCTCTAGATTAATAACAAAACAGAGTACTCTGTTTTTTATTTTATTTTAGGAAATGCTAGTTATCGTGCTATCATCTTATAAAGATTTCTCTCTAAATTATGGCAAAAGATAAAAGATCAAAGACAAAAGGGAAGTGGGAGATAAATGAAACCATATTTCTTGTTTCTATTTACTGATTTTTACTATTTTTTGGTTGGTTGATGTTAATAACCCATAATCTCCAACCATTCTAAATTCTCTGGTTATAGTTTCCCTTGAGGTCCTAACCGCTCTTCAATCTCATCACACATTCTACTCTAAAGTTCCTACATCCTTCAACCTAGTACACTACTCTGAACCCAAAATAAGGAACACTTACACTTTAAACCATAATCGTGCTATTAAACAGCTACAAGTTAGTATATCATTACCAATTGGTTTGCAATGTTCTCAAAGACTAATAAAACTCTGGTTTTCACTTCTTGCCAAACGAGACAACCATTGGATTCGGTGGAGTGATCTTGAAACCCTGAAGACCCTGCTTGGCCATAGAAGATTCAATATCATCTTCGTACTCCACAAACGCAATTCCAGGTTTCACTTCGATCACATGCGTTGCTGCCTTGCTGGTACCTCCAGTAATCTTGGCCACTACGTTTTTACTGTGAACACAAGTCCAGAACCAACAACGTTGACCCTGAGCTTGATAATGAGCTACTGGTTGAGTGTTGCAATGTAGTTGAGAAATCACTGGACACTGTTTACTGGAAATACCGAAGTAAGGACGGACCCATTGGAGCTTTGGAGATATAAGGGTGGTGAAACAAGGAACGTTTGATTCTATCATGGATATTTACATCTCTCGAGGTGCTACTATAACTCAGTACAAAACACCTATTTGCATGAAATCTTCTGAGGCCTTGACGGTTCTTGAAAGTAGTGTTCTTGTTCGAGTTTGCAGCAACATTTCACCTTCTCTCGACTCTTAACCTTCTTATATATGCGTGTTCAGACTCCAGGACTTTATTGCAGTCTTTATATTTCATATGCAACATGTTATCTATAAAACATCTATATCTATAATAATAAAGGAGAGTTTTTTTTCTCATTAGGGGGAAAAATGCCACGTGGCCAAGACTCTCTTTTTAATAATTAATTTATTTTTTCAATCTATATTTAATGGGTTTTGATGTTAATTGTGAAAGACATTGAATTTTTAATTTTCCCTCATACAAACCCAAACGTTTATAACAGTGTTTTGAAATATAAAAAGAAGTAAATATAAAATATAATCGTGCTTATTAGGGTATCTCTAATGGTACACAAAAAATTACTTTATAATTTATTCTAAAACAGAACAATTATATTATAGAGTTGGATTTGCTCCAATGGTTCACTCTATAACAGAGTTACTCTATAATAGGGTGGAATACAGAGTAATGTTGCTTTTTAACTCCAAATATAGAGTAAAAAAGCAATATTACTCTATATTTCACTCTATTATAGAGTGAAACAATGGAAAAAATCCAATTATATAATAGATTTACTCTATTTTAGAGTGAAATATAAAGTAATTTTTTGTGTCATTGGAGATGGTCTTAAACAGTTACAAATTAGTATATCATTACCATCCCTCATAGCACTGTAAAGTGTGTTCCAACTTGATATACCTTAGAATGAAAGGTCAGCTACTTTAATCATCTTAGCTATTGATGACATTTCTAAAAATCACCAAAAGTATATATATTTATAAGAGATCGGAAGCAAATGCTCCAGTTTAAATTAAAAAAAATCCAGTAAAATCAAAATAAAATTAAAAATGTTCATACCAAATCATGTTTGGAATCCCATCTCGTATGTTATTCATGTATTGACCATCAATTATTATTTATTCTCAAGTCTACTAAGATATTCTTCTTCGATCCGTTGTATTTGTTGTGCTTAACTACTGTTATATCTATCTTCAAAATCTGGAATTTTGTGAAGCTTGATAAAATTGTGAAGAACCATTGTGCATGGACATTTCTATTTTTGGGTCTTGACGTTTTATTAACATTTTCAGCATTTTCATTACTAGACATCTTCATCCAAAAAATAAACAGAAATCAATAAACATAAAAAATACTTTATTATTTTAAAACAATCTATAAAGCTAATGCAAGTAAAAAACATAAAAATATAGTTTTCACGTAAAAAAGAAGAAGACAGAAACACTGAACATAAGCTTATTGGTTTCTTCAAGTAAGAATATAAATATATCTTTTGATAATATTGATAAGATTTTTTTTTTTGGAAATAAAGACGAAGAAGAATAATAAAGAAATACGGGTCAAACGTTAAGCTTATTTTTTAGACTAAAAAATCAGTTAAATTTGCAAATCAACTTCTGATGTATGGAATTTTGGTTGATGTTGATTTGGGTTTTTAAATTAACAATTTTTTAAAAAGTCTAAGTCAAAATTGTAATTCAACTACAACACATGGTAAATCAAACTTAAAATCAAAAAAGTAAATTTAATGCATAATTGGTAACATTTTTGAGTTCTATCATAAATCAAACTTAAAATCAAAAAGTAAATTTAATGCATAATTGGTAACATTTTTGAGTTCTACTTTAGCAAAAAAAACATTTTTGAGTTCTACTTTAGCAAAAAACATTTTTGAGTTCTACTTTAGCAAAAAACATTTTTGAGTTCTATCATAAATCAAACTTAAAATCAAAAAGTAAATTTAATGCATAATTGGTAACATTTTTGAGTTCTACTTTAGCAAAAAACATTTTTGAGTTCTATCATAAATCAAACTTAAAATCAAAAAGTAAATTTAATGCATAATTGGTAACATTTTTGAGTTCTATCATAAATCAAACTTAATCAAGTCTAACTCATGTCCCCAATCAAAACCATATAAAAGAGTGATTCAAATCGGAAAAAACCTAAGTCTACACGACGATGGAGAGAGAGTCTACACAATGATTGAGAGAGTCACATCGTTCCGAGGAGTCACCACTCAGTTCCAGATATACAATGATGATAAATACAACATACCGACGGCGAAGATGACCATCCTGTTTTGTTCTACACTGACGATTCTCATGCTCTTCTTCAACGGAACGGGAAAACTGGTGGAAGAGGTGAAGAAGAAGGCCATCACGAGTGTGGCCAGAGTTAGCTTCCATATGAGCCAAAGTTTTTTTTACCAAATTTTGCATCCTATTACATATTGGTGTTTTTCTTAAATGTTATATTATGTGGAACCATGTTTTTTACTTCCAAATATAGACACACAATACAAAAGGTTTTAGAGTCTTGAAATCTCTTCTGCGATCTAACAAGTGAACCTGATATAGTAGTATGATACAAAGATATGAAAGATGTTCTGATTAAACAACACAATGTGCATATATGTTTCTATTTAAACATCAAACAACAACACTATTGATTGAACTATTGTCATTTTATATTCAAACAATAGTTAAAGCCTTTATTCTTGTGGTCCAAAAATTGATTAAGTTGACTCGGTACTCGATTTACTTGGACTGGATCGGTTTACTATTCTTTTGCAAAGTGAAAGACTTTTATTAGAGAATCATGAAAAGCATCTTCTTTCTCTCAAACATATTAAACGATTTAAAAATATTATAAATTTTTTATTCCTAAGAACTCCATCTTCATGTTCACTAATAGAAGAACAAAAATATACAGGTTCAACACTATTCATCATCCCACCAAAAATATATTAAAATTTTTATGAACCCAAGGGGATTCACTAATAAAATGCTCTAAAGAGCCAAAGAACCAGGCAAAGAAGAGAGTAGAAATCGTCCCGTTTCCAATTTACGCGCGCGCGCCGTACTTTGTTTTTATTTTAACTTCTCACCGTTTATCATAGATTAAAACGGCACGCAGTGTTTTGATATATTGTTACAAACGTTACGACGTTTTAAAAGTCCTATCCCTTTCCTCTTTCTTCCTCCTCGTCTTCTATCTCTCTTCACTTCTTCGAATAATTAAACCCTACGAGCTTCACAGTAGAGGGGAATCATGAATCCCTCGCTTATCACCGCCACTAACGCTCCAATCTCACCTTCCCTCCTCTCTACTCTGCCACTTCCTCTCCGTCACCTCTCCGTTTATCGCAGTCTCAATCTCCGTCTCGCCGCCGTTACCGAGTTTCGTTCCCTCGCTGCGCAGCTACTTCGTCCGAGCAACCATTGTGTCTACGAAGAAATCAGATGTACACGGGAACAAGAAGGAGCTCACCGGATTGCAACCGATTGTGGAGAAAATGACGCCGCCGGTGAGGCTGGCGACTTCCGCTGTCGTTCTAGCGGCGTCGCTAGCTTCTGGCTATGGCCTTGGGCTCCGGTTAGCTGGCTCGAGGAATATTGCATTTGGTGCGGCTGCTGCAGCTGGAGCCGCCGGTGGAGCTGTCGTATATGCGATGAACTCCGCCGTACCGGAGGTGGCTGCCATCGGTTTGCACAATTATGTTGCTGAAATTGAAGATCCTGCCTCTGTGACTAAAGATGATATTGAAAAGATAGCTTCTAGGTTAGTGGTTGCTTGAATTTTAAGATGAAAGAGGATATAGAGAGGATTAAAATTTGCTTATATGTTGCAGGTATGGTGTCAACAAAGGAGATGAGGCATTCCAGGCTGAGATTTGTGATATATATTGCCGGTGAGTCAAGTTCTTGCTCCTAATCTTAGTGTGGAGAGTTCATTAGTTAATCTTTGCATCTTAATCTTGGTTAGGTACGTGACTTCGGTGCTTCCAGCTGAAGGACACTATCTGAAATAGAAGTGTCTCTGAAGAACAAACTCATATCCGAATTGCTTTGATATTGCTAGTGCCTTTAACTTGCTTGAAACTTACTTGTTGTTGTAAAACTTAGTAGGTTGCTAGTTCTGGTCAGTGAAGTTAGTTGCTTGAATCTGGTTTGATATTGAAACTTATAGGTTGCTTCGACTTTGTTAGTTGCTTGAAACTTAGTAGGTTGCTTTGATTTTGTTAGTGCCTTTGATCTTGTTAGTGCCTTTCTGGTTTCTTTTTCTTTTACTATATAGCTTCTGGTTTAACTTGCTTGTTCTGTCTTGTTGTGCAGGTCACAGGTGCTTGTCTGGCGCAGGACTTTAACTCAACTTGATCGTCTGTTTGTTTCACGGGTTGTACTGGCTTGATGTGTAATGAATGTACTATGTCTGTTTGTTTCACGGGAAAGTGTAGAATTTTGTTGCTTTCTACACTTTGTTTTTTCATTCACGGATTATGTAAAATGTCTATGTACTTGTGACCTATGTCTCTTTGCACTCTATATAAACTATGTCTCTCTTTTCTTCTATCGATTACCTCTGAATCTAAAACCTTGTAGTTCCTTTCTCTCTTGTAATATTGTCTCTGTACTTGTATACTAGTTCTATCACAATTTTTTTTTTCAAAAACACTTAACCAAAATTCCATCTCTTCTAATACCAAACTTGTTCTATCTCATGTAAAACCTCTTGAACACTCCTAAAACCTTCGTATCCTTCGATCAAGATAAGCCACAAAGCTCTCAAGCACTATATCAACGAACATCAAATTTTTTTTTCCAGACACTTAGCCAAATTCCCAAACACTTAACTCAATAGGTTGTTCATTTCTCTTCTAAAAAAAAATACAATGTCTTCCTCATTATCTGATGGTGTTGATGAAAGATTAAACGAAGCTTTTGAAGAAATGTTCTACCAACAATTTGATCATGCATTCGAGTCAGTATTTGATGTTCAAGCCAAAAAGCCGAAGAGACGAGCAGAAGTTCCCAAGTTGATTTTTCGTACTCTACGGACATCCTTTCCAATATCGGTAATATGCTTGGCATTCGCAATCAAATTTGGGATCAACGGATACATGCTCGTTTGCAAGCTAATTTAGTCAAAAATATATGGCAAAAGTTTGGTAATCAAGATGAATAATCTTTGTATGTTCATGAATTCTCATTGTATTGAATAAAAACTTTTAAAAAATATTATAAATTTTTTTTTTATTCCTAAGAACTCCATCTTCATGTTCACTAATAGAAGAACAAAAAATATACAGGTTCAACACTATTCATCATCCCACCAAAAATATATTAAAATTTTTTTATGAACCCAAGGGGGGATTCACTAATAAAATGCTCTAAAGAGCCAAAGAACCAGGCAAAGAAGAGAGTAGAAATCGTCCCGTTTCCAATTTACGCGCGCGCGCCGTCTACTTTGTTTTTATTTTAACTTCTCACCGTTTATCATAGATTAAAACGGCACGCAGTGTTTTGATATATTGTTACAAACGTTACGACGTTTTAAAAGTCCTATCCCTTTCCTCTTTCTTCCTCCTCGTTTCTATCCTCTCTCTTCACTTCTTCGAATAATTAAACCCTACGAGCTTCTTCACAGTAGAGGGGAATCATGAATCCCTCGCTTATCACCGCCACTAACGCTCCAATCTCACCTTCCCCTCGGCCTCCTCTACTCTGCCACTTCCTCACTCCGTCACCTCTCCGTTTATCGCAGTCTCAATCTCCGTCTCGCCGCCGTTACCGAGTTTCGTTCCCTCGCTGCGCAGCTACTTCGTCCGAGCAACCATTGGTGTCTACGAAGAAATCAGATGTACACGGGAACAAGAAGGAGCTCACCGGATTGCAACCGATTGTGGAGAAAATGACGCCGCCGGTGAGGCTGGCGACTTCCGCTGTCGTTCTAGCGGCGTCGCTAGCTTCTGGCTATGGCCTTGGGCTCCGGTTAGCTGGCTCGAGGAATATTGCATTTGGTGCGGCTGCTGCAGCTGGAGCCGCCGGTGGAGCTGTCGTATATGCGATGAACTCCGCCGTACCGGAGGTGGCTGCCATCGGTTTGCACAATTATGTTGCTGAAATTGAAGATCCTGCCTCTGTGACTAAAGATGATATTGAAAAGATAGCTTCTAGGTTAGTGGTTGCTTGAATTTTAAGATGAAAGAGGATATAGAGAGGATTAAAATTTGCTTATATGTTGCAGGTATGGTGTCAACAAAGGAGATGAGGCATTCCAGGCTGAGATTTGTGATATATATTGCCGGTGAGTCAAGTTCTTGCTCCTAATCTTAGTGTGGAGAGTTCATTAGTTAATCTTTGCATCTTAATCTTGGTTAGGTACGTGACTTCGGTGCTTCCAGCTGAAGGACAGTCTCTTAAAGGAGATGAAGTGGATAAGATAGTCAAATTCAAGAGTGCTTTGGGAATAGACGACCCTGATGCAGCCTCCATGCACATGGAGGTGTTTTATTCGTTTGAGTTATCACTTAGCCTTTTTGCAGTTGATTCAGAAGGATTTTGAATGTAGAATTACTAACTCGTTGGTCTTGTCTAGATTGGCAGGAGGATATTTAGGCAAAGGCTTGAGACTGGGGAGCGTGAAGGGGATGCCGAACAGCGTCGGGTGAGTCGCGCTTGTGTCTAGTATTTGTTTATATATTGTAGCTTGGTTCAGCAAGAGAGCACAAGTGTGATCACAAGTTGTATGCTCCCAGTGCAGGCATTTATGAGGCTTGTATATGTTTCAGCTCTTGTGTTTGGAGACGCTGCATCCTTCCTTTTGCCTTGGAAGCGAGTTCTGAAGGTCACAGATGCTCAGGTAGGCATTTCCAGTTTTGTCGAACATGTGATTTTGCATACATTTTTGGCACCTGCTTCCAACTTGGTAATATGAAGTTCTTCGCTAATGTATTAATCTCGTGTACAGGTTGAGATTGCTATTCGTGAAAATGCAAAGCAACTGTATGCCGAAAGGTTGAAATTAGTTGGTAGAGGTAATGTTATTTTTTCATTTAAAGATAAGTAATGTTACGCTTGTAGAATGGATGAATTTGCCTGAGCTGGTTTTATCATCTATTGTGTCACTTCCTTGAAATAGAGTTTAGTAATGTTCCTCTTATAGCAAGATGTCTGAATATTCGGCACGGAACTTCTCATTTGACATTGATAATATATACGGCTTAGCTTTTTCTGCAGCTTTATGCATGGAAACTTACATGGTTATATGTCTATTAACATGTTCTTGCAGATATTAACGTAGAAAACCTTGTGGACCTGAGAAAAGCACAACTATCAATTAAGCTTTCTGATGAGGTATTCTATCTCTTTGTGTCATTGACTTCGTACTGTCACTGGCTATAGTTCTTCTGACATTTTCTTCTCCGTTGCAGCTTGCTGAAGACTTGTTTAGAGAACATACAAGAACAGTAGCCATAGAGAATATTTCTTCAGCACTTAGCGTACTAAATTCCCAAACACTTAACTCAATAGGTTGTTCATTTCTCTTAAAAAATACAATGTCTTCCTCATTATCTGATGGTGTTGATGAAAGATTAAGGCTTTTGAAGAAATGTTCTACCAACAATTTGATCATGCATTAGTCAGTATTTGATGTTCAAGCCAAAAGCGAAGAGGCAGCGAAGTTCCCAAGTTGATTTTTCGTACTCTACGGACATCCTTTCCAATATCGGTAATATGCTTGGCATTCGCAATCAAATTTGGGATCAACGGATACATGCTCGTTTGCAAGCTAATTTAGTCAAAATATATGGCAAAAGTTTGGTAATCAAGATGAATAATCTTTGTATGTTCATGAATTCTCATTGTATTGAATAAAAACTTTTAAAAATATTATAAATTTTTTTATTCCTAAGAACTCCATCTTCATGTTCACTAATAGAAGAACAAAAATATACAGGTTCAACACTATTCATCATCCCACCAAAAATATATTAAAATTTTTATGAACCCAGGGGATTCACTAATAAAATGCTCTAAAGAGCCAAAGAACCAGGCAAAGAAGAGTAGAAATCGTAACGTTTCCAACTCGCCCGCCGTGTAATTGTTTTAAATTTAACTTCTTGATGTCTTTCGTCGAGTAAAACACCACGCAGTGTTTGCTTTATTGTTAAAAACGTTAGACGTTTTAAAGTCCTATCCCTTTCCCCTTTCTTCCTCCTCCGCGTTTCTATCCTCTCTCTCACTTCTTCAAATCGTTAAACCCTACGAGCTTCTTCACAGTAGGGGAACCAACCATGAATCCCTCGCTTATCACCGCCATCAACTCTCCAATCTCACCTTCCCTCAGTCTCCTTTACTCTGCCACGTCCTCACTCCGTTACCTCACCGTTTATCATAGATTAAAACGGCACGCAGTGTTTTGATATATTGTTACAAACGTTACGACGTTTTAAAGTCCTATCCCTTTCCTCTTTCTTCCTCCTCCGCGTTTCTATCCTCTCTCTCACTTCTTCGAATAATTAAACCCTACGAGCTTCTTCACAGTAGAGGGAACCAACCATGAATCCCTCGCTTATCACCGCCACTAACGCTCCAAAACCTTGTGGACCTGAGAAAAGCACAACTATCAATTAAGCTTTCTGATGAGGTATTCTATCTCTTTGTGTCATTGACTTCGTACTGTCACTGGCTATAGTTCTTCTGACATTTTCTTCTCCGTTGCAGCTTGCTGAAGACTTGTTTAGAGAACATACAAGAACAGTAGCCATAGAGAATATTTCTTCAGCACTTAGCGTACTAAAATCCCGCACACGAGCAGTGTAAGGCATTGTATTATTGAATCACATATAGAAAAATATATGGAAAAATTATGATACATGTGAAGAAGATGTTAATGTTCTTTTGCTTTACCCTGAGGTTTGATTTTACAAAAAGCTGACCTTTTCTATCGTTTCCTTTAGTGTTGTAGCTCTTATTATAATAACTTTTTTAGTCGGATAAGTTACATAGTTATTTACTTATTTTTGTGGGAATTTAAGTATATCAATGAGATTTTGATTCTATAGACGTTTTTGTATCCCGGTTATAATGAACATTGAAACTAAATTGGATCATCTAGTTTATTTTAGTTTACAATGCTATTCATTTATTGATCTGTTTTTATCCAGGAAGAGTATGTCACTTGTTGTGGAAGAGCTTGAAAAAGTACTGGAGTTTAACAACCCGCTGGTTTCCTTGAAAAGCCATTCAGAGGCAGATCAATTTGCACGGGGTCTTGGCCCTATATCTTTGATAGGTAAAGATGCTTTTGACGGTCTCTTTTGAGAAGTAATCTTAGGCCCTTAGCTTGGATGTATGTGGCGTAGGTGGTGATTCTGATTTTGAGAGGAGGATGGATGATTTAAAGCTCCTTTATAGAGCATATGTTACAGATGCTTTATCAACTGGGCGCATTGAAGAAAACAAGGTAAGCTGAAACCAGTTTTGTATTCTTTATTATATTGCAAAGTGGGTACATACGGAGCATGGTTTCAGACTTTTTTTTTCTCTCTGTCTCCTTCCCATGCGATGTCAATTGTTGTCATTTTTTGCTGATTGGTAGCTTGTGGCAATGAGCCAACTGAGAAACATACTCGGACTGGGAACACGGGAGGCTGAAGCTATTAGTGTTGATGTTACGTCCAAGGCATACCGTAAGAGACTTGCTAACGCTGTTACTAGTGGTGACCTTGAAGCACAAGATAGCAAAGCAAAATACCTTCAAAAGCTATGCGAAGAGCTGCACTTTGATGCGCAGAAGGCAAGCGCAATCCATGAAGGTATATGGGGACCACCTGACCTTATCCTGTTATGTTGTACATGAGTTAGACAGTTTGAATTGCCATTTTATCGCCCAAAAATGGAATGGATGGGGTCCATGGAATAACTAGAATCTTCTCAATTTGACTGTTAACCTGCTAGTCCCTTACCTTGCAAACTAGCTTTAAATGTTGTGGATTTGGGGTTTCCAACAAGTCTGTCACTCTCCTTTGATTACATGCTGTTATCCTACAGTGTTAATGTTTATTGGAGTCTTTTATCCTCAGTCATCTGACAGTCACTTGCTCTTCTTCAGAAATCTATAGGCAGAAGCTTCAACAGTATGTTACTGATGGAGAGCTGAGCGATGACAATGTTGCTGCTTTGTTAAGGTTAAGAGTCATGCTCTGTATTCCTCAGCAAACTATTGAGGCAGCTCATGCAGAAATCTGTGGAAGCATATTTGAAAAGGTAATCCAGCTTATCAGTCCCCTTCTGTATCCCTGTTTATTCCCATTGTCTTTTGTCTTGACACTGCAATTTCACCGCTGTCTTTTAGAAAAACTCTAGTGTTAATACTTAATAGTACGTATTTACCTGTTTTCAATCCGTTTCCAATAACTTCATGTGGCCACATCTCAACTTATCGCCTTGTTACCGGACGGTTTACTTACAGATACTTGTTCGTTACATCGTTTCCAGGTTGTCAGAGAAGCGATTTCTTCTGGAGTGGATGGTTATGATGCTGAAACTCGCAAATCAGTAAGAAAGGCTGCTCATGGTCTTCGGTTATCCAGAGAGACTGCCATGTCTATTGCTAGCAAGGCTGTGAGTATATCATTCTCTTTACTTTTCCCATGTTTGGTAATTTGGTATTAGGATTTTGTTTCTCTAATAGAAACCGAAAATCTTCATTGATGCAGGCCCGTAGGGTTTTCACAAACTACATCAGACGAGCAAGGGCGGCAGAGAATCGCACCGAGTCAGCAAAGGAGATGAGGCATTCCAGGCTGAGATTTGTGATATATATTGCCGGTGAGTCAAGTTCTTGCTCCTAATCTTAGTGTGGAGAGTTCATTAGTTAATCTTTGCATCTTAATCTTGGTTAGGTACGTGACTTCGGTGCTTCCAGCTGAAGGACAGTCTCTTAAAGGAGATGAAGTGGATAAGATAGTCAAATTCAAGAGTGCTTTGGGAATAGACGACCCTGATGCAGCCTCCATGCACATGGAGGTGTTTTCTAGATTCTTTTTCTTCGTTTGAATTATCCCTTAGCCTTTTGCAGTTGATTCAGAAGGATTTTGAATGTAGAATTACTAACTCGTTGGTCTTGTCTAGATTGGCAGGAGGATATTTAGGCAAAGGCTTGAGACTGGGGAGCGTGAAGGGGATGCCGAACAGCGTCGGGTGAGTCAATATATCTTTTGATAATATTGATAAGATTTTTTTTGGAAATAAAGACGAAGAAGAATAATAAAGAAATACGGGTCAAACGTTAAGCTTATTTTTTAGACTAAAAAATCAGTTAAATTTGCAAATCAACTTCTGATGTATGGAATTTTGGTTGATGTTGATTTGGGTTTTTAAATTAACAATTTTTTAAAAAGTCTAAGTCAAAATTGTAATTCAACTACAACACATGGTAAATCAAACTTAAAATCAAAAAAGTAAATTTAATGCATAATTGGTAACATTTTTGAGTTCTACTTTAGCAAAAAAAAAAACATTTTTTGAGTTCTATCATAAATCAAACTTAATCAAGTCTAACTCATGTCCCCAATCAAAACCATATAAAAGAGTGATTCAAATCGGAAAAAACCTAAGTCTACACGACGATGGAGAGAGAGTCTACACAATGATTGAGAGAGTCACATCGTTCCGAGGAGTCACCACTCAGTTCCAGATATACAATGATGATAAATACAACATACCGACGGCGAAGATGACCATCCTGTTTTGTTCTACACTGACGATTCTCATGCTCTTCTTCAACGGAACGGGAAAACTGGTGGAAGAGGTGAAGAAGAAGGCCATCACGAGTGTGGCCAGAGTTAGCTTCCATATGAGCCAAAGTTTTTTTTACCAAATTTTGCATCCTATTACATATTGGTGTTTTTCTTAAATGTTATATTATGTGGAACCATGTTTTTTACTTCCAAATATAGACACACAATACAAAAGGTTTTAGAGTCTTGAAATCTCTTCTGCGATCTAACAAGTGAACCTGATATAGTAGTATGATACAAAGATATGAAAGATGTTCTGATTAAACAACACAATGTGCATATATGTTTCTATTTAAACATCAAACAACAACACTATTGATTGAACTATTGTCATTTTATATTCAAACAATAGTTAAAGCCTTTTTATTCTTGTGGTCCAAAAATTGATTAAGTTGACTCGGTACTCGATTTACTTGGACTGGATCGGTTTACTATTCTTTTGCAAAGTGAAAGACTTTTTATTAGAGAATCATGAAAAGCATCTTCTTTCTCTCAAACATATTAAACGATTTAAAAAATATTCGATTTTAATGCATTTTTAGCTGATTATATATCTCTGTCTTGAACAAATGAATATCATAATGCAATATCGAATATCAATTGTCTAATACATTGTTATATAAATATTGATATATTTTCTAATGTAATATGCATGAAAATGTTTAAATTTGGTAATTCAAAAATATTATGTTAGGTCAAAAGATCAAAGATAAAAGGGAAGTGTGAGAACCAGAAAGAGAGATGAAACCATAATTCTTGCTTCTAGTTAGTGATTCTGACTATTTTTTTGTTGGTTGATGTTAATATTCCATGATCTCCAACCTTCTAAATTCATGGTTTTAATTTCACTTTAAGGTTCTAATAATAATAAATAATTTTAAAGGAGATTTTCTCCAACCATTCTAAATGGTTCGATCCCATTACACATTATAGTCCAGAGCTCCTGCCTCCTTCAAACTACTAACCCAAGTTGAACCAAATAAAAGTAAGAACATTTGACTGTGGACTTTTAGACCACATAATGTGCTTCTTAAACAACTACAAATTAGTATTTCATTAGCATCCCACATAGCACTGTTCTTAAGAGAGACAAAACACCTGTTTTAACTCGAGACGGCCATTGGATTCAGTGGAGTGATCTTGAAACCCTGAAGAGCATGCAAAGCCGCAGAGACTATTATTTAGACTCCTAAACCGGAGCTAAAGAGCCAGAGAAGCAGGAAAAGAAGAGAGTAGAAATCGTAACGTTTCCAACTCGCCCGCCGTGTAATTGTTTTTAAATTTAACTTCTTGATGTCTTTCGTCGAGTAAAACACCACGCAGTGTTTGCTTTATTGTTAAAAACGTTAGACGTTTTAAAAGTCCTATCCCTTTCCCCTTTCTTCCTCCTCCGCGTTTCTATCCTCTCTCTCTCCACTTCTTCAAATCGTTAAACCCTACGAGCTTCTTCACAGTAGAGGGGAACCAACCATGAATCCCTCGCTTATCACCGCCATCAACTCTCCAATCTCACCTTCCCCTCAGTCTCCTTTACTCTGCCACGTCCTCACTCCGTTACCTCACCGTTTATCGAAGTCTCAGTATCCGTCTCGCCGCCGTTATCGAGTTTCGTTCCCTCGCTGCGCAGCTACTTCTTCCGATCAACCATTGGTGAAGAAATCCGATGTGCACGGGAATAAGAAGGAGCTCACCGGATTGCAACCGATTGTGGAGAAAATGACGCCGCCGGTGAGGCTGGCGACTTCCGCTGTCGTTCTAGCGGCGTCGTTAGCTTCTGGTTACGGCCTTGGGCTCCGGTTCGCCGGCTCCAGGAATATCGCCTTGGGTGGAGCTGCTGTAGCCGGAGCCGCCGGTGGAGCTCTCGTCTATGCTCTGAGCTCCGCCGTACCGGAGGTGGCTGCCATCGGATTGCACAATTACGTTGCTGAGATTGAAGATCCTGCCTCAGTGACGAAAGATGATATTGAAAAGATCGCTTCGAGGTTAGTCGTTGCTTGAATTTGAAGATCATGCCTAGGATATGGAAATGACCAAAATAACCTTGACGATCCTTCTTATATGTTTGCAGGTACGGTGTCAGCAAAGGAGATGAGGCGTTCCAGGCTGAGATTTGTGATATATATTGCCGGTGAGTCAAGTTCTTTGCTCCTAATCTTAGTGTGTGGAGAATTCATTAGTTAATTTTTTTTTTTTTGCGTTTGATTAGGTACGTAACTTCCGTGCTTCCAGCTGAAGGACAGTCACTTAGAGGAGATGAAGTGGAGAAGATAGTCAAATTCAAGAGTGCTCTGGGAATAGACGACCCTGATGCAGCCTCCATGCATATGGAGGTGTTTTCTAGATTCTTTTTTCTTCGTTTGAATTATCCCTTAGCCTTTTGCAGTTGATTCAGAAGGATCTTGAATGTAGAATTTACTTACTCGTTGGTTTTGTCTAGATTGGCCGGAGGATTTTTAGGCAAAGGCTTGAGACTGGAGAGCGTGAAGGTGATGCAGAACAGCGTCGGGTGAGTCGCTAGTCCCTAGTATTTCGTTTATATATTGTAGTTTGGTTCAGTGAGAGAGCAAAAGTGTGATCACAAGTGTTATGGTCCCAGTGCAGGCATTCATGAGGCTTGTATATGTTTCAGCTCTTGTGTTTGGAGACGCTGCGTCCTTCCTTTTACCGTGGAAGCGAGTACTGAAGGTCACAGATGCTCAGGTAGGCATTTTCTGTTTTGTCGAACCTGGGATTTCCTGTAATATTTGTACTTTTAGCACCTTACTCTCAAGTCCCAATTTGGTAATATAAAGTTCTCCGCTAACGTGTTAATCTCCTATAGGTTGAGATTGCTATTCGTGAAAATGCAAAGCAGCTTTATGCCGAAAGGTTGAAATTAGTTGGTAGAGGTAATGTTATTCATGCTTTTCATTTAAGATATTAAGCAATGATACAATTTTCGAATGGCAGTAGTTGCCGGAGCTGGTTAAATCAATTATTGTGTCCGCTCTTGGAAATAGGATCTTGTAATGTGCTCGGCATGGAACTAGAATGATGCAGTGGATACTTCTCATTTGGCATTGATGAAAGCCTTTTCTTCAGCTTTATGCATGGAAACTGACAAGGTTATGTTTGTTAACATGTTCTTTCAGATATTAACGTAGAAAACCTTGTGGACCTAAGAAAAGCACAGCTATCATTCAAGCTTTCTGATGAGGTACTCTTATCTCTTTGTGACATTAACTTCGTACTGCCGCTGGCTATAGTTCTTCTGACAGTTTTTTTTTTCTCCCTTGCAGCTTGCTGAAGACCTGTTTAGAGAACATACACGAACAGTAGCCATAGAGAATATTTCATCAGCACTTAGCGTACTAAAATCCCGCACACGAGCAGTGTAAGGCATTGTATTGTTGAATTACATAGAGAAAAGTTATATAGAAATTTTTGATACCTGTGAACATTGAGTTTGGTCGGGCTGAAAAAGATGTTGATGTTTTTTGCTTTAACTTTGAGGTTTGGTTTTTCCAAAAGAAGTGACCTGTTCGATCGTTTCCTTTAGTGAAGTAACTCTTAGTATAATAATGTACATGCGAATAAAGTTAAATAGTTAATTTAATGGGAATTTAGATGGAGCCAGCTATGAGATTTTGATTTTATAGGCGTTTTTAATAAATAGTGAAAAAATTTGGATCATCTAGCCTATTTGAGTTCACAATGCTTGTCGTCTGTTGCTCCGATTTTATCCAGGAAGAGCATGACACTTGTTGTGGAAGAGCTTGAAAAAGTACTGGAGTTTAATAACCTGCTGGTTTCCTTGAAAAGTCATTCAGAGGCAGATCAGTTTGCACGGGGTCTTGGCCCTATATCTTTGATAGGTAAAAATGCTTTTGACGGTCTCTTTTGGAGTTGTAGTTTTAGGCTCTTAACCTTGGATGTCTGTGGCTTAGGTGGCGAGTCTGATTTTGAGAGGAGGATGGATGATTTAAAGCTCCTTTATAGAGCATATGTTACAGATGCTTTATCGACTGGGCGCATTGAAGAAAACAAGGTAAGCTGAGACCAGTTCTGTATCCGTTATTATTATATAGTAAAGTGAGTCATTACGGAGCATGTTTTTCAGAATCCTTTTTTTTTCTATCTCCGTCCCATGCAATGATAGTTCTGGTAATCTTTGTGCTGAATTGTAGCTTGTGGCAATGAGCCAACTGAGAAACATACTTGGACTGGGAACACGGGAGGCTGAAGCTATTGGTATTGATGTTACGTCCAAGGCATACCGTAAAAGACTTGCTAACGCTGTTACTAGTGGTGACCTTGAAGCACAAGATAGTAAAGCAAAATACCTTCAAAAGCTATGCGAAGAGCTGCACTTTGATGCACAGAAGGCAAGCGCAATCCATGAAGGTAATATGGGGACCACCTGACGTTATGCTGTTATGTTATACATGAGTTACACAGTTTGAATTGCCAGCCATTATATCGCCCAAAGAAGAATGGATGGGGTCCATGGAATAACTAGAATCTTCTCAATTTGATTGTAAACCTGCCTGTCCCTTACCTTGCATACTAGCTTCAAATGTAGTGGATTTGGGGGATAATAGATTTCCAACAAGTCTGGGACTTTCCTTTGAGTACATGCTGTTAATGTTTATTGGAGACTTTTATTCTCAGTCATCTGACCGTCACCTGCTCTTCTTCAGAAATCTACAGGCAGAAGCTTCAACAGTATGTTACTGATGGAGAGCTGAGCGATGACAATGTTGCTGCTTTGTTAAGGTTAAGAGTCATGCTCTGTATTCCTCAGCAAACTATTGAGGCAGCTCATGCAGAAATCTGTGGAAGCATATTTGAAAAGGTAATCCAGCTTATCAGTCCCCTTCTGTATCGATGTTTGTTCCTGTTGTCTTTCGTCTTGGCATTGCAATTTCAGCGCTGTCTTTTAGAAAAACTCTAGTGTTAATACTTAATATTACGTATTTGCCTGTTTTCAATCCGTTTCCAATAACGTCATATTGGCGACATCTCAAACTTAATTACCTTGTTACCGGACGGTTTGCTTACAGTTACTTATTCGTTACACCTTTTCCAGGTTGTCAGAGAAGCAATTTCTTCTGGAGTGGATGGTTATGATGCTGAGACTCGCAAATCAGTAAGAAAGGCTGCTCATGGTCTTCGGTTATCCAGAGAGACTGCCATGTCTATTGCTAGCAAGGCTGTGAGTATCAGCTCTCTTTGCTTTTCCCATGTTTGGTAATTGGTATTAGGATTTTTTTCTCTGATAAAATCGAAAAACCTTCATTGATGCAGGCCCGTAGGGTTTTCACAAACTATATCAGACGAGCAAGGGCGGCAGAGAACCGCACCGAGTCAGCAAAGGAGCTCAAGAAAATGATTGCTTTCAACACGTTAGTTGTGACTGAGATGGTGGCTGACATTAAGGGAGAATCTTCTGATAAGGAACCTGAGGAGCCTGTTCAAGTGAAGAAAGAAGAAGATGGTGAAGATGATGAATGGGGATCCCTTGAATCGCTCAAAAAGACTAGACCTGACAAAGAACTCGCTGAGAAGATGGGAAAGCCTGGCCAGACTGAGATAACTCTCAAAGATGACCTTCCCGACAGGGACAGGATCGATCTCTACAAAACGTACTTGCTCTACTGTGTAACCGGAGAGGTAACAAGAATCCCGTTTGGCGCCCAGATCACAACAAAGAGAGACGACTCAGAGTACTTGCTTCTGAACCAGCTTGGTGGGATCCTCGGATTGACTTCGAAAGAAATAGTCAACATTCACGTAGGTTTAGCCGAGCAGGCTTTCAGGCAACAAGCCGAAGTGATTTTAGCTGATGGGCAATTAACAAAAGCTAGAGTAGAGCAGTTAGACGAGCTGCAGAAACAAGTTGGGTTGCCTCAGCCACAAGCTGAAAAGGTTATAAAGAACATAACAACCACAAAAATGGCGAACGCGATAGAAACTGCTGTTAACCAAGGAAGACTGAACATAAAGCAGATACGGGAGCTCAAGGAGGCAAACGTAAGTCTGGACAGCATGATCGCTGTGAGTCTGAGAGAGAAGCTATTCAAGAAGACAGTAAACGACATATTCTCATCAGGAACAGGCGAGTTCGATGAAACTGAAGTCTACGAGACCATCCCATCCGATCTCAGTATCGATGTTGAAAAGGCAAAAAGTGTTGTCCATGATCTTGCCAGGAGTAGACTATCAAACTCCCTCATCCAATCAGTAGCTTTACTCAGGCAGAGAAACCGTAAAGGAGTGGTATGCAACCTCTCTTATCTTGACATAAACTCTTAGATATTTCGGACTGATTTGGTGCATGCTTCTTCTACGTGTGTTAGGTCTCGTCGTTGAATGATCTGCTTGCATGCGACAAAGCTGTACCGGCTGAGCCACTGTCATGGGAGGTCTCAGAGGAACTGTCTGATCTATATGACATTTATTCAAAGAGTGATCCCAAACCGGCTGCAGAAAAAGTGTCGAGGCTACAATATCTACTGGGGATAGATGATTCAACTGCAACCGCCTCCGTGAGATGGAAGATGGAGTGTTCTCTTCTGCTGCAGAAGAGGGCAACTTTGTCTTCTAAATCTTTTGATGAACGGCTCTATGCTTTTGAAAACGATTTGATGGAGAGATGGAAAACGATTTTTGGATTTGAAGTTTTAGCAAAGCCTGTGAAAAATGTTGTTTCAGAACAAAACATGATTTGGTTGGAATATTTTGAAAAATCTGCAAACAAATGATGTGAACTATGTAATATCACCACTAGATTCCCCAATCTGCAAATAAAAAGTCAATTAAGTTTGTTACACTGATTATGAGAGGCAAAGACGAAGCTTGGATGTATGAGGTCCTACCTTTCGTGCTGTTTTCGTTCCTTAAAATAGCAATGCGTGTCGCTTTCAAGCATGAAAATAACATGTAAATTATTCTACGGAGATATCGGCAAGACATTGCGTTTTAGTGATTTTTTTTCCTTTTTAAATTTTCTTCTGAATAAAATAAAAAGAAACCTAACAAACAAGGAGATACTCTTGCCTGCCGCCGCAGCTGCTACGCTTCTCCACGAGTCGCTATCTTCTTTCAGAACGAGAACAATGCCTGAGACGAAAGCCGTTTCCACCTTAGACAATGTAGTGGTGAAGTCACCCAACGATCGGAGGTTATACAGAGTCATTGAATTGGAGAACGGATTGTCTGCTCTGCTTATTCACGATCCAGACATTTATCCCGAAGGCTTGCCAGCGGATGGCCAGATTCCAATGGATGAAGACGACGAGGACGGAGAAGAAGAAGAAGATAGTGACGGAAGCTATGAAGATGATGAAGATGACGAGGAAGATGAGGAAGGGGATGATGGTGATGAGGATGAAGTAGAAGAGAAAGGAGATCACCAGACCAAAAAGGTTTTTCGATTGCTTTTTCTTAGTCTTTAATTAAAATTTGATTTTAAACTCGTATCTGTTGTAATGTGACGTTTCAGGCAGCTGCAGCTATGTGTGTTGCAATGGGTAGCTTCTTGGATCCTCCAGAGGCGCAAGGCTTGGCTCACTTTCTTGGTATTTTCATCTTTCTATGAGTTTGAGTTTATTACTACAGTTTGACTACTTGAATCACTCTCATGTTTATGTTTTGTGCAGAGCACATGCTTTTTATGGGTAGCACCGAGTTCCCCGATGAGAATGAAGTAAGCATAATGGATTTTGATTGGATTTTTCAACGTTTAGTACAGATTTTGTTTCGTTTGAATAGTGTATCTTCTGGGTTTGACTTTGTTTTGGGCTTGTAGTATGATAGTTACTTGTCTAAGCATGGAGGATCCTCTAACG
>CM028689.1:9950370-9969700 GCA_016771965.1 Brassica carinata | reverse complement strand
TTCATCGTCAAGTCATTGTCAAAGAAAGCGTCACGCGTGCAGACTAACTGGATGGGTTACATTGCAGTTGCTACAGACGAGGGGAAGGCGATGCTAGGGAGGAGAGACATTGTTGTAGCTTGGAGAGGAACTCTTCAGCCATATGAATGGGCTAACGACTTCGATTTTCCTCTCGAGTCAGGTGTCAAAGTTTTCCCTGTAACGGACTCCAAACACGTGCCTCGTATTGGAAGTGGCTGGCTTGATGTTTATACAGCTTCTGATGCTAAGTCTCCTTATGACACAACTAGCGCACGAGAACAGGTTTTCTTCACTTCTACCTTTTTACCTTTATCATTGCATTCTGTCACAACAACCTTACTTCCATTTCTACTACTCTTTTCAGGTACAAGCAGAGCTCAAGAGATTGCTAGAAGTATACAAGAACGAAGAAGTAAGCATCACTTTCACAGGCCATAGCTTGGGCGGAGTTATGTCAACTCTAGCAGCTGCAGATCTTGTCCACAGCAGGAAAAACATGATTGAAACAGGTCTTCAAAGTAAACAAGTTCCTATCACTGTTTTTGCGTTCGGGTGTCCTCGAATTGGAGACCAAGACTTCAAAAGAACTGTCAACTCACACAAAGACCTAAACATCCTAAGAATAGTAAACGTTCCGGATGTCGCACCAAACTATCCACTCTTCCTGTATGCAGAAGTAGGGAGGTGCTGCAGATCAATACACTGAACTCGACTTACCTCAAGCGGTCTCTAAACTGGAGGAACTACCATAACCTGGAGATATACCTGCACGGGATAGCAGGGATGCAAGACAAAGCCGGGGTATTCAAACTGGAGATTGGTCGGGATGTTTCATTGGTAAACAAAGGATTAGATGCTCTGAAGGATAAGTACTTAGTGCCAAGTACCTGGAGGTGTCTTGCAAACAAAGGGATGATTCAAATGGATGATGGGACATGGAAGCTGGATGTCCACAGGTATGAAGATGATGATGACGATGATGATGATGATGATGACGACGACAAATAAGTAACGGGCTACAAGAGCTTTCACCTATACAAGTTTAGTTACAAACACATACAAAATGTTCCGGACAATATGTTTGTAATTGTACACAAAAATCCAATTAGAAGAACAAAGAATCTAAGGGCCATATCTCAGTCAGTCTATAGAAATGCAATACATGGAGGAAGAACAACTTGAATACTATTGAATATAATAACAGCGTATCTTGGATGTTAACAAGACCATAACAAAGATTGGTTCCCTGGATCAACTCTAATGCATCTCCATTATTATAGTTATCCACAAGTCATAAACATGCTAACAACAATCACCCAAAATAGAAGCAACACTGAGAGAGGAAAGATTATAAGCTGAAGCTTAGATTTGAAACTATTTCGTATAAGAAAGAAACAGCAGCCAGCATTAATCTCTACTTTCAGATCCCAATAAGTCACAGCCTCACACTCAATTCATTTCATTTGGCTGGCCGCCTCTCGAGACTTGAATTCTCACTCTCCATTGAGATTATGTGAGTGAGCCTATCGTAAACCTGTCAATGATAAAATTGCAACAAAGTTCATACATAAATACTTTTAACTTAAAGATAAATCGTCAGCTTCATCAACCTTTTTATCTAGAGACTCATCATCATCTGATAAAACATCTAACGTAACATCATCCTTCTCCTCCTCCTCTTGGTATGAGTCTAGCTGCAGCTCTGACTCTGGCTCAAGAATAGCTGTCACAGGGCTAGGTTCTGACTCATAGTCAGATTCATCATGTTCCTCGTACTCAGACACAATCTCAGGCTCAGCCTGAAGTTTGTCTTCAGGTTCATCATGTATCTCTGCTGTATCCTTCTTTGGTCCCTGGTTAAACTCGAGGAAGACATGGACGTGTCCAGCCCACCAAGATAACGTGCCTTAAACTCATCATTGGTCATGTCCGTAAATCTGTTGTCTGTTAACTTATAGGACAAGTCGAGGGAGTTGATGTAGTCTATCCGCTGGACATTAGATTGGTATATCTCAAACCGTTTCATCCACTCCTCTTTTCCTCCATATACGACGCCATGGGTTTGACACCACTTCTCGAACCGTTCCTTATAGTCACCAGAACTGGCTCGGCAAACAAAGGGACGAGTATTGGGGGCACAACATTTCAGACGTCCATTTAGTTTGTGATCCAGAGAGGAGGAGGAGCAAGGAAATCTAGCAGTTGTTTTTGTCAACAAAACAGCAGAATTAGAGAAGCAGCCCCTGCTATCTGAAAGTGTGTAAGCTGTGTTACAAAAGCAAATACCACAGGGAGTAAGCAAATAAAATAAAGCATTGCCACAACACCAATTCAGAATTACAATGTCTCCTTGTTGTTACTAGCTAGGCCTTGTGGTCTTTAACCAATTCATCAACGTCAAGTTCTACCGCCAGGATTGGAGAATCCTCTTGCATGGAAAATTCACTGTTACACAGATATAGTTCCTTATTTAGTAAGAGAAAAATTAACAGAAAGATATACTAAGAATAATTTTGTTCTCGTCTCCGGTACCTGTTACTTACTGGACCATGATCCACGGCTGTCCTCATACAATATATAGCTCTTCCTACTATGTCCGCCAGTGAAACCGGACCAAATGTTCGACTATCATATGCTTCCTATGCAAACCCCCACACAGAGTCAACAAAAAGAAAACACCAAATCACACAAAGATTCAGATCATCTTATTATGTAATGAGAGAGACCAATGATAAGCAGCAAGAAGGCAGGAACAAAAGTTGTTACCTTAGATTTGATCTCTGTGTTCTCAGCTACGACCCAGCACTGATCCTTTTCGAGAACAAAAGGCTCCTCTTTCTCATCGCTTGAGACCATTTCGGATCCTTCTAACGCTGCTAGTCTTCTGACTAGATACTTATGTGTCTCATTCGGGTCCTTCAAGACAACAGCATCTCCAACGGAAACATACCTAGACACAAAAAAAAAAAAAAGATAAGTGGAACTAAAACGACTTAAACCCTTAACGGCAACAAAACATATACCTTGTATCAACATCAGGTAGCTTACGGACAAGCAGAGTGTTATCATGTGGTCCCATGGTTGGAGCCATCCCTTCTCCTTTAACTGAATGCAAGTAGGTGATCCTTCCATAGAGTAGATTCTTCGTGACTACACCAATGAACTCTCGGTCAATGACCCCCCTCCCTTCAGTATGATTCTGTCACATTTTGAGCAACTCAATGATGAATAAATAAACCAAGCAATTCAAAATTGGATCAAAGAGAGAGGAGCCAAAGGCAAAGGCAGACATAAAGTAAGGGAGAGAGAAACCTTGAGGCTGAGAGTGAGGGAGTACTCCAGCTTGTGAGCCATGTATCGGACCCAATTCGATATGTACACCATCTTCCAAAACCCTTAAAGAGAGAGAGAGAGCTACTGGTGAACGGAAATGACCTTTTTGCCGCGTCGGTTCGGTTTTCTCAGGCTCCTTGTCGTCGCCGTTTGTCTTTAATACGGAGAACTAAAATAATTTAGCAAATCAACCCCGGAACTATTCACTAGTTTCGATTGTCACCCCGTATTAAAAAACATCGACACATTTAGCCCCAACGAAACGAAAGGATCTGAAACCAAAACCGTATGGACTTTCACAACCTGCCACGTCTTCCTCCTCCTCTTGACTACTTCGCCGCTCAAACATTTCCGACAAGTTCAAGCTTAAAAGAACCAAAGATAAAATACCAAACACGACAAAAGATTTGATCGTCCGAATCAGGTTCTAAAATCTCTTCCCTGATAGAGATCCTATTAGAATTTGAAACTTTTGGTTGATTGATCTCTATTACGATTATGTAGTGTTAGACCGATTACAGCTCGAAAATGAAAAAGGAACCGAGAAAGTTTGTAACTTTTTTATTCTGTACAGGTGAATCATGGACAAATTGAAGATAGCTGAATGGGGAGAGAAGCTAAAGACGGGAGGAGCTCAGATGAGCAGGATGGTGAGCGAGAAATTCAAAGACATCCTCCAAGCTCCCACCTTGGAATCCAAAATGGTCGACGAAGCCACTCTGGAGACTCTCGAGGAGCCTAACTGGGGAATGAACATGAGGATATGCGCTCAGATCAACAACCACGAGTTCAACGCCGCCGAGATCGTTAGAGCCATCAAGAGGAAGATCTCTGGTAAAAGCCCTGTGAGCCAGAGGCTGAGCCTTGAGCTTCTCGAGGCTTGTGCTATGAACTGTGAGAGGATCTTCTCTGAAGTTGCTTCTGAGGGTGTTCTTGATGAGATGGTTTGGTTGGTTAAGAACGGAGAGGGTGATTCTGAGAATAGGAGCAGAGCTTTTCAGCTTATTAGAGCTTGGGGTCGGTCCAAAGATCTTGCTTACCTTCCTGTTTTTAAGCAGACTTATATGGTAACTAAGAACCTCTTTTGAATCTGGTTTGCGATGGTTTTGTTGATGTGCTTATATGGTCACTGTTTCTATGTTTAGAGCTTGGAGGGAGAGAATGGTTTAAACGCTCGTAGCGAGGAGAATCCAATGAGGGGACAAAGTTCTCTGGAGTCTCTCATGCAACGGCCTGTTCCAGTTCCTCCACCTGGTAGCTATCCGGTTCCTAATCAAGAACAAGCTCGTGGGGCCATGATGGTGGTCTTGACTATAACTTTGGTAACTTATCGATCAAGGACAAGAGAGAACAGATTGAGATTACAAGGAACAGCCTCGAGTTGCTCTCTAGCATGTTGAACACTGAAGGCAAGCTGAATCACACAGAGGTAAATCTCACTTATGTAAACATATTCTATGTGTGATTATGTTACTTCCTTTAAAAACAAGTCTTTTGAGTCTGGAACCTGGATTGAAAGGACAAAGATCAGTGATGGTGTGTTATTGTATAAATGTTATGGTTACAGGACGAGCTAACGGTAAGCCTGATGGAGAAATGCAAGCAGTCGCAACCGTTGATTCAAATGATCATAGAGAGCACAACAGACGACGAGAGTGTTCTTTTCGAGGCTCTGCATCTCAACGATGAGCTCCAACGCGTTCTATCTATTTACGAGAAGACTGATGAGACTGAGAAGAAGGCGTTGTCCATGGTGGACCAAGAATCATCGGGTCCGAAACCAACAGTAGAAGAACATCCTGTGAAACAAAAAGATGAACATCCAGAATCACCAGGATCCTCCAACAAAACAGGCAAAGAAGATAAGCAGGTGAAGATAGAACTCGGGTTATCGAGTGATGAAGATGAGAAATGATCAAGTCTAATGTTTGTCTTCTTACATTGGTTATCAAAAATGTTGGGGACGTTCTGATGTTCTTTTGATGTTTTCTTCTGCAATGTAGTTTTAGACTATACATTTGTGGAACTTTTCTAGCTTCATTTTCTATGCTTTTGTTTTTTTTGTTTTTCTTGACATAATAAAAACCGTATGTGAATCTTCACCCCACACCATATGTATTCATATACATTTGGTGTATTTATACGAGGTGTTTTTAGTAAAGAGATACCGTATGTAATCATATATGTAGTGTATTTTCTACGCTTTGAGAAAAAAAAACTTTAAAACTCTACCTGGCCTAGAGGCTTCTATCTTAAAACTTAGCTCTAAAACTCTTTCTCAGCTAGAGGCTTCTCTATTATAAACCTAACTCTAAAATCTCTCCCTTCGTCCTTCGACGGCTCCGTTCAACACAACAGTGCTCACACTGCTCAGAGTCTCGGACGAACCCAATCGCCGAGCAATCCTTCTCTTACCTCTCTCTCTCTCTCTACACTCGTTTCGCCGTACGCTAGCATCTCGCTCTTTCCTAGCTGGTTCGTTCTCTCACTCCTTAACTTAGTTTGCAGCTATCTTCTCGAGAAGTTTCTAGCTTAGGGTTTTGGTCTAGTTGATTCGAGCTTAGAGTTTTTCTCTAGTCCAAGTTAGCTTAAGTTTCTAATTGATTATAGCTTAGGGTACGACGCTTTGGCAAATCACGCAAGGATCCTTCGTTTCTGTTTATTGTGTACTGTGCTTACCGATTTGATAGTTCCTGGATTTCATGTTTTACGTCCCCTCGCATTTTCTCCAGATCCGAGAATGGTTTTGCGGTTATTATCCAGATTCGCATTTTCTTATGGGATTCTTGTTGACAGGTTTACATTTAAAGATGGATGATAGCTTGTACGATGAGTTTGGTAACTACATTGGACCTGAGATCGAATCCGACAGAGAGAGTGATGATGAGATAGAAGACGAGGAGTTCCAGGATAAGCAGCATCCTGAAGAGGATGGATCAGATGGAGAACATCCCCCTGGGGGCTCTAACGGCTGGATCACCACCATCAATGACGTAGAGATGGACAACCAGATCGTCCTCCCTGAGGATAAAAAGTACTATCCCACCGCAGAGGAAGTTTACGGGGAGGATGTCGAGACGTTGGTCATGGACGAGGATGAGCAGCCTCTCGAGATGCCGATTATCAAACCTGTCAGAGACGTCAGATTCGAGGTGGGGTGAAGGATTCCACGACGTACGTGTCGACGCAGTTTCTCGTCGGCCTCATGTCTAATCCTGCGCTTATGAGGAACGTTGCTCTTGTGGGGCATCTACAGCATGGGAAGACTGTCTTCATGGATATGTTGGTGGAGCAGACGCACCATATGTCTACTTTTAATGCTAAAAACGAGAAGCACATGAAATATACGGACACGAGAGTTGATGAGCAGGAGAGGAACATTTCGATCAAGGCGGTTCCGATGTCGCTTGTCCTTGAGGACAGCAGGTCTAAATCGTATCTTTGCAATGTCATAGATACCCCGGGTCATGTGAATTTCTCTGATGAAATGACTGCTTCTCTAAGACTCTCTGATGGTGCTGTTCTGATTGTTGACGCTGCTGAAGGAGTGATGGTAAGTGTTTGCTTCTTTTTTAAGTCTAAACTTGTTATTTGAATTTTGTTACTTGTATTAACGATATGTCTTTCTGTAGGTGAACACTGAGAGGGCTATAAGACATGCAATCCAGGACCATCTCCCTATTGTTGTTGTGATCAACAAGGTACATTTCCATGCTTTCTTCATTGTGTAAATTGAGATACATTGTGTGATTTATATTTCATACATTCTACTTGACCTTTGTAATATGTCAATTTTGTTCTCCAACAGGTTGACAGGCTCATAACCGAGCTCAAACTACCTCCGAGAGATGCTTATTACAAGCTGAGGCATACAATTGAAGTCATTAATAACCACATATCTGCTGCTTCGACGACTGCTGGAAACTTGCCCCTTATAGACCCTGCAGCTGGAAACGTGTGCTTTGCCAGTGGTACTGCCGGATGGTCCTTCACTCTGCAGTCTTTTGCTAAACTGTATTCGAAGCTTCATGGGGTGGACATGGACGTGGATAAGTTTGCTTCTAAGCTTTGGGGAGATGTGTATTATCACCCTGATACTAGGGCGTTCAAGAGAAGTCCTCCAGTTGGTGGTGGGGAAAGAGCATTTGTTCAGTTTATTCTAGAGCCTCTATACAAGATATACAGCCAAGTGATAGGCGAGCATAAGAAGAGTGTAGAGACCACCCTTGCAGAACTGGGAGTGACCCTGAGTAATAGTGCATATAAGCTGAACGTCAGACCTCTACTTAGGTTAGCCTGTAGCTCAGTTTTCGGTTCTTCATCAGGCTTCACTGATATGTTGGTAAAGCACATTCCTTCTCCCAAAGAAGCTGCAGCTAGGAAAGTGGACCACGCATACACTGGACCCAAAGATTCTGCCATTTATGAAGCAATGGTAGAATGTGATCCGTCTGGACCTCTCATGGTTAATGTGACAAAGCTGTACCCCAAATCAGATACTAGTGTGTTTGATGTATTCGGAAGAGTTTACAGCGGTACGCTTCAAACAGGGCAAAGCGTACGTGTACTAGGAGAAGGGTATTCACCTGAAGATGAGGAGGACATGACTATAAAAGAAGTAACCAAGCTGTGGATTTATCAAGCTAGGTATAGAATACCTGTTAGCAGTGCCCCTCCCGGTTCGTGGGTTCTGATTGAAGGCGTTGATGCGTCCATCATGAAGACGGCAACTCTCTGCAATGAGAACTACGACGAAGACGTCTTCATATTCCGGGCTCTCCAGTTTAATACTCTTCCAGTTGTCAAGACTGCTACTGAGCCTTTGAATCCTAGTGAGCTGCCTAAAATGGTGGAAGGGCTTAGGAAGATTAGCAAAAGCTATCCCCTTGCGATTACCAAAGTTGAGGAGTCCGGTGAACATACTATTCTAGGCACAGGGGAGTTGTACCTGGATTCTATCATGAAGGACCTCAGGGAGCTCTATTCAGAGGTCGAAGTAAAGGTATCTAATTGTTTTTCTAACTTGGTCTTTCACTGTGATTTGTTTGTTTGGGTCTTTAAATTCTCTTCACTTTCTTAAATTTGTAGGTCGCAGATCCGGTTGTCTCCTTTTGTGAGACAGTAGTTGAATCTTCGTCGATGAAGTGTTTTGCTGAGACACCGAACAAAAAGAACAAAATAACTATGGTAAGAGATCTTCCCTTTCCTCTATTACTCCTTATGTATTGGACTGAGATGTTTGGTATAGTGCTCAAGCACAATTACTTTTGTGGCTAATTTTATATCTGCTTCATGCCAAAGATTGCAGAGCCATTGGATAGAGGACTTGCAGAGGACATTGAGAATGGTGTCGTAAGCATTGACTGGAACAGAAAACAACTCGGGGACTTCTTCAAGACCAAATATGACTGGGATTTACTTGCAGCACGTTCCATTTGGGCATTTGGCCCTGACAAGCAGGTGAAAATGCATTGTTTGTTTTCTTAAAAGCCCAAAAATTTTCAGCCCTCGCTTTATCTTTATGGTTGTTTTGTGATATGGCTCTAACAAGTGTAATGTGTTTTGGCTAATTCATATCTTGTCTGTTGGTTTCTTACTGATCAGGGTCCGAATATTTTACTGGATGACACGCTCCCAACTGAGGTTGACAAGAACTTGATGATGGCAGTGAAAGACTCCATTGTTCAAGGGTAAACGTCTTTCTTCTGCTACACTTCACTTCACTTCGGTTCCATTTTGTTGGCTGCGGTTGAATGACTTTCGATATTATGTTTTTACAGATTCCAGTGGGGGGCGCGAGAAGGACCACTGTGTGATGAGCCCATCAGGAATGTCAAGTTCAAGATTGTTGATGCCTGGATAGCACCAGAGCCGTTGCACCGAGGATCTGGTCAGATGATTCCAACAGCACGTCGTGTTGCTTACTCATCTTTTCTCATGGCGACTCCGAGGCTAATGGAACCTGTCTACTATGTTGAGGTATAATATCCCCTTGTAGAGTCTTTCCCCTTTTGCTCTTTTACATTCTTCCCTTTGTAACAATTGACTTGTGTTTGTTTCAGATTCAAACACCAATCGACTGTGTAACTGCCATCTACACGGTTCTGTCACGCAGGCGTGGGCATGTGACTTCGGATGTTCCTCAGCCTGGTACCCCTGCGTATATCGTGAAGGTTGGTTTGTTATTAATATGTTTTAACAAGTGTTCCATCAATCTAATAGAGTGATTCATTGATCGATTGTCTTGTTGTCGTGATGATTCCAGGCTTTCCTGCCAGTGATAGAGTCATTCGGGTTTGAGACAGATCTCAGATACCACACACAGGGACAAGCCTTCTGCGTATCAGTGTTTGATCACTGGGCCATAGTTCCAGGAGATCCTCTCGACAAATCCATCCTATTGCGCCCACTTGAGCCAGCTCCCATTCAGCACCTAGCTCGTGAGTTCATGGTTAAGACCCGCCGTAGAAAGGTATTTGCTCTCCAGATCTTTCTAAGTATAATATGCTTCATCTGTTTTCAATCTCTAATTATCATATACGGGATTGGGTTTTGTAGGGAATGAGTGAGGACGTAAGCGGGAACAAGTTCTTCGATGAAGCAATGATGGTAGAGCTAGCACAGCAGACGGGTGATCTGCATCTCCAAATGATGTGATCTTTTCTTCTTGTCCAACTCGTCGTGAGCTTATATGCAGGACTAGTAGTATCTTCGACTCTTTTATATGTGTGAATGGGAATACACTAGAAATAACAAAATCCTTATTCCTCCGACACTAAAGTTAATGTATCACTGCATGCTACTAGTACACTTGTTTTACCAGTGTTTGTTATCAATCAAGTTGTTCAATGAACATGTCTAAAGCTTTCACGTTAGTTGATTTGCCATCATCATGCTGATGAGTGATGACGCAATATTTGAAAGAAGTTCTTATCATGAGACTATAGATGGACATTACTGCGTGCACGTGATCCGCAGGATTTTATGACAAAATTTTAAATAATGTTTGAAAGTATGATTAAAAGGAAATAACATTTAGGTAAATGACTAATATCTAAGTTATTTGATTTGATAATGACAAGTACATATAAAACTTTTTAATCAAAACTTTGATTATAAATTATAAATGTAGAAAACAACTAATGATATAGCACTTTATATAAAAAAAGTAATGATTTACAATTATTCAACGTTGATAAAAAAAAAATCAAAATCCAAATGTAGAATTTAGTTACAAAGCATAATTTTCAAAACATATCTAAGGAAATATATGATGATTTTTCTTTTACTTTAGTTGCTTATTTTTTTTATATATTTATAGCTTTTTAATGATTTTCGCCAAACTGATTTGTTGTCGGCCCAAACCTAAAAAGCACCGGGTCGGGTAAGAAAAAAAAGCAAACTCAAACGCGGGTTTGTTCTTCTTCCTCTCTCTCTCTCTCGGCGGCGCGTCCTCTCTCCCAAACTCGAAGGTAAAAGCTTCCTCCGATTTCAATATTGCTTACGCATACCTTTCCCCTGCTCTCATTTCTCACCTCATCCTTTCTCCTTCTTCTCCCAAAGGCTTGTGTCGATCTCGAAGCTCAGAGGCATTTCAGTGACCTAATTGTATCCCTTCTCGTCAAAAACCTATATCCCAAATTTCTCTAAGGTTTTATCCACTCGTTGCGTCGAATTCATCTCTGCGACGTAAAAAAAAAACAGGGCTTTTGGTTGCACACTCTCTGAATCGAACGAAGGTGTCTTCTGGAAAAATTAGGGTTTCTCACGGTGGAGGATATTTTCCGTCTGATTGGAGCTGTAGATTAAGTGAAGAAAGGATTCAATCGAGAACAAATCAAGGCGTGAGCTTAGGAAGTATATGTATGGCTTCAGAGCCTGTTAACGGAGAAGGAACCGATGGAGCGAGGGAGAAGCCAAAGATTAAAGTTTATACTAGGAAAGGTAAAGGTCAGAGGAAACTGTCACCCTTCTTTGCCTTTGACCGCGAGAAACCAGAGGGGAATCTAGAAAACAATCGTCCTGATAATACTCTAGCTCAAGAGTCTGAGAAGAGTCTTGTTCAAGAGGCTCCTGTGTCCTCCACTGTAGCTGAAGCACCTTCTGAGAAAGTGATTGACAAGCCTCTTGTGGAAGCATTTACTCAAGCCGAACTTCAGGATGATGCTAGTTTGGCACCTACTGATAAGAACGTTATTCAACCTGTCTCTAATCCTTTGGATCAGGAAGATGTGAACACTAGTACAAGAGACAAGTCTGTGGAAGTACCTTCTCGAAGTCACAGAGCTCAAGATGATGTCAATACAGTGGTTGTTGATGAGAACTCTATCAAGGAAAGCCTTGCTCAAGAAGATGTTACTACCATGATTATTGACAAGAAGGCTATTGAAGCACCTTCTCAAACCCTATCCTCGAAGATGCCAATACTGCTCTTGTTGTTGTTGACAAGAATCCCATTGAAGTGTCTTCTGATGAAGATGTCCACGTGGTAGGTGCAGATAACCTGATAAAAGAAGCCCATCCTGAAAACCCTGTTGCAAGAGACGCCACTGATGGCCAACAGCCAGCAGGGGTTACATCTGATTCTGCTCAGAGCATCCATGCTACTGCTGCTGAAAGCATGCCAATGGAGGAGGACGTAGATGCACGCACGAAGATACGTGTAGCCTCCAAGTCGAAGCAAGAGAAAGAGGAGATTAGGAAGAAGCTTGAAGATCAGCTTAACGTGGTCAGATCTCTGGTGAAGAAGATAGAGGACAAAGAGGGGGAGATTGGTGCATATAATGACTCTCGGCTTTTGGCTAGCACTACTGTTAATAACGGAGGAGGAAGGATCCTTTCAGGGTTCGCATCTGATGGAGTTCCTCGTGAGGTCATCAGAACACCAAGGCCTTTAAATCAACTAAGTATATCAGTGTTGGAGAATCCTCAAGGAGCCAGTGAGCATGTGGAGAAAGAGAAAAGAACACCCAAGGCAAATCAGTTCTATAGAACTTCAGAGTTTTTACTTGGTGACAAGTTGCCACCCGCAGAGAGTAACAAGAAATCAAAATCAAGTGGGAAGAAGCACGGAGGGGAGGTTGGGCACGGGTTTGGTGCAGGCTCTAAAGTTTTCAAGAACTGCAGTGCTCTATTAGAAAGGCTGATGAAGCATAAGCATGGTTGGGTGTTCAATGCTCCTGTAGATGTGAAGGGTCTTGGTTTACATGATTACTTTGCCATTATCGAACACCCTATGGATTTGGGAACGGTCAAGTCTGCGTTAACAAATAATTTGTACAAGTCGCCAAGAGAATTTGCAGAGGATGTTAGACTTACTTTCCACAATGCCATGACATACAACCCACCAGGACAAGATGTCCATATAATGGCGGAAGTGCTATTACAGATGTTTGAGGAGAGGTGGGCTGTCATAGAGGCAGATTATAATCGTCAAATGAGGTTTGCCACTAGTTATGAGATGAATCTTCCAGCTTCTACAATGAGGTCTAGATTGGGTCCTACAATGCCGCCACCGCCTATCAGTGTGAGTAATACAATGGATTGGAGTAGTCTCCCTTCTGACTTGCAGCACCCAAAGCCAACAACGACGCCTGGCAGAACACCGACCAGTGCAACACCTTCTGGAAGGACACCTGCTCTGAAGAAGCCAAAGGCAAACGAACCAAATAAAAGAGATATGACGTATGAAGAGAAGCAGAAGCTTAGTGGCCACTTGCAGAATTTGCCTCCAGAAAAACTTGATGCGATTGTACAAATTGTTAACAAGAGGAACACTGCTGTGAAGCTAAGGGATGAAGAAATTGAAGTCGACATTGATAGTGTTGATCCGGAGACCTTGTGGGAGTTGGACAGATTTGTAACCAACTACAAAAAGGGATTGAGCAAGAAAAAGAGAAGAGCTGAGCTAGCCATTCAAGCTAGAGCAGAAGCCGAGAGAAATAGCCAACAACAGATGGTACTTGTGCTTCTGAGAATTCACTCCTCATTCCGTTCTCTTTTTTTTACTTTAATTTGTATGTTCAAGTTCATATATATTTGGTCCTTTGCTACAGGCTCCAGCACCGGTGGCACGTGAGTTTTCTAGGGAAGGTGGCAACACAGGTACTTTTGCAGGATATTTGTGACTTGCACTTTCCTCTGTATGGTGTGAACTACTTTGGGATTATAATTGCTACTGCTTTTTTTTTAATCAGCTAAAAAGACGCTCCCTACAACAACATTACATTCTCAAGTGGAGAAACAAAACAATGAGACAAGCAGATCAAGTAGTTCAAGCAGCTCTTCCAGTAGTTCCAGCTCTTCTAGTGGTACATGCTTTTCTTTGAGTTACCTAACTAATGTATAGCCTTGGTGTTGGTGTAATTTTTGTGACTAAACGCTCTCTGTGTTTGGTCTGCAGATTCGGACAGCGATAGCTCTTCATCATCTGGATCATGATCAGACCTAGAGACTACTGTACAAGAGGCTTTGGTGGTGAAAAATATGTAAGGTCATCCAAAGATCCATCTCTATCATCTTTGTTGATCTGTTAGTAAGAAGCTTTTGTTGACTGTTTGCTAAATAACACACGTGTTAATGGAATCTTTTTCAACGGCAACTTACATGTCTCTGTTTTGGTATGGTTGGAAACTTGTAACATTTTTCTGTGATTGGTCTTGTTCACATCTGGTACATATGCTGGGTAGTTAGTTCATAATTCTTGGTAACGTATGGATTTATTACGGCTGATTATATATGTGATAGTAACAGGTAGTTTAAAAGATGGAAGGTAGAGCTAGAAGAGCATTTGGGAGGTTAAAGATGATGTGGCGTACAGGCTTGAGGCAGATATAACAGAGCGGTTGGGTTTTGTGGAAGGGAAGATTGTATTATATTCATATGACTGTTAGTAAAAAGAAAAATATATTCGTAATTTTTTTTTCCTCTCTTTTAGAATTGGTAGGATTATGTAGTTGTGGCTGTCTACGTTTAGATTTAACGGTAGGGTTGGGTTTGGTCTGGTTCGGCACTGTTTGTATATCTCTGCCTCGCTCTTCCTCTGGTCGTTAGCAGATTTAGTTTGGTTGACTGTTTCACGTTTTTAGTTTAGAGCTTTTGAATCAGCAAAAAAAGCATCACAACAGATTATGGATTCTTGATGACTACTTGTGTATTGTAAGATTGTGAGTTTGTGACTCCCTTTTGTAGCTTTGTTTTCTCCTTTGCTTCCCACAAGTACATGCCTCATTTTTCTATCTTTCTGATTCCTTCCAACACATCTACCTAAAGAAAGAGAGACCTGTGGACTTGCTCGATTTAGTGATGTGAAGTCGTTAGGCTTACGATTCTTTAATCATCAAAATACATGAACTTAAAAGAAAAAAGTCAGTGTTCTTTTGGTAAAAAAGAAATAGTTTAGGGGCTTCGTTGCAATATTGAACAAGATTTAAGACTTGTGTGGAGTGGTGGTGATGAACCATCGGAGAAATGGTAAGAATGTTGATTCATCTCCGTTCCTTTCCAACCACTTCTCTGTCTTCTCGTTCTCTCACCATCTCTTCATCTTCTCCGACACAGCAACACAAGCTTTGGTCTGGTCTAGACAATTGGAGAAACAGTCCCATCAACGACCGTCGTATCTGGGGACCTAACGGTCCTCTCCTCCCTTCTTCTTGTGATTCCATCTCCTCCTCAAGCTTCCACGGCCTAGTCTCCGCTGCCCCTTCTCTCGCTGACCTCGGAGCTCTCGTCCTCTCAACCTCCGACCCTCTCTCCAAATCCCACATCTCACACTTAGCCTTCTCCCGTTGGCGCAGCGAGAATAATCTCCCCGTTGGCTCCATCTCTCACCTCCCTTCTTCTCCCGCTCGCCCTCCCAAACCACTCCTCGTTCCGACCAACGAAGTGCCCAGTCCGAAAGACTCACCCCTTCCTCTCAACGCCTATATGCTTCACACCCTCGCTCACATCGAGCTCAACGCTATTGACTTGGCTTGGGACACTGTTGCTCGCTTCTCCCCTTTCTTCGACGTTCTGGGTCGCGAGTTCTTCGACGACTTCGCTCATGTTGCTGATGATGAGAGCCGACATTTCATGTGGTGTTCCCAGAGACTCGCTGAGCTTGGTTTCAAGTATAAAGTTTCAAACTTTGTTTCGTATTTTGTTTCAAAGACAACACCTTTTTTTAAGAAAAGTCATTCTTCTTGTCGTCGTCTTCTGCAAGGTATGGAGATATACCGGCGAATAATTTGTTGATGAGGGAATGCGAGAATACATCCAACAATGTCGCTGCTCGCTTGGCTGTTATCCCTCTTGTTCAGGTATAGTGACTCTCTCACAATCAAGTTTTCATCTTTCTTTTAGAAGATTAATTAGAAGCTTTCAATGCGTTCTTTAACTCATTAAGATTTAACAGGAGGCTAGAGGACTTGACGCTGGACCTAGGTTGGTGAAAAGGCTGATGGGATTCGGAGATCATAGGACTTCAAAAATAGTGGAAAAGATTGCTGATGAGGAGATTGCGCATGTAGCTGTGGGTGTAGACTGGTTTCTCTCTGTGTGTCAAAAGATGAACCGTGCCCCTTGCCCTACGTTTAAAGGCACATACATACATACAGACAGACAACTCTTCTCTCTTCCCTATGCTTTTTTTTTTTAAACTCATCATGTAAACGCCATGTGCAGATCTGATCAAAGAGTATGGTGCTGAATTAAGGGGACCTTTTAACCACTCAGCTCGGGAGACAGCTGGCATTCCGCGAGATTGGTAAAAGGATATAACTATCCCACCAAGATGGTGTTGTGAAAAAGCTATTGAGTCATAATCATATAAAAAACTAGCTTATCCAACTGCTTTTCTCTTATCTTTAGGTATGATCCCTCATGTGGCACCCAAGTGGATGAAGGCGGCAGCAACAAACAGAGTGACAAGGAGCAACTTTCTGCGGTATGTTTCTGGAGGAGGAGGCAAATTTTTGCTGACGATTTTTATCGTAGTATTTATTTATGTATGAACTTTGTTGCAATTTGATCATGACAGGTTTACGATAGGCTCACTCACATAATCTCAATGGAGAGTGAGAATTCAAGTCTCGAGAGGCGGCCAGCCAAATGAAATGAATTGAGTGTGAGGCTGTGACTTATTGGGCTCTATCAGTAGAGATTAATGCTGCTGCTGTTTCTTATACTAAATAGTTTCAAATCTTAGCTTGCAGCTTATAATCTTTCCTCTCTCAGTGTTGCTTCTATTTTGGGTGATTGTTGTTGTTAACAGAATCTGAAACTGGATCTGGTTTAAATTTTGATTTGGTTATAACTAAATTCATTTGTTCAGCTCAAACCTCACCATGCATACATACCCCTTGGCATTCATTTTAATCGGTTCAGTTAAAAAAGCTATTGAACTCGAAGTTGTAAACCGATATTAAACCGAATCTGTTTGTCTATAATTTGATAAACCCAACTTACCGAGCCCATTTAGAAATATAATAACCATAGCCGAACCAATCTCAATATATAAAAAAAAAGGGTTTTGTGTTACAGAAGAGAAGACACGAAGAAGAGGCATCGTAAGAAGGGGATGGCAGGAACTTTCCAGCTCACCTATGTCCCTGGTATCCTCTCTCTCTCTCTCTGTCTCTCTTAGGCGTCGTTGCAATTGTTAAGGTTTGTGTTGCCTGGGAAGATTGTTAGTTTTCATCATCTATGAGATATTGAGATTCCACTGTATTTTATTGCGCCTGTCATAGGTGAAGGAGGGCTCTATGAATATATTGAATTTGTATTTCAAGTATCAAGATTTTATTTAGAATAAAGTATCAAGATTTTGGAACAGTTTAATCATTATTAATAGTCATTGAAAACCAACTATGTGCTATGCAGGTTACTTGAAGTTTGATCTTAAATCATTCTGAATCTAAATTTATGGTTTCTTCCAACAAGTTTGAAGTCTGAATTTTAACATGTGGTATTTTGCTTTGTAACACAGTTTGCACACTTAGGGGCTTCTCTAGTTCTGCTGTTTTGTTGAAAAAAAACAACAACTGCTAGATTTCCTTCCTCCTCCTGTCTGGATCACAAACTAACTGGACGTCTGAAATGTGCTGCCCCCAATAGTCGTCGTCCCTTTGTTTGCCGATCGAGTTCTGATGGCTATAGGGAACGGTTCGAGAAGTGGCTTCACTCACACCCACGGCATCTCATACGGAGGAAAAGAGGAGTGGATGCGACGGTTTGAGATATACAAGTCTAATCTCCAGCTGATTGACCACATCAACTCCCTCGACTTGCCCTCTAAGTTAACAGACACCTTATTTGCGGACATGACCATGGATGAGGTAATGGCACTTTTTCCTGTGATGGACGACGAGAGGCTGGTTTGCGACGCAGCAGCAGCAGAGATGCATGATGAACCTGAAGACGGACTTCAGGCTGAGCCTGAGATTGTGTCTGAGTACGATAGGAACCTGGCCCTGTGACAGCTATTCTGGAGCCAGAGTCAGAGCTGCAGCTAGACTCATACCAAGAGGAGGAGGAGAAGGATGTTACGTTAGATGTTTTATCAGATCATAATTGGTTTAACTAATGGGCTTTGGAAAATTATTAAAATTGTGTTGTTTTGCAAATAAAGGGCCATATGATTATGTAAACTAATTTACATTATGCCTTATAAATATTGGATCTTAACTATTAACCAACTAATATTAAGTTGAAATTTAAAAATAAAAAAACTACATAATATATCCACAAACAATATTATAATAAAAAAAAATATTAAATTTATTTTTGTGGAATTAAAGTTTTAGTTGATTTTTTTCGTTATCTCAGTAACAACTAAAAAGCATTGTTTAAATATTTTCATTATAATTTTTGAGTCTCATAGATTATTAACATTTATATATATGGGAAGTTGTAATTTAGAAAAATGTGTATATTATATAACCAAAAACAATATTATTCAAAAACTATATATATATAATATGTAGCTTAGGGTGGTTTCCAGCACCATCACAAAATGCGGATACGAGTTCCCCGTAAGGACAGCGCCGCTGCGGATAGGTTACTTCCTTGGCTGTTGCCCAGCCAACGTTTTATATCTACTTCCCTTACGGTTATTTTGCTTTCTTTCTTTCTTCCTTTCTATATAGTATTGTTATTCATTTGTGAATCGCAATTGATCTCAATTTATGTCATCTCTTGGCTTTGGTTATTTTGGCTGATTTTGATTTTGATTTTGATTCTGCTTATATATATTTGTTGTTATGACAGAGACGTGTCAATTATGTGACCAAAAAAAGAGTCTCCAAGAGGTCTAAGTCGTCGTCATCAAGGTATATACATTCATGTCACACCATCTCTCGATCGAATGGTTATGTTGGATTATTGCTTGCTCACATATTGTTGGATTTTGTTTTTCTGGGCCTGACACAGCACAACTAAGAAGCTCGGATCATCTGGAAAACATATTCTGCTCAGTAAGATAAAAGACATCAGCCAAATCCCCCACCTAAGTGAGGAAGAAGAAAAAGAAGATGTTTTATCAGATGATGATGAGTCTCTAGATGAAAAGGTTGATAAAGATGAGGAAGACGCTGTGGAAGAAAGCTGAACTTGTGGAGTTGCTTAGTAGTAAATGCAGCTGATTTAACTGTGAAAAGAGAGAGACCCTAGCAACAAACAATATGAACATTGCTATCTCGTCAATGACAATAAATGTGTTGTTTCTCTATTTTTCTGGGGGTGTATTCAATTAATTATTTGAGTTGATTTGACTTAAAATGTCAAATCCACTGTTATTCAAAAATAGATTTTAAAAATCACTTTAAAATCCGATGTTATTGAACTTGTCATTTCATAAAACACTCTAAAATCCAATGTTATTGAACAAAATTTAAGTTGAAGATTTTAGAGTGCTTTAGGTGTTTTTTAGAGGGTCCGACTGGTGACCATTCTGGTAACAAAAGGAATGAATAGAAAAGGAACGTTGAGGAAAAAA